>OY754990.1:15972729-16577001 GCA_963576475.1 Molanna angustata
GTGGTTGGTCGGGAGTTGTAGAGACCTGCGTGCGAGAGTGCGAGGTTGCTAGGCTATTCGGACGGCCTTAGCAGTTTTTTTTTTCTAATTGTATAAAGTAGTGATTAAGTTCTTTCAGGTTCTCTACCTATCATCGGGGGTGAATTTAAGATAGTTTAAGTTACTATTAAAAATAACTTTTAAGAATAAAAATAACTTAAATAATCGCATAATAGTGAATAAGTGTGTTTCAGGTCCATATAACCAACGAGGGGTGAATTTAAGCTAGTTTTAAGTTATTTTTAAATACTAAAAAGTGATATGTAGTGTAAGTGTTTCCTCTACAGTCCCGTTACGATAGCAGCAGTTTGGTAAGATCTTTCCAGTTATGTATATATTATTTTTACCATGCCTGTATTTGTATGTATTTGTCTTTTCAGGCACATCGCAGCCGATTATGTTTTATTTGATTTTTATTTTCAGGGGCAGAGTTTAATGTTTATTTTTATTATGCTTTTCAGCTTCTTTAGTTATCAATTTCGCGTCCCAACATGGGACCAATATATTTCTTCCCAGCCTCCTTATATCAATCTCGCGTCCCAACGTGGGACTAGTATTTTTCTCCGCCTTCTCTAGATATCAATTTCGCGTCCCAACGTGGGACGAGTATATTCTCCGCCTTTCTTTAGATATCAATTGGCCCCCAAAACGTGGGACATTTTAAAAACAGTAGTTTTTAACGAACCGCCCTGAGATTTAAGTTTTGTTTGTAGATAGCTGTGTTTTTTAAGCGTTTTATTTTTAAGAATGATTTTTTATTCATTTTACTGATATTGAAATATTTATTTGTCGGGATACTTGAGCGTGTTTTAATAACGGTTGTTTTCACAGACCACGTGGAGATTTTCAGTTGTAGAAATTTATTATCGTTTTGATAGTTATGTTTTTTGAGGTGGATTTTCTTTATATATTTTCGGTCGTTATATATGTATGTAATTATCGAATAGTAGAACGTGATGACGAAATCAGTGGTATACTTATAAAAAAAAATATGAGACTAGATTTGTAGCGAATAATATAAATGATAATATAAAACGCTATACTATAGATTTGCTGTTATATTATGTTAACCCGGGAGTATAATGTTTATTTTATTTTTAAATATTTTAAACTTATGTTAAATCAATAGAATATTTAGTACTATTTTTACAAAGCCGGATAGTAGAGGATATGCAAGCGTTTTTTTTTTTCGAAGAAATTTTTTGTTGCTGTTGTTGTGAGTTGTTCTAAATAAATATAACCTGCGTTCCACCAGGTTAAAATACGTGGAACTGGCGCCCTGAATATGATGATGATAGTAATAATGTAACGACGTTTGAAGATATCGTGACCTCAAAGGAGGCTGTAAATATTATTGAATTTGTAGGTGAAGTTTTAGAAAAATAACTCTGTATATGAATATTGATGAATAATAACTCTGTAGGTGACGAATTTATTATAACTCTGACGAAGTATCGTGGATTATAATTCTGTAGGTGAAGAATTTAAAATAACTCTGACGATGGAGGTGGAGAATAAATCTGTAGCTGATGAAGTTGTTGTGGTTTATAACTCTGACGATGAAGGTGAATTATAAATCTGTAGATCATGATGTTATGGTGGTTTATAGCTCTGACGATGGATGATGATAATAAATCTGTAGTTAATGAAGCATGGTGGTTTATAACTCTGACGATGAAGGTGGATAATAAATCTGTAGATGATGAAGTTATAGTGGTTTATAACTCTGACGATGAAGGTAATTTATATATCTGTAGATGGTTTTGATGAGTAATAAAAATTCTGTGAATGAAGAATGAAGTTGTTTGGAGGATAATGATGATCCCAATTCTGTAGATTTTGCTGTAGGGGTTGTGGAGGCTGTATGTGCATAGAGAGGATGATGACGATGTAAAGACCGTGGAGGCTAATAGCGAGAAGATGCGCATCATAAGAAGTAGTTCAGAATTCGCGTCGGAAGTAGAACTGGTAGTCGCGCCAGATACGTCGAGCAGTAGGAAGCTGATAGTTGATTAGTTACGTAGGATGAAAGGAAGCAAGCAGATACGTCGATAGGTAGCAAGATGATGATGAAGATACGTCGGATGAAAGGAAGCAAGTAGAAACGTCGAGAGGTAGCAAAATGATGATGATGATACGTCGGATGATGAGAAGATCCTGAGAAATTCAAAGAGAGAAGACCGGTAGTCGCGCCGGATCATGAGTTAGGTACGCCAGTAGTTGCGCTGAGTAGTAATGAGATGAATAGGTACGAAGAGGAGTAGAATGACGGAATTACGAATAAGAATACAATATAGACGATCTATGTGTTATTGGTAGGATTAGCCTCCCCGCAGATAAACTAGACGATTGATGATTCTCTCTATGTAGCATTGATAGACTCTACAGCCACTCGCAGTTTAATTCGCGCAGATTTGGATGGACATTTGACCCAAAGAGATAACGATTTGTAACGAAAGCAGAATTAGACTACTCGAAATCGAACGTTTAGATGAAAGGAATAAGTTTAAGTAGTAGCCGGTTAACGAAATGTAATAAGATGAAATAATGACGCAATGAGATGAGATCTTGACGAAGTAAGATAAGCTAACTATATAATAAGACGAGATAATGACGCAATATGATGAGATAATGACGTAAAAGGATGAGATAATGACGTAATCGGATGAGATAATGATTTAAAAAGATGAGACAAAGACGTGATAATTGATAGGTAAATAGCAGAATACGGCGTGATGGATTTTTAGTGTGTTATATGCCTTTGGGAAAAAGTGCGGTATTTTTATTATTTAATTGAGAGGACAACGTTAAGTAAATCACAGAGGAAAATGAGATAACGGATGGACACGAATGAATCAGCCGACGAAGTAGAGGTATTAGATAAAGGCACTTGCGGAAGATGTTGTATTGCGATTGAAGATAGATACGAGCGTAAAACTATGTAAATGCGTTATGACGTTGAGTTATCGGAAATCGAATTGTATTATGGATAGTTGTTATACGGTTTTGTTTGTTCGATGGTTGGAAGCGATTGCGGTATGGTATTGGCCCCATTATAATTAAGGTGAAGCTCCTTCGCGATGCGGTTTTCTGGAAGCGATATTAAGCGTTACATATACGTTTATCGGAAAAGAAAATGTTATTATGTAGAACATTGCGGTGGAAAGAAGAATCGTGTTTAGTCGTATACGTTCTTGCTCTGGTAATGCGTTAACTTTTGTCTAATTATACGATATTTGGTTTCTTTTGTCTTTGCATGGATTATCTCGATCATAAAAGGAGAGGCGATTGATATTTCCATAGGTATTGTGATCGATATATTTCCATGCATTATAATATCAAAGAAACCCAATAACCATTATTTTACTTTGGCCTGATGTATTTCTTTTATAAATTCTAAGTACGGATTATAGCGGCCCCCCAGGCCTTGTTCATATATTTAAGTACTGTCTTTTCTATTGAAAATAAATGTAAAATGCATCAAGCAGATTCCTGGAATTTTGGCTTTCACCCGGTGGTACGGGTTGGTTCTTCAGTATAACCCCCCCCCCCTCCCCTACTCCATGTTCCACGGGCGCTGGGTCGCCCGGCGGTAGTCGATCAGTTGTCATTCGGTAGGCGTCAGTGGTTGGTCGGGAGTTGTAGAGACCTGCGTGCGAGAGTGCGAGGTTGCTAGGCTATCGGACGGCCTTAGCAGTTTTTTTTTTTCTAATTGTATAAAGTAGTGATTAAGTTCTTTTCAGGTTCTCTACCTATCATCGGGGGTGAATTTAAGATAGTTTAAGTTACTATTAAAAATAACTTTTAAGAATAAAAATAACTTAAATAATCGCATAATAGTGAATAAGTGTGTTTCAGGTCCATATAACCAACGAGGGGTGAATTTAAGCTAGTTTTAAGTTATTTTTAAATACTAAAAAGTGATATGTAGTGTAAGTGTTTCCTCTACAGTCCCGTTACGATAGCAGCAGTTTGGTAAGATCTTTCCAGTTATGTATATATTATTTTTACCATGCCTGTATTTGTATGTATTTGTCTTTTCAGGCACATCGCAGCCGATTATGTTTTATTTGATTTTTATTTTCAGGGGCAGAGTTTAATGTTTATTTTTATTATGCTTTTCAGCTTCTTTAGTTATCAATTTCGCGTCCCAACATGGGACCAATATATTTCTTCCCAGCCTCCTTATATCAATCTCGCGTCCCAACGTGGGACTAGTATTTTTCTCCGCCTTCTCTAGATATCAATTTCGCGTCCCAACGTGGGACGAGTATATTCTCCGCTTTCTCTAGATATCAATATATATATATATATATATATATATATATATATATATATATATATATATATATATATATATATATATATATATATATATATATATATATATATATATATATATATATATATATATATATATATATATATATATATATATATATATATATATATATATATATATATATATATATATATATATATATATATATATATATATATATATATATATATATATATATATATATATATATATATATATATATATATATATATATATATATATATATATATATATATATATATATATATATATATATATATATATATATATATATATATATATATATATATATATATATATATATATATATATATATATATATATATATATATATATATATATATATATATATATATATATATATATATATATATATATATATATATATATATATATATATATATATATATATATATATATAGAAACTTTTTTACAATTGTTATTTCAACAAGGATGTGGGTACAGCCCCGAAACTGGTCTCATTGAGATACCACTTGGTGCAACGTAAGGGTGACTGTAATAGATTTCTATGATCATGTTTGTTAAGTGAGAAGAATAAGAATAATAGGGGTGCCATCAGCAGAATATATTCACTTAAAATTCATAATTGTAAAGATTATATTGACTGCAAATGTGATACTGTTGAGAGTATGAATTCTATGTTATCTGGGTATAAGATTTCTAAGGTGGGATGAACATATCAATAAAATGTCAAAAAAGTTAAGGAAATTGACATAATTTAAGACTTTAAAACACAACGAGAATGAATAGTCTGCATGGTGTGAGTAACAATAATGGATCAAGACTAGCGGATTTTGCAGAATCACGAAACATGATAATTGCCTCGACACAGTTCCCCAGGAAGGATATATACAAGTGGACGTGGACATCACCGGATGGCGCACACCACAATCAAATAGACCATGTCCTTATAGAAAGAAGAAATGCAACCAGCATCACAAATGTGAGGACTTATAGAGGAGCGAATGTGGATTCAGACCACTTTATGGTAGTGGCTACATACAAATGCAGGATAGCCATGAACAGCTCTAAAAAGCAACACACAGCAGCCAAGTTTAATTGTGAGGCACTGAAAACAGCAGAAGGAAGGAAGCTATACAACGACACCTTGAATACCAATCTACCAGCACAAATCAGTGATCACTCCTTTGATGACTCCCTCAATGATGACTGGAATAATATAAAAGACGCAATCATAAGATCTGCAGAGTCTAGCGTTGGTAATCAGCCCAAACCAAATAGAAATCCGTGGTTCGATGAGGAATGCATGAGAAGCATAGAACATAAGAACTCACTCAGGAAACAATATATTGATGTCGGGACCAGAGCCAAGCGACAAGCATACGAA
Organism: Molanna angustata; assembly: GCA_963576475.1. Lineage (NCBI taxonomy): Eukaryota > Metazoa > Arthropoda > Insecta > Trichoptera > Molannidae > Molanna > Molanna angustata. The sequence goes on from OY754990.1 coordinate 15,978,480, forward strand.
CAGGCCAGAAGAGAATCACACAGATTGTTAAAGAAAAAGAAGAGAAAATTTCTCAATAACATACTTCTGAAGATGGAACAAGACTTCGCCGAAAACAGGTCTCGAGAAGCATACAAAGGTATAAACTTCTTCAAAAAGGGATTTAAGCCAACAACAAGTCTGTGCAAGGATGCTAACGGATATATAATTTCATCCAACGAAGAAATAAAGAACAGATGGAAAGAACACTTTGGCCAGTTGCTAAATCCAAACAGAGATGTTAGAGAGAATGCCACCTATATCCCCCAGGAGTCAGGTAATGAAGATCAGATATCGGTCGCACCACCAACGATTGTCGAAATAACGGCAGCTTTAAAAATACTTCAAAATAATAAGGCACCAGGGATTGATAATATACCAGCAGAGCTGTTTAAATATAGAAATGCACACTTAATAACCTTATTGTGCAACCTGATATCAAAAGTGTGGACCCTAGAAAAGATCCCAGAAGAATGGCAAACAAGCATTATATGCCCTATTTACAAGAAAGGTGACAGGTTAAAGTGCGAAAACTTTAGGGGGATATCACTATTATGTACTGCCTACAAACTACTCACCATAAAATTAAAAAGAAGATTTGAGCCATATGCTGAGAACATTCTGGGGGAATACCAGGCAGGCTTTAGAGCGGGTAGATCCACAACGGACCAACTATTCACTGTCCGTCAAATTTTGGCAAAATGTTGGGAGTTCGATATAGATATCTACCAGTTGTTTATTGACTTCAAGAAAGCATACGACTCAATAGATAGAGAAAAATTGTATGATATCCTCTTACAATTCCAAATTCCACCTAAATTAGTAAGACTCGTGAAAATGACAATGACCAACTCCCATTGTAGAGTTAAGGTGCAGGGTGATTTAACAGAGACTTTTGCAATCACACAGGGATTGAAACAAGGAGATAGTCTGGCTCCTACTCTTTTCAACCTCGCCCTGGAATACGTTATCCGCAGAACACCAGTTGACAATGGCTCTAATATATGTTTCAAAAGTAGTCAGATAGTGGGATATGCGGATGACCTAAGTATACTTGGAAGAACCCAAACAGCCATTAAGGAAGTTCTCGACCCCCTGGTATCTGCAGCACATGAGGTGGGCTTAAAGATTAATAACGAAAAGACAAAGTTTATGATACAAAGCCGAAACGCACCTAATAGAACAAGAGGAAACGTGCAGCTAGCAGAGAATCACACATTCGAATCAGTCAATCAATTCACATACTTGGGATCTCATCTCACGGAATGCAATGAGGAAGCGGAGGAAATAAAGAAAAGAATCTCAGCAGGTAACAGGATATACTTCTCCTTGGTACCAGTGTTTAAATCTCGAAACGTCCATAGAAAAACCAAAATTATCCTATACAAGACAATTATAAGGACTGTGGTTACATATGGATGCGAGGCATTGACACTCACAATAAAATCTGCTGAAGCTTTGGATGTATTTGAGAGGAAAGTTCTCCGCCGCATATGTGGACCAGTGAAGGATGGGGAAGAGTGGCGTATAAGGCAAAACGATGAACTGTCCAGAATATATGAAACACCCAGTATCTCAACATATATAAGACTATCGAGATTGAGATGGGCTGGACATGTTCAGAGAATGCCAAATATGCGAATTCCCAAGAGAATTATGACTGATCATCCAGGAGGAAAAAGGAAGATAGGAAGACCCAGGTTGCGATGGCAGGACGAGGTGAGGAGGGATGCGGTACAGCTCCTAAGCATTACAAACTGGAGGACGGCAGCTGAGGACAGACGGGGTTGGAGGCAGAAGTTGAAGGAGGCCAAGGCTCGACTTGGGCTGTAGCGCCATCGAAGAAGAAGAAGAAGACATAATTTAAGAGAATTGAGATATATTATAGGTATAAGTGAGCTTAAATCAGTGTATTATGCTTTAATTATTTTTTTTTCTTATAACATATGATGCTGGGGAGCGTGCTCTACAACTGGACTTTCTCTGATTTACATAGTACTTACAAAAATCTTTTATAAATGTTTAGAAAGGATTTTTGCTATCCCACTGACAAATTGTATAAAGAGTCAGGTATACTCAACCCTAGACAATTATTTGTCAAGAAAGCTTTGTGCATTTTTTTCTTAAATATTGGTACTATTACTAGATCACAACTAAACAGATTGACTAGAGAGATTGTCTCTCTCAAGTTCTGGTCAGACAGAATGAACAGCTTATTTGGCCAGAGAAGTTGTTTTTATATAGCACAAAGATAATAAATTGCTCTGGCAAATTATTGTAGTGTAGTCACAGAGTCCTTGGCACATTATTCTTTCACATCAATTTTTTTCTGTAGCTTTCTCAGTTACAAAGTAATTTTGTTTACGTGTGTTGTAGTTGTGTATTTGTGTTCTCTTCTTAGTTCAGGGTCATCTTTTTTCCTATTTTTATTTTGTATTTTAGTTTTAATGTTTCATACTGTTCCGTATGTGTAATTTAGTTTCTTTTGTATATAAGTATTTCGATGGTGTGTATGTATTTAAGCCGTAAGTCATTTTTATTATTCTGTTTTGCTTTCTTTATATACTTTTTGTATTTCTATTTTATTTACAATTTGACCAGAAAAGTATAAGGTATCTTAGTTTGCTTTAATGTATGCGTTATATATAAGTAATTTCAGTATTTTTGGTGCCTCATTTTTTATTTTTTTACATTAATGCTGAGTACATTGATGTTTTATTTATTAATTTGTTTATGTGGTTTTTCCAATTCAGTTTCCTGTCTATGGTTAATCCTAGATACTCCATGTTTTTTCTGTTTTCACGATTTTACTGTTTATTTTTGCTACCAGTGTATGTTTATTCTCTTCGTTTTCTATGTGTATAGTATAATGGTACTATTAGTTGATTTGTATATAGTGGACCAACAGTTGGGATTGTAGGACTGTTGTTGTAGTTATCTCCACAAGTATCCAACTGTGGGTAACTGCGGCATGGTGTATTAATTCTGAGCTCATTTTTCCTTTGTATTTTTATATTTTATGCTTATTTTGTTTTGCTCAAATTTTGTTACACATTACACACTGTCTTTAATATTTTACGTCAAATTGTCGACCTAAATACAGGCCAGCCCTAGTGATGTCGACAATTATATATTTTTTTATATAGTGTAACCTGTAGAGATAATTAAATAAATAAACTAATATATAAGTGTAGATTGTATCAGTCTCCCCCAACTCGTATCACACCTTCACTATATACAGGAAGAGATTTAACTTATGCAAGTGTTTCATGGAGCACGGACTACCATTCCTTAACTTATTTAATTGTTCAGAAATCGCAATTGATTGTTCCCATTCAATGAGTTTAAAGAGTGATAATTTCAACTCCTCTACAGAATGAGGAGCGGTACAATTTTGAACTTGTGTCGGCAATTATTGGCAAATCTCATGTAGTAAGCAGTAATTCGTTACAAGGAACTGAAGTTAATAATGATTTCTCAATGTCTGAACAAAGAGCAGTCACCTTGGTCTCACGGAGACCTGGGAGTTTGTTAGCCATGGTGGATAAAGAAGATGGGCTGCACCATCTTCTACAGGTTTGGGAGAATCCCTGTCCAGGGCCTACGTAGGAGGTAAGGAGAAGAATCCTCTTCCCCCTTTTGCCACCCCATCCAAAGCTGGAATTTAAGTGGTCCATTCAATAGATGAGATCCTGGAGGTACGAGCCGATCCCTCCACTTCCAGGGAGTGTATGGATGGTACCTATCCTGCCACCCCTGGGGAGGCAAGCTCTAAGATAATGGATGTCGAGGACTGTCTCACTCCCCCATCCACCTCCAAGGACGGCAGTGACTATGCCTGTCCCTCCACATATTGGGGGGATGGTTCTCTGCTCACAGTGGGAGGGGAGCGAGGGATGTCTCCAATGGATACGTCTGTTGCTCTCCTCTTGGTTGATTGTAGGGGGCGTGTACCCCTGGGGGCTAATTTTACCCTGTCCTCGGAAGAGGAATAGAAGTCTTAGTTCTCTCTGAGTGAGGAATCCTTCAACTCACCTAGATATGGCTTACCCAGTGGTGACCTCAAACACCAAGATAGGTCAGGTGAATATGCACCACGCGAGAGGAGCATCGGCGGTTTTCGCAGATATGTTCACCAAAGCTGAACTAAGCATTGTATTAATACAAAAACCGTGGTTCTTTAAAGGTCAAATCAGAGGCCTTCCAAGTAAAGATGCAAAATCAATATTGGACTTGTGGTGATGGTTTTGTCTATGGCTGTCTTATTTTAAAAAATAGTCTTTATTCTTTTGTTAGTATCTTGATCTGTCACTTATTTTATAATGTAATATCATGTAGTTTTCTGCCTATTAAAACCTTTATTATCGACAAACTCGTTTCTATATATAACAATTTAATTAACAGAAAAAAAATCGCAGCTCATCATTACATAATAGAGCAATTGTTGCGACCCGATCGGTTCTACATAGAACCGACAAAAACTTGCGCCAACGCAAAGTGGAATAATTGGAAGAGGACATTTACTAACGTTTTGGAGGGCATTCCAAAGATTACTGAAGAGCAAAAGTTTCCTCTTTTATGTAATTACGTGACTTCAAACGTGTTTCAACATATTAGTGAATGTGCAACCTACGACGAAGCTATTTTGATTCTGGACTCAATATACGTCAAAAAACGAAATGAGATCTATGCCAGGCATTGTTTAGCATGCAGGTACCAACAATCTGGAGAAACAGTAAGTGACTATCTACAAGTGCTAAAACAAATGAGTAAGGAATGTAATTTTAAGGCTGTTTCGGCAGAACACTACAAAAATGAGTATATTAGAGACGCCTTTATTCGAGGTTTACGCTGTTTAAATATACGCCAACGACTTCTTGGAAATGTGTCTGTAACTTTAGACATAGCGTTTGAACAGGCCAGATCTTTAGAATTAGCTGAGCAGCATTCATCATCTTTTTAAATGTGCCTGCCTCCATTGCCGCCATAAAAAACATAAAAACCTCTGAAAATGAAGCCGATCAAACGGAGACAACTGCAGCCATTCCACCAAAATTAGAGAAGTGCTACTTTTGGGGTTATAAACGCCACCCTAGATCATCATGTCCTGCTAGAGACGCAGTATGCCAGCTATGCAACAAAAAAGGACACTATCGACGTGTTTGCAGATTTGGAGCACCAAAAATCTCCACCGCTTCCATGAATGCACTTTTGGCCTCAACTACAGCACGCTGCCTTGAAAAATCAATGACAAAGGTAAAGATAAATGGAATTAAGCTTGAAGCATTAATCGACACTGGAAGCTCTTTAAGTTTTGTAAATCAAAAACATATATCCAAATGTAATATACGTGCAAAACCATACTTCAGAAAAATATCTATGGGCAAACTCTACTATGGTGAGCGATATTGTGGGATGTTGTCTAGTAGATATGACAATAATGGAGTCATCTTATTCTACGGAATTGCTTATAAGACATCTGCACAGATGTCCTGATTGGGCATGATATACTAAAATACTACACCTCTGTAGAAATAGGGTTCAAAGGTAGTAAACCAACCCTGTCAATCTGTTCTCTGGCTAAAGCTCTAATTCACCCTGTTCCATTATTCGAAAACTTGACACCAGACTGTAAACCTATAACCACAAAATCAAGACGTCATCACGCCATATGAAAGCCGTTCTTATGGCGTAAATAAGTCAATTTCGTATTTTTATGTGTTGTGACACTCTCGTTGCTGATGTGCGATATGTATTTACATTCTTGACCAACAGCGGGGCATTGAAGTTAGTAAATAATAAAAGAAGAAAATTTAAATATAACAAATAATTTATTAGCAAAATGTACATAGTTAAATAATATACAAATATATAAATGCGTCAAAATATATATATAACATTTTATTACTTTTAATTTTACTACAATTTATTACGCAAACGCAAGTTTCAATGCAGTGGATTACAAAATCATTAACGATGAATGGAATGTCCCACAAGGGTCTCTATAGTCCTTATCCTAATGACTGAGCACCAGTCACTGATAATTCCATAGCAGGCTTAACAAGATCATTCCATCTAGTAGATGAGCGCCCACGAGACCTTCACAACTAACTTTTCGAGGCAATCTGGTTCTCTCCTGTTAATGTGTCTAAACCTATGGGCCGGAGCCTCACTGTCTCCTGGCTAATAGTATTGTTAAATCAACACTTTACCAAAGTATTCTTGACAATGCCACTGAATCCTGGTTATCTACTCCAGGACATAGACATTCAAAAGCACTTATTTCAGGATTCTCTTCAACACACTCTAAGCGGATCCTAATAATGAGCAGGAACAACCTTAGGATTCTTACTAGAATTTTAACAGGTCACTGTAGACTCAATAAACATATATGTACGATGAAATTATCGGAAATGTACCTATGCAGGTTCTGCATGGATGAACATGAAACACCGATGCATCTACTTACAGAATGTGGCCCACTAATGCAAACAAGACAAAAAGAAAATGGGTTTGCATATTGCTGCATATTGCATATCAGAGACACCGATCCACAAAGGATTTTACAGTTCTTCCAGGAGATAGGACTATGGAATGACATCTAGGAGGCAAATTACCACAATGGACTATTATTGAGTCGACGTGGGAAGGTCTCTAGATGGGTTTAAAAAAAAAAAATGTATCTAAATTATCGAAGAACACGTCCGGAGCACATTGCTGATAGACAATCTTCAATTTTGGTCATTGAGTCTAATATGTTATGAAGACAGTTTTGTGGGAAAAGTATGATATTATTCAAATATTTTTATTGTTGCATACATGTAAACATTGGATTTGTATACTGTCTGGAGTCAATGATATTTAATGACAAATTTTTAACATTTTTAAAGAAACGAAGTTGGAATATAATAGGAGAACCATGTGTGACAATTGTTGCTTTCATTGTTTTATAAACCAATTTCTCAATAGATGGCTTTACAAAAAGTTTTCTTCAACACTTCATAGATGGCGACGGGGTATTTAAGCTTATTTTCAAACCAACAGATTTACACGATTAAAATATATAGAATTTTCAAAAATTAGATTGATAGGAAGGCATAATTGGTGCCACAATAAAGTGATCAGCCGATGACATGTAGTAAGCTCTGTAGGTGTCTTGAGTTCCTGGTTCTTTTATTATATTCTATAATATATTGTATGTAGGTATATATGTTATTTTCAATTTGACAAGTAAGGAGACATCTGTGTAATTGTTGATAAATAAGTAGCATGGTTTAGAACCATACTAGAGGATTTATTAACGTATTAGAAATAGTTGTTATATTTAAGGACAGATGTCTATTATTAATTATTAATTTATTGAAATATATTATTTTAGTTGCTATCCAAGAAATGAATCATAATTAATGATTATTAATTTTGAAAGGGAACAATAAAGAGATTTCTTAATTATTATTAATTGAAAATTAAAATATATAGAATTTTAAAAAATTGGATATATAGGAAGGCATAATTGGTGAACGTTGCGCAAGCGCATATTGTGATGACGTAAACCAGCCGATGACAGGTCGTAAGCCCTGTAGGTGCCTTCAGTTCCTGGTTCTCCTATAATATTCCAACTTCGTCTCTATTGAGATGTTAAAAAATTTGTCATAAAATATATTATTGTTTGATCTCATTTTGAATGTTTCTACGAAATTATTCTAGGATTTCATGTAAAAATACACTGAAATGAAATAATTCTTGTTTCCAAATGCCATAAAATGTAAAAAAAAAAAACAGTATACATTAGGGAATATTGGTGATATCAAAAAATATATTTATCACTTAAGAAAAAGTAATAATTTTTCTGAATTTGTCCATCTAACAAATTCTCAAGTCAAATACCTGTAGGTACTATTTCTTTAGTTAAATAGAAAAGATTTGCTTCGCTGATAATTTGAGAACCATATGCATTTATATTTATTTTGCGAAATAATTAAATACATTTTAAAAATTTAATCACATTAAAAATATATTCTCCGATTGTTTTGAGTTCAAATAAAGTTTTAATTATTGGTGTCTTAATTATGTTTTTCTCATTATTTTATTGCTGACAATGATATTGTTACATGTCCCTCACGGGGTAGGCAGAGAGAACCGAAAGCCGCTAAATAAAAAAATCCGTTTATCTAATCAAATCAAAAAATAATGTCGGAATTCTAGTTTTTTTTTTCTAGACAGACCTCATTGACATTATCTCATACATTTTCGTATGTTCTGTAAGCTTCCAACATTTCCCTCTTTCAGAATGTGTTAAAACATTAAAATTTTTGATGATATTGTATTGTTATAATTTGTATAGGTATGTATAAGTACTTGGTCCTTCGAGCCGGATACGAGGATTTATGTGCCTCAATATGTGATACCGAGGATATGTCAGCTTTGAAAGACACATATTTAGATTTAATAGAAAAAATCGATGTGAAAAGATAGAGGACAAATAGACTTAAATAAAAAAAAACACCGTCCGTACGTGTGAAATTTGATTTCTTGACTGATAAGTAGTACATATTGCCAACATATACATAGACAAATTATAACAGTAAATTTTAATGTTTTAACAGAATGCCGTCCGTATGATCGTACCATCCTTTTCTTGTACTGGCCATACTATTTGTTTAATACCTGTCACTTATATTTTTCATGTTGGCAAACTATGTCAATGTGTTAACGGTCATTCCATTAATGACATCTCCTAGCAATGATAGCAATAATGAGCGCTCTCTGTACGATGCACTTTTTTTAATTCACATACAAAGAATACTAAAATCCGTTTGATGCACTCACTACGTTCAATCCCGCTGCGCCTATATAGACGCTAGTCTTGAGATTTTAGATTTAATGAATTATGTCCTGGTGTCATCTTTTAAACCACCCATGTCCAATTTTACATTTAGGTATGTAATTAATTATGTCCTGGTGTCATCTTTTAAACCATCCATGTCCAATTTTTTATTTAGGTATGTAATTAATTATGTCCTGGTGTCATCTTTTAAACCACCCATGTCCAATTTTATATTTAGGTATGTAATTAATTATGTCCTGGTGTCATCTTTTAAACCACCCATGTCCAATTTTATATTTAGGTATGTAATTAATTATGTCCTGGTGTCATCTTTTAAACCACCCATGTCCAATTTTATATTTAGGTATGTAATTAATTATGTCCTGGTGTCATCTTTTAAACCACCCATGTCCAATTTTATATTTAGGTATGTAATTAATTATGTCCTGGTGTCATCTTTTAAACCACCCATGTCCAATTTTTTAATGTGTACCATAAATCAACAAATACATCGGGAGGATTCAATCTGCCTACTCCAAATAGGGAAATGGTGTGATGGATATAGAGACAGTTTTCATTAAACAAGCCACGGATAAAACTCAAAAAATCTGGTGTGTTTACAGGTTGTCTATGTGTCCTTCAATACATTCTTCAGTATAGCACCTTCACTGTTCCTGGTTTGGTTGACGGCTATATCGGGGTTGGCTATCCGAGTGAACAGACTGAATCCGCCCGCGAGGCTGTTGTTGAATCCGACCATTGCGACCGGGTCCATGCGATCCGGCGGGACCGCCATCATCGGACTGACTGAAGTCGCCATCGGGCTGACTGATGCCACCATCGGGCTAAGCGACGCTGCCATCGGCGTCAGCGTAATGGCGGGTTGGCCGGCGGGAGACGGCGAGGAGGAGACCAGGCGCTGCGGAGAGTCGGCCGTCGTCGGCTGAGGCGTGTTTGTTCCGCTCGATTTTTGCATTGTTTGACTCGGCGAATTGGGACCTGCAAGAGATAAAATAAAACTAAGATAGAATGATATAGCATTAGGTTTTCTCTGTCTTCTTTGAAGTTTGTCCGTGTCTATATGCATTTCTTATTCGTAGCGCTGACTCTTTACCTCTCTTTGAGACCGAGCTCAAGACAGCGTGATAACTGTCTCAAAGCAGTCTCAAAGCAATCTCAATTCTTCTATAGATTTCGAGACCAGTCTTGATATCAAGCTCAGATAGATAGAATTTACCAGTCTTACACCTCACTCTATTGGAAATGTTTCAGAGCTTGTAGCCCTATTCATCTCCGGAGTGGAAATCAAGACCAATCCCAAGCTGAGAACGAATTTATAATTCAGGTCTATGTGTAAGTGTTAAATGAAGACAGTTATCAAATAAATTGTATTGTGCACAGTTTTTTTACTTATTTTATTTATTTATGACGAACAGGCAATTACAGGTCATTAAAGTACGTAGACTGCAGTGGTTGGGACATGTTGCCCGGATGAATGATGATCGTATCATCTAAAAGGTTCTTAATACCAATCCAGAAGGCAGAATAAGTAGAGTCAGGCCCAAGCTAAGATGGCTGGACGACACAGAAGATGACATAAGAGCGATGGGAACAGCAAACTGGAGGAGAGCGGTGGAGGACAGGGACGGCTGGAGAAGAATTCTGGTGGAGGCCAGGGCCCACCTCCACCAGGGCTGTAGCACCAATGATGATGATTTTATTTATTTATTCAAAATCTTGTTTTTTTACAATAATACAAATAAATGTACAAAATACATAATGATATACTATGGTAAAATTGTTGCATTATCTCATCAAAAAGATTAAAACCTTGCTTGTACTTATATAAGTTAAAAAAATATATATATTTTAAAAGTAGATCCAGTAAAGTCCGTGCTGCATCACTATTACAGATAATCGCTATTCCTGCCACCTACCGCTCTGCATATGAGGACTGTAAACGGCGCCTTCACAGAATGCTAAGTGGGCGACCAGAAAAAAATGCATAGCATGAAAAGTAGTTCATGGAGCCCTCTAATTTAGCAATCTCAGCACCATAGTGCAAAACGAGTGTGAACGAATGCGAATGGAAGATTCACACTCGTGGACTGTCATTGACTTCAGATCTTCTTAAATGAGAAACATCAGGGGTATGACCGAGATCTTTGTAAAATATTAACCTACTGGAAATCTGACAATAGTAACATAAGAGATACCAGAAGTAAATCTAAATGAAATAAACATAGCATTGAATAACATGAAATATAATAAAGCACCTGGAGAAGATGGGATAACTAGTGATATGCTGAAGATTGGAGGCAGTGAATTGAAAGAAGCGGTACAAATATTGTCAAATAAATGTCTAGAACAAGAAGTAATTCCAGATGACTGGAAAAATGCCGAAGTTAAATTGCTGTTCAAAAAAGGGGACCAAGAGAATCGGGAAAACTATCGGCCGATTAGCTTACTCCCTCACTTATACAAACTGCTGACAAAAATATTGACAAACCGTCTTACTCCAAAATTTGACTTCTACCAACCCGTAGAACAGGCTGGCTTCCGTAAGGGTTTCGGAACCACAGATCATATTCAAACTTTGCGTTTACTTATAGAAAAAGCTACAGAGTATAACATAAAAATTCATATGGCTTTTATAGACTATCGTAAAGCATTTGACTCTGTAGAAACCTGGTCAATTTTAAGTGCTCTTGAAAATGCTAGGATTGATTCTAGATACATAAGATTGATTAAATATATTTATGAAAATGCTACTATGGATGTAAAAGTGAACGAAAATCTGAAAACAGAATATATCAAAATCGAGAAGGGTGTAAGACAGGGTGATACGATATCCCCAAAACTATTCACACTGGCATTAGAAGATGTCTTCAAAACATTAAACTGGAACAATAAAGGTATTAAAATAGATGACACATATTTAAATCACCTCCGTTTTGCAGACGACATAAGCGAAGAATTGTCTGAACTGGAAGCTATGGTAGCAGAATTATATGAAGCCTCTAGAAAAATCGGTCTGGAAATGAACATAGACAAAACCAAGATTTTAAGTCCAATTTCACACAGCATTTGCATTGGAAATAAGACTATTGGTGCTGTTGAAGAATACATATACCATGGACATAAAATTAAATTGGGTAAAGAAAACCAGACCGCCGAACTGCCAAGACGTATAGGGCTGAGTTGGGCTGCTTTTGGAAAGTTGAGGTAGGTACATATTCGGTAACAGGGAAATTCCGAAGAACCTCAAAGCCAAAGTGTACAATTCTTGTGTTTTGCCAGTGACAACATACGGTCTCGAAACCATGTCACTTACTGCCAGAATTCTCCATAGACTTAAGTGTACTCAACGAGCAATGGAAAGACAAATGTTGGGCGTATCCTTGAGAGACCGAATAAGAAACGAGGAAATAAGATGCCGGTCAAAGGTCACCGACATTGCAGAAAGAATGGGAAGGCTGAAGTGGCAATGGGCAGGTCATGTGGCAAGACAGAGAGATGATAGATGGACCCCCAAAATTCTGAATTGGAGACCCTATCATAATAGAAGAGGTGTAGGGAGACCACAAAGGAGATGGACTGACGACATTGTCGAACTGGTGGGACATGGGTGGAAGCAGAGCGCCCAGGATAGAGAGAAGTGGAAAACTCAGGAAGAGGCCTTTATCCAGCAGTGGAGTGAAAGGGGCTGAAGAAGAAGAAGAAGAACATAACAGATAAAATGAAAAATGTCAGACACTGGAAACACCAGACATTTGTGACCGTCTGTTTCATCGGAGAGAAGTTGGCCATCAAATTACCTTGAGTCTGTCCCAAATGCAGCAAGTTGGGCAGTCCCACGTTCAACCGGGGTCTGGACTCCCTCTCCAGGAATCTGATGAACTCCTGCGCCAGGGAGTCTCCGCCGCTGGCCGGGACCGCCCCGGCGCTGCGCCCTCCCAGACCGGCCCTGGCACATTCCCACTGGTCGAAATCCAGAACCGTGCTCAACAGTCTGAGAACCTATACGACAAAAAAAAGAATGCAAGATAAAGAAGGATATAATTAATAAAATGAAAGTGAATGCCTTGAGGTGGTTGGGCCACATTGAAAGAAAACGATGAACAGCTGACCAAAAAATAAACATGGGTGAAAGAGATTAAGTGAATAGCAAGGGTCGCCTCATAAATGTGTGGCATCACCATGTGAATGATATTTTGACTATGTGTATTTACCCCATCAGTAGATACTTGACTATTGTTGTACCTGTAATCTTTCCCCTTGTTTCTGGTTGTTGACTGTGTGTATTTACCAAGTTATTAGTCAAGTATCAGTAGATACTTGACTATTGTTGTACCTGTAATCTGTCCCCTTGTTTCTGGTTGTTGACTGTGTGTATTTACCCCATCAGTAGATACTTGACTATTGTTGTACCTGTAATCTGTCCCCTTGTTTCTGGTTGTTGACTGTGTGTATTTACCTTATCATTGTTGTACCTGTAATCTGTCCCCTTGTTTCTGGTTGTTGACTGTGTGTATTTACCTTATCAGTAGATACTTGACTATTGTTGTACCTGTAATCTGTCCCCTTGTTTCTGGTTGTTGACTGTGTGTATGTATCCCATCAGTAGATTCTTGACTAATGACTTGTCCACCTTGTCCTGTTGGTTACTAATGGCATCTCTGTACTTCTGCTTCCACTGAGAGATTTCCGCTTCGAGCTTCACGGCTGAAACATACACAATTTATCTTGGATTAAGTTGTGTGGCAGCACCGAGTTTTTCAGTCACGAGAATCAAGTGGAGACAACCACGCCAATTGTATAGAATTTAAATTGAAAGTTTTTAATAAATAAATATATACTATCATAGAATATTGCGATGGATCATATCAGAACCAATTTGTCCATAACAAATGTACTACAAAACCTATTTTATACATTTGACCTGTAAAATTTGTAAGTAAACTCTTGTTTTAGCTTTGAAGAACATTATTTTGACAATGTGTCTTGTAATGAAATGTGTCAATAATCGAATTTAACCAATAGAATGAAACCATTTCTTTTTCTTAGCCTTTATTTATTTATTTTATTTTATTAAGGACACAGGCATGAATGCCCAAATATTTCTGCCCATAATATTTATACATAGGTAAGGACAAATAATGAGTATTGTATATAGGTATACTAGTTTTCTACCTACACTACACTATGCAGTGTATGGAAGGTGCAGTGTCTATTTTATATAATATAATTATTGTTGCGGGTGGAAGTTACACAGTGAGTTTAGAGTTGTAGACTCAAAGATTAAACAAATGAAACATTAGAATTAAACAATAATTAAACATGAGAAAATGAAGCGAGAAGTTATACATAAATTTATACAAAAGAATTAAGAGGTCCCACTTTAGGTAGAGTCCTACTTTAGGTAGGGTCGGCTCTCTTAATCCTTTGGTGCCAGGATGATCTGTCCTATATTGTCGGGGCTGGAATTTAGGCTTTATCCATGAGCTTACTCATACTACCCAATCACGTGGATAGTGGACGTTCTTTTCCAAACGTCCAAATATATACTTTTATTTGTATTTTAGCAATTAAATGACATACCATCACGCCATGTCTCTGACAGGGTAGGCAGAGAGAACCGAGGGCCATAAATTTCTTTACATTTATGCATCATGTACACGCTCGTCATTCAAAACATCATTCGCATGGCAGTGCCATCTCTTTCTAGGATGACCCCTGCTTTGCACTCCATCTCTTATACCTTTGTATATTTTTATGGTCGGCCGTTCCTCGTTTATTCATTCGATACATCTTAATTGGAGTACGGAAGCGCAGTTTGGGCGCCCAACCAATCAAAATATTCCGATATGTTGGAGGAAATTCAGAAGAAATTCACGAGGTACCTGTATATGCGGATGCACGGAGTATATCCGATATACCCTGAACTTCTGACGTCCTGTTCTTATATGAGTCTCGAAAGCAGGCGTGACAACGCACTACTTTTGACCGGCTTCAAGATTATCAACAATCTTATTGATTGTCCAGAACTGCTAGAAAGGCTAGGACATATGGTGCGGAGTGCTGGACAGTTAAAGGCACACATGAACAAAAACTACATGTCAATGGAATATTTTTATTATTGCATATGCGCAAACATTGGATTTTTTTCCCTGTCGGGAGTCAAAGGTATTTTTTAACAGATTTTTAATTATCTCAATAGAGACGAATTTGGAATATTTACTGTAAGAGAACCGGGAAATCAAGGCACCTATAGGGCTTACGACCTGTCATCGGCTGGTTTACGTGATCACTTTATGCGCTTACGCAACGTTCACCAATTATGCCTTTTTAATGACATCAAAGTTCTATATATTGTAATACTGAAATTCTTTTCGCGTGAAAATAAGGAATTTTTACTACAGCCATCTATGTGTGAAATTATGAACAACATTCTTATTATTTTTTTTTTATTTTTGTTGTAACGCCATCTATTGAGAGAATTGTTTTTTTTTTTTTTTTCACATGTCAATGAAATGAAAATGCTGAGGTGGGAATGCGGGGTGACGAAGCTTGATAAAATTCGTAATGAATTAATAAGAGGAAGCTTTGGAGTAGCCCACATACCAGAAAAACTTGCAGAAAGCCGACTCAGATGGAATGGATATGTAATGAGGAGGCAAAATGATCATGTGGTGCTGCTCTGCTCTAGCACTCCCAGAAAACAGAAAAGGAAAAGGACATCCAATATCCACGTGGTGGGGCAATAATGAGTAAGCTCATGGATAAAGTCCACATCCCAGCCCCGACAATACAGGACAGATCATCGTGGTGCCAAAGGATTAGGAGAGTCGACCCTACCTAAAGTGAGATAAGGCAAAGAAAAAGAAGAACTGCTAGAAAGGCTAGGGCTTTTTGTGCCACCCAACTACATAAGGGGTAGAGGACATAATATTCTGAACGAGGAAGATATTTTCCATTGGAATATAAGGCGCTTTAAATCGTGCCTTAAACAGAGATAGCCATCATCGAACCACATATCACACTATAATTGGCAGCAGCTGTCGTGTGATTAAAGAAAAAAACAAAAAAAACCTCCTCAGTGCATTCTTCATAATAATATGATCAATTTGTCAGTGTAAAAATATGCGAATCACATGCAAAATAATAAGAAAAAAGCATTTTTAAAATAAATATTGAAAATATCGTAAAGAAAAAAAGACATTCGATAAAAAAAAAACCTCATTAATTGGGATGCTTCAATGTCAGGCTGTGTTATCGTATGATGAAAATTGCCCAACCCAGATTCAAAGTATTATACAAGCACTGGCAACATCGGACCGGTATGCAGACCACGCATCGAAATCACACAGACTATCCAAAGATCAGAGACAAACAAAATGTCTCTGTCATCGACTGGTAACACTAGGGAAGGAAATTGATTCGACAGCCGCGCATGCGATTCCACAGACAGCGGTTGCACTCAGTTCCGATTTCAAATTTCAACCAGTACCTGAAGTAATACTCAGAACCTAGGCGGCCATCTTGTCTACATGAGAGTCCATTTCATGCTGGGATGCAAAATATAATTAAAATAAACTCAAAACAATGCTGAAAACAAGAAAATTAACAAATTAAAAGAAAAAATGCGTAAAATAAAAATACCTAACTTAAATAAATAAAAAAACATGCATTAATATAATATCATACTAAAAAATCATACCCAGTAAAAATCTTTATCTATCTATATATATAAAAATGGATGTACGTATATTTGTTGGTTTGTTTGTTTGTATATATGTGGCCGATGGACTTCCAAACCAACCATACGATTGCGATGAAAATTTGGGAATTTGTTCAGCCCATACCGGAGAAGGTTTATGCACTATAATTTATTTATTTATTTATTCGATATATCTCAAAAAAAAATTGAAAAAAAAAAGTTTTGTATTGAAGTGAAACTTAGTTGGTTTATTCAGCGCGCACATGAGAAGGATAATGTATTAAATTTATTTACTTATTTAATATCTCACACAATAATTTACAAAAATTATCTATTTGCGATTGTCATTGAATTTTAGGGATCCGTTCCACGCATAGCAGAAAGCGTATTTGAAGTTTAATTCAAATATTTAACTTCTCGCCCAAAAGTTATTTAAAAATTATCTATTCGGTATTGCTAGGAAACATACTGATCAACCATTTTTATATATTTGGAGATAAATAATTAAACAGGCAGGACAATGTCTGCCAGGTTTTACTAGTAATATATAGATACACAAATGGATGTTGGTATATTTCTTTTTGAATCTATTTGTTATTAATCGTAGATATATTATTTTCTTCTCTTTAGTGTAAAAGTCTATTTATGTTGTTTTTTCTCTTTATTGTGTAACAGTTTTGTTGTTTTTTCTCTTTATTGTGTAAAAGTTTTGTTGGTTGTTTTTTCTCTTTCTTGTGTAAAAGTCTATTTATGTTGTTTTTTATCTTTATTGTGTAAAAGTTTTGTTAGTTGTTTTTTTCTCTTTCTTGTGTAAAAGTCGATTAATGTTGTTTTTTCTCTTTCTTGTGTAAAAGTCTATTTATGTTGTTTTTTATCTTTCTTGTGTAAAAGTCTATTTATGTTGTTTTTTTATCTTTCTTGTGTAAAAGTCTATTTATGTTGTTTTTTCTCTTTATTGTGTAAAAGTTTTGTTAGTTGTTTTTTCTCTTTCTTGTGTAAAAGTCTATTAATGTTGTTTTTTCTCTTTCTTGTGTAAAAATCTATTTATGTTGTTTTTTATCTTTCTTGTGTAAAAGTCTATATATGTTGTTTTTTATCTTTCTTGTGTAAAAGTCTATTTATGTTGTTTTTTCTCTTTATTGTGTAAAAGTCGATTTTTGTTGTTTTTTCAATTTATTGTGCAAAAGTTTTTTAGTTGTTTTTTTTTTTGTAACATTTCTTTTTGTATATACATACAATGTAAAATTTCTTGTATGTAAAATATATGGTTTGTGTAGAAATGTAGTGATTATAGACTTGGACACTATTTGACCGATGCCCATGAAATTAGAAATTTTTGTGCTATCCAATATGTTACAATTCACCACTAGGTGGCACATCACATCACATCACACATCATCTTCTATACCGTTCAATCGATAGCAGTAAAAGATATTGGAATACAAACATATTTGAGCGCGGGTAATATGAATCTGCATTCACCAAGAATTATAGATTTTAGATTACAGACACAGATTATCCATTTTTATATATACAAAAGTAAATAATTTCACACAGGCAGGACTGTCTGCCATTTTTTATTAGTTTCCTATAAATGTCAATAGTAAAAATCTCAAATACAATTATATAAAATGGGTAGATGATTTTTTATGATAAAAATATACTGTTTTAGTGAAAAATTTTCTCTCAATTTATTGTTGAAAAATGATGTATAGGTAATTAAAGTTTATATTAAAATGTATAAAAATACCCAATTTAAAATAAACGAAAATATGAAAAAATACCAAGCAAATGTTTAATTGAATAAATATTAACAATGAAAATGACATAAGAGTATGATAATAAACTGTAAGACAAAGAAAATAATAATGGTGTTGCTAATGTATGAGAATGAAAGTGAAATAGTGTAACTAATGTACAAAAATGACAATCATAATAGTGTCACTAATGCATGAGGATGAAAGTAAAATAAAGTAACTAATGTACAAAAATGACAATAATAATAGTGTCACTAATGTATGTGTATGACCAAAAAATAGTGTAACTAATACATAAAAATGACTATAATAATAGTGTCACTAGTGCATGTATATGACTATAAAATAGTGTTATTAATGCACGAAAATGACAATAATAATAGTGTCAAAATTGGATGTGTATCACAATAAAATAGTGTAACTAATGCACGAAAATGATAATAATAATAGCGTCACAAATCAATGTGTATCACGATAATATAGTGAAACTAATGCACGAAAATGATAATAATAATAGTGTCACAAATGGATGTGTAATACGATAAAATATTGTAACTAACGTACGAAAATGACAATAATAATAGTGTCATTAATGCATGTGTAACACGATAAACAGGTGTAAATAATGTACGAAAATGTCAACAATAATAGAGTTCGAAATGCATGTATATGACGATAAAACATGTGACTAATGTACGAAAATGTCAGTAATAATAGTGTAGTTAATGCACGAAAATGAAACTAATAAGTGTCACTAGTGGATGTGTATAACCATAAAATAGTATAACTATTGCACGAAAATGACAATAATAATAGTGTCAGAAATGGGTGTGTTAAACGATAAAATAGTATTAGTAATGTACAAAAATGACAATAGAAATAGTGTGGCTAATGAAAGTATATGACGATAAAATAGTGTAACTAATGCATGAAAAAGACAATAATAATAGTGTCATTAATGCATGTGTACGACCATAAAATACTGTAGCTAATGTACGATAATGAAAATAATAATAGTGTCATTAATGGATGTGCATGACGATAAAATAGTGTAACTATTGTACGAAAATTTCAATAACAATAGTGTCATTAATGTATGTGTATAACGATAAAATAGTGTAACTAATGTATGAGAATGAAATTTATAATAATAAGAGTGTATAGCGATAAAATTATAAAGTACGAAAACTACAAAACGAAATTATAAACATAAGTGTGAAAGATTACTTAAACAGGTAAAGTATAAAAAAATTGCACAAACAAAAAATAAAAAAAGTTACATAAACAAAATAAATGACAAAAATTTGCATAAACAAAAGTATAAATAAACAACATAGACATAACACGACAGAGAACATTGAAGACATTGGTGGTAAGCTCGGTGGGCAAACGTTACAACCCCACTTGGCAAAATGAGTCAAAATACACTCACAGTTACCAAATGAGATTACAGCGTAGTGCCACCATTCATGTGCGTTCAGACGCAGTCACACGTGATAAAACAAATTGAAAATGACAACAATGAATAAATAAAAAACATAACAGGTTGTATCATGAATGGTTGTAACATGACACAGGAGAGAGATAAGTAAGAGTATGTATATAGGGAAACCTCGGCTGTTACAATCTCTTTACACAGTAGCACAACATCCATCAACATTGTAATTTAATCAAAATTTTGTATGATGTAAACACAGATTGTAAATTAAGCCCCAATATAAACGAGAAGGAATACATAATGCTGTTCTTTAATAGATGGCGTTAGGATCTATGGATATTTTCAAGGAAATAACATCTGACATATACAATATGCACAATAACATTGTTTCCTACGTATTTTTCTGTTTTTTTTTTATGTAACTATTCAACACATGTGATTTGATTGTGCCTTGACGTTGTAACTATTCAACACATGTGGTTTGATGGTTCCTTGATGTTGTAACTATTCAACACATGTGATTTGATTGTTCCTTAATGTTGAAACTATTCAACACGTGTGATTTGATTGTGCCTTGATGTTGTAACTATTCAACACATGTGATTTAAAAACCGGCTATTAAGTTTTATGATACATGCAACATTATGGTGAAAAATAAATTCAATAATATATATTTAAATATCAATTGCAAATTACTTTTAGTATAATCCAGTTATAAATATTAATAATAAAAAAAAAATCTGGTTCTTAATTTAAAATATTCACATAATAGACAATTTTGTTAAACAATAATTTTAAAATATAAAAAAACCACCAAAGCCAAACAAAGATGCATACATTATAGATCCATCACTGAACACTCGTCTCTAATAGAGATCAAATCTCACATAAAATTACATTCCTGGTTTGTCTCTATCCAGATGTAATATGCAGGTTGGTTGTAAGAGATTGCCTTGTGATGAAAACCCCGCTTGCTTTGTGCACATGTATTAATAAATAATAATAATAATATCAAATAGTACCAACATACATAATATCATCACGCTGTATCTTTAATGAAATAGGAAGAGAGAACTGATCACCACACATTATTCAACGTCTGTTTATAAAAGTTTTTGCATTTCTAAATTAATAATCAAAAAATTTCCATTATTTTTTTTATTAATTTTGATGTTCCACCAGATATCGAGTGATATAGCTGAGAAATGTCCCTATACATTCCTGAAATTTGGCGTTCCACCCGATATCGAGTGATATAGCTGAGAAATGTCCCTATACATTCCTGTGAAATTTGGTTTTCCACCCGATATCGAGTGATATAGCTGAGAAATGTCCCTATACATTCCTGTGAAATTTGGTTTTCCACCCGATATCGAGTGATATAGCTGAGAAATGTCCCTATACATTCCTGTGAAATTTGGTTTTCCACCCGATATCGAGTGATATAGCTGAGAAATGTCCCTATACATTCCTGTGAAATTTGGTTTTCCACCCGATATCGAGTGATATAGCTGAGAAATGTCCCTATACATTCCTGTGAAATTTGGTTTTCCACCCGATATCGAGTGATATAGCTGAGAAATGTCCCTATACATTCCTGTGAAAT
The DNA here is from genome assembly GCA_963576475.1 of Molanna angustata. Classification (NCBI taxonomy): domain Eukaryota; kingdom Metazoa; phylum Arthropoda; class Insecta; order Trichoptera; family Molannidae; genus Molanna; species Molanna angustata. The sequence continues at coordinate 15,999,846 of OY754990.1, forward strand.
TTGGTTTTCCACCCGATATCGAGTGATATAGCTGAGAAATGTCCCTATACATTCCTGTGAAATTTGGTTTTCCACCCGATATCGAGTGATATAGCTGAGAAATGTCCCTATACATTCCTGTGAAATTTGGTTTTCCACCCGATATCGAGTGATATAGCTGAGAAATGTCCCTATACATTCCTGTGAAATTTGGTTTTCCACCCGATATCGAGTGATATAGCTGAGAAATGTCCCTATACATTCCTGTGAAATTTGGTTTTCCACCCGATATCGAGTGATATAGCTGAGAAATGTCCCTATACATTCCTGTGAAATTTGGTTTTCCACCCGATATCGAGTGATATAGCTGAGAAATGTTCCTATACATTCCTGAAATTTAGCAAATAATTCTTTTTCTAATGAAGGATGACTTAAATTGGTTGAGGCAGGATATGAAACATGATAGTTGTTCGGTTCAAAAAATTGTATGTCTTTCATTTCAGAAAATTATGTATACTCCAGTTTTATTAAACATGGTTCGGTTTAGAAAATTGTATGTTGTTTGTTTCAGAAAACTTAAGTTTTATGGTTCAGAAATTTGTAATTTAATTATATTTCAATATTTCAGTAATCAATCATGATCATGACGGTGCACAAAGGCGGGTTTTTATTACCTAACGGCAATATCTTTCGACCAACCATATCTATTTGTTGTCCAGTTCAGAGAATGATATGCCCCCTATGACAAATGGAGAAACAGCATGATGACATGTTATAAAGAAGAAAATATATATCAGTGAATAATATATTTTTGTGGTGCAGATATACCTACATACAAAATAACACTGAAGATAAAAGAATAATACAAAATGTTCATTATAATTATATTTTATAAACAACACCTAAAATGAAAGTTTATAAACAACACAAAAAGTGACAGTTAGTAAACCACACAAAAAGTGAGTTTGTAAACAAAACAAAAAGTGACAGTTTGTAAACAACACAAAAAAAGACAGATTACAAACAACACAAAAAGTGACACTTTGTAAACAACACAAAAGTGAGTTTGTAAACAGCACAAAAAGATATGACAGTTTATAAACAATACAAATTAATAGTCAAACTGCCAAATAATTCAATGTTATTTTGTACATGTATTAAAATGATATTATAAAAGTTAAGAAAACAGATGAACTTAAAATCTAAGGTTAGTGTTAAACAATCAAGGGTGCGTTCGGTTCGAAAAATTCCTGGAATATTTCTGTAATTTCATTGTTGGACAAACTTGAAGTTTTCCATGTTACAAATATAACTATTTTAACTAATCACAAGCGTTGTGTGTTTGTCTCGTTGTTTAAAATAAAATGTATAAAAACAAAGGAGCACAAATATTTTTCAATTCTTTGCTGGGATCTTAATTTTTAATAAATTTGTACAAAAAAAATATTCTCATTAAAAAAAAACACTACTTTTGATAAAACTGATTGATTGGAAGTGGTTGAGTTGACTTTGAAAAATATGAATAATTAATTAAAATATTTGTTTATTTAAATAATTTAATTATTTATTTAAAATATAAATAATTTATTTATTTAAAATATAAATAATTTATTTATTTAAAATATAAATAATTTATTTATTTAAAATATAATTAATTTATTTATTTAAAATATAAATAATTTATTTATTTAAAATAAAAATAATTAATTTATTTAAAATATAAATAATTTATATATTTAAAAATATAAATTATTTATTTATTTAAAATATTAATAATTTATATACTTAAAAATATAAATAATTTATTTATTTAAAATATAAATAATTTATTTATTTAAAATATAAATAATTTATTTATTTATAATATAAATAATTTATTTATTTATAATATAAATAATTTATATATTTAAAAATATAAATAATTTATTTATTTAAAATATAAATAATTTATTTATTTAAAATATAAATAATTTATTTATTTAAAATATAAATTATTTATTTATTTAAAATATAAATTATTTATTTATTTAAAATAAAAATTATTTATTTATTTAAATATAAATAATTTATTTAAACATTACCAAATAGCTTGGAGCCAAACACATTATAGACTGTCAAAGTGTAAAATATTCCGAGGTTTGTTTCAGGTCCCGAACGCTGGTCCCGTTTACAAAACGAAATGCGGTTAAATGAGAAACGGATGAGTCATGAGGAGTCGGTTCACCATATTGAGTGCGGCCATGTACCGAGGCGGCTTGACCTGCAATACCAGTTGATAACCTGGGAGAGGCAAACGGATATACCCAGAATTACCAGCTGATATTTGGCCAAACCGCCCAACGTGTTATTTCTATCCATGATGACATCGGGGGGGGGGAGATGGAACAACACGCACGCATGCACGCACGCATTCAACGCTCTACATGAGTAAAACAAAAAAAAAACAATGTGTACCAACAACGAACGACCCAACATAAAAATGGACATTGAAAGAAACAATGGAGCCCGTATTATATATGGCTGTTCGACGCTGGCTTCGAATATTACAATAATTACTATTACTCACTAAAGAGTTAGTACAAATTTTTGAGTAACATATAAGTGGTAACGACAAATGCAACAATATTATTACAGCTGTGAGGCTCCGGCTAAGAATAGTGCTTCCACTTTTTTATAATATCATAGTTTTTGAGTGTCCTGTAAGAGCCGGGTAATAGAAAATACAACAGGCAACAATAACATCTCACACAGTTCAGCAATATTGAGGATCACCATCAAACATTCTGAATGTAGTTCCTTTTTAGGTGAGGAGCCAAAACTAGTATGTGTGTGTGTGTGTGTGTGTGTGTGTGTGGATACACGCACGTGTGTATTTCATTTTAAATGGTAATGTAATGGATACCCGCACACCTGTCGCTGGTAACCCCACATTGGGATTTTACGTGATGGTAATAATAATGATAATAAAATAACTTTTTTATTATGCAAAACAAATCACATAATGTGGCGGACTTATTGACCATAGGCAATATCTACCAGTCAGGTATGAATGAACGAATGTATAATAAAACATTTGTAGTTGTATGGAACAGTGTATATTGTGTGTATGGGGAGCGTCTGTGTGTCTGCGCGTATGTAAGGATGTGAGTGGGTGTGTATGTGTGTCGTACAATTTTAAAATTCTATTCTAAAACAAATTATACTGTAATGTTATTATACTGTAATATTATTATACTGTAATATTATTATACTGTAATGTTATTATACTGTAATTTTAGTATACTGTAATTTTATTATACTGTAATCTATTAATACTGTTATTTGATTATACTGTAAATAATGTTATTACACTATAAATTTCCCGAAAAAAAAATAAAAAAACAATTTTCTTACAGAATATTTAGAAACTACTCCAAAACTATACGTCATACAAAAAAAAGTACATTAAGAGTGCATAAAATTAAAGTGAATGTTGATGACAGTTTATTCATTTCTAATCGGTTTTATCTGAAAATGAAAATAATTAACAAGTGATTTACTGATATTTTGAATCACATATAAGATATTTTCATGAGCATGGTCGTTTTAATATAATATCATGTTTTCAGTCATTTAGGTAATTTAGATTTAGCGTTATAAGCCCTCTTAAAGAAGAAATTATAATACCTATAATATATTTAATTAATTTCGAGTTTGTACGTCCATTTTTCATGTTGTTTCGTTCGTATTACACAATAATCCGTGGCTTGGTTGAAAGAATTTTCAAACCATAATATAATTGGTCGTATTCGAACAATCCGCCAGCGTGTAATGTTATCACTCGGGTTCACTAAAAAGAGCAAAAAAAGCTATGCGGCCGGTGACTGCTTGATGCACGTGCGCAGTGTTTACCAATTTCTTCTTTCACTGCACTGAGCGATCTCTAAAATTGAAATCAACGAAATCAACAATAAAAATCTATTTATTTAACATTATTTCCTGACATCAAATTGCCAAATGGAAGTTTCTTTCAACCGACTAGTGTCTCTAGTCGAGAGGAAGGAGATTTCCAAGGATTCATACATACATACCATTACGCCATGTCCCTTACGGGGTAGGCAGAGAAAACCAAACGCCACTTACTTCTATATTGACATATGTACGTTCATCGCCTTATATATGTCCGTCTGTTGTTCACGCTCCTAACATTTCCGTCTTTCAAAATACCGTTCACATGGACATGACATCCCTTCCTTGGGCGGCCCCGACCTCTCATTCCATTCCTGTCCACAGTGTATATTTTCTTCGTCAGGCGTTCCTCGTTCATTCTCCCCATGTGGCCAAACCATCTCAATGTGTTCACTTTCATTCTATTAATAACATCTTTCTTTATCTTATGTCCTCATTTCTGACCCTGTTATACATCGTTCTATTACAGATTCTTCTTAACGATCTCATTTCAACTGCATTTATTCTACTTTCGTGCGACTTCTGCCATGTCCAGGTTTCACTTGCATACGTCAAGGTTGGCACTAAGATAGCGTTATGAATGACAACTTCAGCATCCTTTGATATCTGCTCCATTCACTCTGTTTCCTGCCATAACTCTTCTTTCGATCTCCTTATCAATCAGTCCATTCCATTGAAACATGCTTCCCAGATAGACATATTCGTCCAAGGATTCGAACTTGTAAAATATTATGCATGGATATTAATAATTTTTCGCATATTTTTAATTACTCTAAACCAAGCCACGGATAAAAAAAAATAATAAATTGTGAATAAAAAATCATAGATAAAACGAACACAACAGATAAAGTTATACATTAATTTGAGAATGAATTATCAAAGTGACATTCCAATCGTTTGAGATGGGTGGTGGCAGAGAGGTCAGCGCGCTGCCACGACCGACTTTGTTCACCTATAGCACAAGCATTTATGCGTAGTTAAAATGTATGAGGATATGTACTTGTTACAAGGACATATTCATTCTTTAAAAAAAAAATTAATAGAACTTATTGATTTCCTTATCAATGTAATTTTGAAAGTTCTATATATTTGAATAGTGTGTAACATTTTACCTGAAAATACTGCATTATTACTATTGCCATCTTTGGAGTAACAGAGAAACCTTTTTGTAACGCCATCTATTGAGACATTGAGAAATTAATTTTTATTTGTAAACAATGAATTATAAATGAGATGACGGTGTCACACACAGATGTCACCCCTAAACTGCGCCAGAAATATAATTTCATTTTTGGCTTGTTTACCAACATGTACCAATGTGTATGTAAATCGAATATTCTTTTTAATTATAATAATAATAAAAATATCATTTGACTCCCGAAAGGGAAAAAAATCCAATGTTTGCGTATATGCAATTAAAAAGAATATTCGACCATTATATCAATTATTGATACAAAGTCTACTTTTGACTCCCATCAAATTTGTGAATCATATTAATGTAATCTTAATTTGTTTAATATAATTGACAATTCTCTGAGCTCTAAGTATGTATGTCTGGGGACAATGACATGTATTACCCTGTTTTTATGCAGATATAACTTTTAATAAGTACAAATAATTACTTAGTTATATTCAGATCAATTAAATTTACGCGAAATTCACCAATATTGTATAACAAAATATCTGTTGTGTACATTTTGATAGTAAAAAATAAGTTTTTTTAACAAAACTAAACACCACATGCACATAAAAACATACAAATCAAAATTAAAGAATGCATATTGTAAAATAACCAAATTGTAAATAGATCAATTCTATTACATAATAAACACAATATTATGTAAATAGATCAATTCTATTATAACATTACATATAAAAAAACATAATATTGTGTAAATAGATCAATTCTATTATACTTTACAAACAAAAAAACACAATATTATGTAAATAGATCAATTCTATTATACTTTACAAAAAAACACAATATTATGTAAATAGATAAAAAAACACAATATTATGTAAATAGATCAATAAAAAAATCATAATATTATGAAAATAGATCAATTCGACTATTATCAAAATATTATGTAAACAGATCAATTCTATTATACTATATACATAATATTATTTAAATAGATTAATAAAAAATCATAATATTATATAAATAGATCAATTCTATTATAGTTTAAATAAAAAAAAACAATATTATATGAATAGATCAATTGTATTAGGTATACTCTATACATAATATTATGCAAATAGATCAATTCTACTATACTCTAAATAAAAAAAAAAAACAATATTATATGAATAGATCAATTGTATTAGGTATACTCTATACATAATATTATGCAAATAGATCAATTCTACTATACTCTAAATAATAAAAAAAACAATATTATATGAATAGATCAATTGTATTATACTCTACACATAATATAATGTAAATAGATCAATTCTACTATACTCTAAATAATAAAAAAAACAATATTATATGAATAGATCAATTGTATTAGGTATACTCTATACATAATATTATGCAAATAGATCAATTCTACTATACTCTAAATAATAAAAAAAACAATATTATATGAATAGATCAATTGTATTAGGTATACTTTATACATAATATTATGCAAATAGATCAATTCTACTATACTCTAAATAATAAAAAAAACAATATTATATGAATAGATCAATTGTATTAGGTATACTCTATACATAATATTATGCAAATAGATCAATTCTACTATACTCTAAATAATAAAAAAAACAATATTATATGAATAGATCAATTGTATTAGGTATACTCTATACATAATATTATGCAAATAGATCAATTCTACTATACTCTAAATAATAAAAAAAACAATATTATATGAATAGATCAATTGTATTAGGTATACTCTATACATAATATTATGCAAATAGATCAATTCTACTATACTCTAAATAATAAAAAAAACAATATTATATGAATAGATCAATTGTATTATACTCTACACATAATATAATGTAAATAGATCAATTCTATTATACTCTTTATAAAAAAATACATAAGAATTATGTAAATAGATCAATTATATTATACTCTGTATATAATATTGTCGTTCTACATATATTTTCTCCTTGTATCAGGACAACCATTTTGGCTGACTAGAACCTTATCAACAGGTAAACATAGAATACTGTTTTTTTCTTACATACCAAAATTTAGTATACTTCAACAGGTAAACATAGAATACTGTTTTTTTCTTACATACCAAAATTTAGTATACTTCAACATACAAATATACAAATTATATTTGTAATGTTAAAATATCATAAACACAGTGCCTATACATACATAGTATAACTTAAATGTTATAAATAAAGGAAAAATAAATGCAGTTCTACTGCATAAATACTGTCAATTCTATGATACTGTATTATAAATAAATAAAAATGAAAATTCTCATAAAAATATGATTATTAAAATAGTATTTATTTTTACTTCCTGTGAATACTTCACTGGTCGCAATTAGTATTAATTAAATGTAAATGATACGAAACTTGACAATAAAAAAAAATGGGTCACAAAGGTCAATATTATGTACATACAAACATACATTGACCTGAATGCACAGTCCTAGGTACCTAAATACTAACTCTAACCTCACTGAAGTATTTAGTATTATTAAGTTAGCAATTGTGTTGCAGAGACATCACTCACTAAATACTAAATACTACGCCAAACTTGAGGTCGATGGCGTAGAATTTCACATTATTGTGTATGAAGAAAAGAGATAGATAGCTTTCTATGGGTTTATACTGACATTTAAAATGTTTTTTTTTTTTTTAACAGATTTTTAATTATCTCAATAGAGACAAAATTGGAATATTTATTGTAGGAGAACCGGGAAATCAAGGCACTTACAGGGCTTACGATCTGTCATCGGCTGGTTTACGTGATCACTTTATGCGCTTGCGCAACGTTCACCAATTATGCCTTTTTTTAATGAGATTCCTATCAATTCAATTTTGAAAGTTCTATATATTGTAATACTGAAATTCTTTTCGCTTGAAAATAAGGAATTTTTACTACAGCCATCTATGGGTGAAATTATGAACAACAATCTTATTATTTTTTATTTATTGTAACGCCTGCTATAACAACACAAACATATGTAACCAACTTCACACTGACAGCTCGATGTCACGATTTTTTTGAAATTTCACCGAATTTTCGGCATCTCGTATGGATCTTTGAATACTCTGTTTGGTATTTGATTTGACAAAACTACCAAGTACATATTCAACAAAGCCGATAAAATCATCATCCACTGAAAAAATCTCGTATTGTAGTATCAAACCACTCGTAAAGTTCCTCGCTATCAACCTTACTTTTTGACAATTCGCAAATGTTAGTTTACGCCGATGCACATGCGCTAAGTATTTAGATATGTCTCTGCAATGCAATTCTCATAGAAAAACGTTGTAGCATTCTCCAGTCAGGAAGCCACGTGATCTCCTAACTTGAGTGAGCGAGTGTGGAATGAAAACATGGTTAGTATTTAGGTAGGAATTTGGACCATTGTGTTGATTACATACACACATACCATTGTGCCAAGTTCCTCCATAGCTAGGCAGTGAGAACCGAACCCCACATTCATCTATCTTGGTACAAATCCATTGTCTCATCAACATTCACGCATTGTCTCATATATACATTTGTCTGTTGTTCCAAGTTTCTTACTTTTATCCCTTTCAGAATGTCGTTAGCACGGTCGTGCCATCCTTTTCTAAGGATTGAAAAATCGATTTTTCGTACCGAAATAAACCGATCTTCTAATCAATATTAAAAAATGGATCAATCTCAGACACTCAAAAATCGATATTAGATTTTTGTGTTTCAATAAGAATCATTTTTTATATTACGATTATTAAGAAACAAAAAGACCATTTTTTTTATGAATCAAATATTTGAGAGTTGGATTTAAGAGGGTGACTGCTGCCAACGTACCTATTTTTTCAATTTGAATTTGCATCATTACTACAAAACTAATCATTTTGAAAAAAATAACATAGTTAGTTTGGATATTAATAAAGAAAAATATACCTTAACTTTTTAATTATGTTCTGTATACATTCTTGTAGGAAAATAATAAGCATACCCCGATTTTTGACATTTATCTTAAATTTCTAAAAAAACTATAAGGTATAGAGCATTATATTTTTTTATAAATCAAAGAAGATCAAAATATCTGAAAAAATACGATGTAACGTTGCATTAATGCATCAGGTTAAGTTAATAAACCAAAAAAACTTTAATTTCGCAATGGCGCTGAATGGAAAATAAATGTTTTTTAGGTTTATTTACTAAACCTGAAGCATTAATGCAACGTCACATCATATTTTTATAGATATTTTTGTCTCCTTTAATTAAAAAAAAAATATATGTTGAACTACGCCTTATATTTTATTAAAAATATAAGATAAATGTTGAAAATCGGGGTATGCCACTACTACCATCAAAAAGTAAAGATATATTTTTCTTTATTAATACCCAAACTATCTAAATTTCTAGATTTTTCAAAACAATTTGATAATAAATAATGATGGTATATCAAATTGAAAAATAGGTACGTTGGCAGTAGTCCCCCCTCTTAAAGAAAAAAGTAAATGATTTGTGAAAATTAATACCCGACGAAGTTTTTATTTTGTAGAATTCCATTATAAATGATGTCTATAATTAAAAGTAAAACACATTTTTGATTCTACGTGAATTTGATTAATGCGATAGGCCTATTTCGCCTTGTTAGGGCATTTACGAGCTTATAAATGCCCTAACAAGACGAAATAGGCCTATCGCATAAATTAAACTCATGTAGAATCAATAAAGTGTTTTACTTTTAACTATAGATTTTTGAAAAATCGGTATATGGTAAACGATCATTTTGTGAAACAATATTTGGGACTCAGATTTGAATACAAGAAGATTGATTTATGAAGACTCGATCTTTTAGATCATGATTTTTCCTAAATCAATATTTGTGATTTTTTCGTGAACAAAAAAAAACTTGACTTGACGAAAAAAGATCAATTATGTCCTTGTAACAAGTACATATACATCCTCGTACATTCCCTATACTAAGCATTAATGCTTGTGATATAGGTGAACGGAACCTCTGGCATCACTCTTCTAAAATACGTTTGGAAATCATGACTCTCCACTATTCCATAGTGGTGGAGAGTAAAAAAGAATATATCATTAATTTTGTCTCTACGTTGAAATAAACATTTAAATAGTTGATTGTTTCAATGTTTGAGGTCACACCGGGGTCACCGTTTCCTCCAAACAAAGAGACTCGTTGGTCTATAACCTCATATTCTATACCAGGGTCGCTCTTGTTTCATTGCCCCAAAAGTCGAAATAATGTCATTCCAACATTTGAGCCCAATTGTAATGTAATTCAAAAATAATGATTCTAAAACTAATATAAAGTAAAAAGATTTATAACTTTGTTTATACCGTGTATTCACATTAAATCTTCAACATACATGAACCAGTCACACTATGTGACAATCTGTGTTTCCACCTTTTGTCCAAAGTTGCCGTAAACTAATACAATTATATGGTACCAAAGAACTACTATGGAATAACAAATGTCGTTCCTATCATAATAAAGCACTTAGAACAGACGCATGGAGGGAAATAAGCAGTGAAATGTAAGTGCCTGTGGAGGAATTAAAGAAAAAAAATGACTGTGCTTTTATCATCTTACAGAAGAGAACAAATGGAGGAACGAATAAATTCTGGAACAGCTGCCTCGCGCGCCAGGAGCGCACAGTTAAGATGCCTTCAAAATTTGGAGCGCGCTCTAATACCCTGCTTTATATTATTTCTACCATAATATGCACACCCGTTGTTGTCATTTTTGTTATGTAGCAGTTTGACATTAAAATTTGCTCTATGGTATTCCCAACGTACATTCTGTTATGCATGTGGGTTCTGTATATCAATAAAATAAAATAAAAAAATATATGGTGATTTGGAGCTGCGACATTCTCAGAGTTACCTTGCTCCCTTGCCTCGTGCGCTTGGGCGGTCCGCGCATCCAACTGCGCCGAGAGCCTCGAGGCCGCCCTCAGCCCGGAGCTGGAGTCCCTCAGCCTCTCCTCGAGGCCGGCCACCTGCCTCCTGAGGGACTCGGCCTCCGATCTCGCCTCTTCCACCTCCCTGCGCGCCCTACCAGCTATGCAGTCACCTTCGCGTTCCTTGTCTAGAAATAAAATACATATCTTTATGGCTTAACAATTATGGCTTAACTTGCAGAACATCTGGCAGACTCGCTGGACGGCCTGCTCAGTGGGAAGAATTACCTACTTATTTTTTCCCGACGTGAGGTATCGTCTTAAATCTCCCTGGGTTGTTCCAGACTTTTGGACTTCCCAATTTTTCACAGGACACGGAAACTTTAAAAGTTATCTTCACCGATTTAACATTGCCTCATCTGCTTCATGTCATTTCTGTCAATACCCGGACCAAACTTCGGAACATATCCTTTGGGAATGTTGCCACCCAATGGTGTCCTCATATAGATCGGAGCTCCTCGTTGCTGTCCGTGGGCCTCTTCAAGGTCCCATTGGTCATGCGGATTTTGTGATCTCGAAGAAAAATTATAAAGCTTTTAAGGTTTTCTGTCATAGATATGGTGCCTTACTTTTAGAAGATTCCCGTTAAATTAATTATTTCCAGAGATCTTGGTCACTTCTCTGATGGTCTGCATGTAGGGGGATCTGAGGTCATAGACAGTCCACGGGTGTGAATTTTCTGTTCGCACTCGTTGATTGTTTCTTTTTGCACTATGGTGCCGAGATTGCTAATCTAGAGGGCTCCATGAGCTACTTTTCGTGCTATGCATTTTTTTTTTGTCGTTCACTTAGCGTTCTGTGAAGGGGCCGATTACAGTCCCCATAGGCAGAGCGGGTGGTGGTGGGAGTAGCGAATAAAAGAATCTTTATGGCTGATAGGCATTATACGAGTTTGCACGAATCAGGAGATCGGCATTATTCGTTAGTTGGAATATAAATGAGTGTCTGAGGTAATGCTGGGGATGGATTGATCGTTTAGATCGAATAGATCATTTATAGTTATTCATTATATGTTATTCAGAGAAAGATCATTAAGATTATTTTACAAAACCCAAGTGACTTTCCTCGAACGCCAATTGTATAATCCAACATTCTGGTCTAATCAAAGACTGCTCATTATGAGCCAGTGATATTGATGGCCAAGGTTTAGTCATACCACAGTCAAAATCAATCGTGATTTCTCCATAAATGAGTTTCATTTTTTGAAGTAGTGAGAATCTGTGGTCTATCGTACTTACAGGTGAGAATCATCACTCTTCCCACAACTGCCGTTTTCATTATTTCATCACGATGGATGAAAATTTCAGCAGGAGCTTCCAACTGAGACCCAAGTAAATTATGGAGCAAAACTTCCTCATCATCTGTATTGTTGTGATACGCATTTTGCGGTAGAAGCATAATAACATCAATAGCCCATGCATTTTCTTCAAACTGGGAATCTGCATCCAGGGAATCTACGCTTCCAAAAATAAACATAAAAAGGAAATGATGGGTGATGGCAGAGCGGTTAGCGCGCTAGGTTAGTAATCCAGTAATCGCGAGTTCGAATCCTGCCACGACCAATTTTGTTCGCCTATAGTATGCTTAGTTTAGGGAATGTATATGTACATTTTATTACAAGGACATATTCATTATGTAAAAAAAAATAATTAAGTATAATGATATTTATGACAAATAAGTTTAAAATAATGATTTTCGCACCTAAAACGAAATGATTGCTCAATACTCATACTCTTATAAAATATTCCTATATTCCTACTGTCCTTTAAAAAGGACAGTAAAAATAAAGCGTCGATAACTATTATATATTTTTAAAATGAGTTTTTTCTTTTAACACTATTATAATTCTTACATATTTAATTATATTTTAAAATAAATTTACACCTGTCTTATTGATTATAAAACATATATTTTTACATTTGATGTGTTGAAGGTAGCACCGACATTTTTGTCCAATCGATATTACAATTTCAAAAGTCAATAAAACACCCAAAACTTGCAACAGCTTACAAAAAACTGATTGCTATGATGAATTGATATCTTAGTTACTCATAAACACCAACGAAATTGCGCAATAATTAATAAAACAAAAGATACATACATTTTAAGCGTGATAGTGCAGCTGTCCTTTATAAAGGACAGTAGGCATATCTGGGTTAATACGTCCTCCGGTTAGTATGACATAATTTCACCGGTCCTTTGAAGGTCGTTTTATCCAAACTCTACTGCATGTGTCTTATTTCTCCTTAGGAGGTACTTAGGTGTGAGAGGGTTCTTAAGTGTATGATAAAGTAAGGAAAAAACATGGGAATTTCTTCATTCTGGGATTTAGAGGCCACTTCAACTGTTTTCTGCTTTATACATGTCAGTTACTAAATCTTCAATTATAGACATATTTTACTTTTTCTGTGGTTATTATCTGTCAAATTTTAAATAACCTCAAATAATACCAACTACAAAACGGGACGCTACCACTTGAAATACTATTGTTTTATTATCCAACATGGTAAATTTAATTTAACTCACCAAAATAATGCTTTTAAATGCCCATGTTCGTTTCAATATGGCTGTCAGTTTGTTTTGTTGTGTGGCGCCGCCGTCGATACAACTAACGCCTCTAGTGATAGAACACTGAAACTACACGCGTTGCCTAGCAACGAGTCGAGAAATGACAGTTGACTCACCGTTAAGTACTTAATCCGCCAGAAACGTTGAGTTAAATATTTGTCGTTTTAGTGACGTATTTGAGGGAAGAATAGGCCTAAACAGACATTGTAATACGCTATATTTTTGTAAAACTTGAGTTTAGCTCTTAAACTGAGACTGTTTGATAATATTATTTGTAACGATATTCATTTAGTTTAGACTCACCCAATTGGAACTGCTCTAGTACACACTGGAGATTGGTCAAAGACGCCACATGTTTACTGTTTCTGTCTTCCGACTGACTCAACTGGGACTGAATCTCGTCCCTCTGCTTCTCCACGAGGCGAATCTGCATCCTCAGCGTCTCCACTTCCTGGTTAGCCCTGATACTGTGGGAGAGAAAACATTGAATGTTTCATTTAGGAGGGAATATAACGCTAAATCTAGAGACTGAAAACACGATATATTAAAACCTACTAATAATCATATAGTCTAATCAAAAAATATAAAAATAAAAATTATAAAAAAAACATCTAAAACTATGGAGAACATTAATAGTTTTTAACTATGTGTTCATCACCTAGCCTACGAAAGGTGACAAGACTTGTGGTTTCTTTAATGTTTGGTGGCAAACTATTATATATTTTGATACCTTTATGGTATAAACTATTTTGTGTACACGTCAAGGGGGGGGGGACTGCTGCCAACGTACCTATTTTTCAATTTGATATACCATCATTATTTCTTATCAAATCGTTTTGAAAAAAATAACCTAGTTAGTTGGGATATTAATAAAGAAATATATATCTTTACTTTTTGATAATGTTCTGTATAAATTATTGTAGAAAAATAATGGCATACCCCGATTTTCAACGTTTATCTTATATTTTTAATAAAATATAAGGCGTAGTTCAACACATTTTTTTTTAAATCAAAGAAGACAAAAATATCTAGAAAAATATGATGTGACGTTGCATTAATGCTTCAGGTTTAGTAAATAAACCTAAAAAACATTTATTTTCCATTCAGCGCCATTGCGAAATTAAAGTTTTTTTGGTTTATTAACTTAACCTGATGCATTAATGCAACGTTACATCGTATTTTTCCATATATTTTGATCTTCTTTAATTTATAAAAAAATATAATGCTCTATACCTTATAGTTTTTTAGAAATTTAAGATAAATGTCTAAAATCGGGGTGTGCTTATTATTTTCGTACAATAATATATACAGAACATAATTAAAAAGTTAAGGTATATTTTTCTTTATTAATATCCAAACTAACTAGGTTATTTTTTTAAAAATGATTAGTTTTGTAGTAATGATGCAAATTCAAATTGAAAAAATAGGTAAGTTGGCAGCAGTCACTCTCTTAATTTCGTTTTTGGAAGTCTAAAATCCTGACATCCTCTCGTAGAGTAAGTGTGATTATTAACATTGAATAAGATATATTTTGGAAGCATATTATGTTTATGTATTGTACATATATAATATATTGATTTTAGTTTATTTAATGTGATTGAAATAATACACTATGAAGTAACGTAACACACTAAATGTTCTACTCAGAATTAATTACCTGTTGGATGTGTACAGCGTACTGGAATGCTTGACCTTCTCCTCAGCAGCTAGGAGTCTGTTCTGGGCTTCCTGGCACCTCTGTTCAGCAGCCACCAGTTCCCTCGTATGCTCTTCGGAACTCTCGGCCAAGTGCTGCCGGAGACGCTCCACTTCTTTCGACACGGTGTGCTCCCGTTCCGCTATCTATAACACACACAGAGTCAAGTCTTCTCAATCTATCGCAGGACAGTTACCTCCTCTTTCCTGGACTTCTATAAATATTTATTTATTTAACAAATTTTTGGTACAGAGTATATAAGACATATTTACTGTATAGTTGACGCCAAATAACATGAACTTTTAGCCGAGAAGAGGGGCGATTTGCTCGTAAACCAACAAAGCAAAAAGACAAAATTTTGCGCTCTACGCAACTTGAAAATCGTTCAAAATATTTGGCGAATATTATAACATAAATATACATACACACACACACTTATATACATCTATAACACATACCAAAAATCCCACAAGGCTTAGCCTGTTTGTGAATATACCTAAATAAAATTAGAAATAAAAATGTTGATTGTGTGTTATCTACATGTAAACAGTTTTTTGATAATACATATGTGATAAATATATTTAAAAATATATATTCCAATATATATTTCAACGTTGTCTCTATTGAGATACATAATTTATCTAAAAATAGCAAAACCGTCCTGCCTGAATAATTATTTACCACTAAATATATAAAAATGGTTGATCTGTATGTATGTTTCCTTTTATTTCGTTCCCTTCGTAAGGAACGTAAGAAGATGACATATTCATTTAAAATTTTTTTTTTAATGATTTGTGCATATTTATTAGAAATAACTTTTGCAAATATTACAGAAGGAGAAAAAAAAATCCCTAACTGTAGGGAATATCCTGTTTTTAACGTATGACAACACCAAATGCAATCATACCAACATAACTGAGATATGCAATTTTTGGAACGCATTCTAGGAAGAAATATTTAATCTTAGTGGTTATATTTTATATCAATAATTATTATTAAAGATTGGACACGACAGAATAATGTGCAAAGGTTTGTGTGACTAAAATAAATTACCAGAAAAACTAAAAACTATGAACGAAAAAGCATTCCATGCAATGACTATTATTTTAGAGTGTTAAACTAAGAATTATTGTCATGAGCCAATTGAAAACAAGGCTATATTAAGAACTGAAGTGAAGTGTTGCTGTATATTATGAATGACTATTATTTTACAGTGTTAAACTAAGAATTATTGTCATGAGCCAATTGAAAACAAGGCTATATTAAGAACTGAAGTGAAGTGTTGCTGTATATTATGAATGACTATTATTTTACAGTGTTAAACTAAGAATTATTGTCATGAGCCAATTGAAAACAAGGCTATATTAAGAACTGAAGTGAAGTGTTGCTGTATATTATGAATGACTATTATTTTACAGTGTTAAACTAAGAATTATTGTCATGAGCCAATTGAAAACAAGGCTATATTAAGAACTGAAGTGAAGTGTTGCTATATATTATGAATGACTATTATTTTACAGTGTTAAACTAAGAATTGAAAACAAGGCTATATTAAGAACTGAAGTGAAGTGTTGCTGTATATTATGAATGACTATTATTTAACAATGTTAAACTAAGAATTGAAAACAAGGCTATATTAAGAACTGAAGTGAAGTGTTGCTGTATATTATGAATGACTATTATTTAACAATGTTAAACTAAGAATTGAAAACAAGGCTATATTAAGAACTGAAGTGAAGTGTTGCTGTATATTATGAATGACTATTATTTAACAATGTTAAACTAAGAATTGAAAACAAGGCTATATTAAGAACTGAAGTGAAGTGATGCTGTATATTATGAATGACTATTATTTTACAGTGTTAAACTAAGAATTATTGTCATGAGCCAATTGAAAACAAGGCTATATTAAGAACTGAAGTGAAGTGTTGCTGTATATTATGAATGACTATTATTTTACAGTGTTAAACTAAGAATTATTGTCATGAGCCAATTGAAAACAAGGCTATATTAAGAACTGAAGTGAAGTGTTGCTGTATATTATGAATGACTATTATTTTACAGTGTTAAACTAAGAATTATTGTCATGAGCCAATTGAAAACAAGGCTATATTAAGAACTGAAGTGAAGTGTTGCTGTATATTATGAATGACTATTATTTTACAGTGTTAAACTAAGAATTATTGTCATGAGCCAATTGAAAACAAGGCTATATTAAGAACTGAAGTGAAGTGTTGCTGTATATTATGAATGACTATTATTTTACAATGTTAAAAAAAAAAATATTAGGAATATAAGATTTTTTAAACATTGATAATCAGGGATCAGTAGGTAGTATAGAGA
Organism: Molanna angustata; assembly: GCA_963576475.1. Taxonomy (NCBI): domain Eukaryota; kingdom Metazoa; phylum Arthropoda; class Insecta; order Trichoptera; family Molannidae; genus Molanna; species Molanna angustata. The sequence goes on from OY754990.1 coordinate 16,017,514, forward strand.
CCTCCTCAGAGTCTAATCCTTTGATATGTTGAATATCTGGATGGGTGAATTATACCCAATTGACAACTTTTAATTGGTGCGTTTGTTGCATTTTATTTTGTTCTATTTAATAATCTGCTAATTCTTTTGAGAAGGTGTATAATGGAAATAATCATAATTGAGCATTATTATTTGTAGTACTTAATTGTCATTAATTATATCGTTAATATATATGCCAATGCCATGTTCAAAATCCTCGTGCAATTGTATGTACATACATACATACCATCACGCCATGTCCCTTACGGGGTAAGCAGAGAGAATTGAACACCGTGCTCCTCAATTTTTGCACACATTTCTGGCTTCCTTTACATCCATGCATCGTCTCATACATGCTCATCGATTGTTCAAGCTTCTTATGTTTCCTTCTTTCAAAATATCATTCACATGGTCATGCCATCCCTTTCTGGGGCGGCCCCTGCTATTCACTCCATCTCTTACACCCATGTATATTTTCTTAGTCGGTCGTTCATCATTCATTCTTTCAATATGTACAAACCACCTCAAGGCATTCACTTTCATTTTACATATAATATCCTTCTTTATCTTGCATTCTCTCCTTATGTCCTCATTTTTTATTCTATCATATATCGTTCTATTACATACTCTTCTTAGTGATCTCATTTCCACAACATTTATTCTACTTTCATGTGTCTTTTGCCAGGTCCATGTTTCACTGGCATACGTCAAAGTAGGCACTACAATTGCATTATGTACGGCAATTTTGGCTTCCTTTGAGATGCTTGGATCGGACATTACTGGTCTGAGTGCTCCGTTTATTCTGTTACCTGTCATAACTCTTCTTTCAATATCTTTATCAGGTCTTCCATTCCGTACTCGTCAATTATAAATATATATTTACACCTGGCTATAAAAAAAAAAAAAATATTTGTCAAAATATTTTCCACCTTTGTCAAAATATTTTAAGAGTACTACCTTAGAACAGGTGTTCCATCTAGTAAAAGATACAAAAGAGAAAGTCAATCATGGTTTCACTGGGTTTACAAATCCAGGCCCATGAGCACAGGTGACCAGAGTACCAGTCAGAATAGGCGAGCCACATGGTCTTTAGGGGCCCCTTTATGACTCAAGTCACCATATTCACCCACCAACATCTGACTGATACTCCACTCCCCTGCGCAATCAGATATTTTTATTTTACCTATGTATTGTTTTGAAATGTATAAATACAATTGAAAAATACAATGCATTTTTATAATGAAAAAGTTACCTGCATCTTTTCCTGTGTGATCTGCTTTACGTTTCCTTGTTCAGTCACTAAATTTTTGGCCAGGACATCGCACTTTTCCAACAGGAACTGATTCTTTTCCTTGAGGGACTCCAACTCCTCCGCCGTGACTCCGGTCATCTTGTAGTCTTCCAGGGCTCTCTCCAGCTGAGCACATCGATCGGTCCTCTCCTTCAGAGCTTGGTTCAACCGGGACACTTCCTCCGGGCTGGCGTGCTCCTGGCTGATTTGCTTGTCCCGTGTCTCGGCGTATATCCTCTCCAGCTCCCTGTACCGTTCGTTCTCGGTAAAGATGACGGCGTTCAGCCTCTGAATCTCGGCGTGGTACGTTATGCTCTCCTGATGTTTCTGAGTAACGAGATTGATCAGTTCGCCCTTCTCGGCATTCATCTGATCCAACTGCTGCAGGGCCTCCATTTTGAACCGTTCCAGCTGTTCGATCTTCGAGTTGTCTTTTATAACTTCCTCCAATCTCCTTTCGAGAGCGGCATTTTCTTTCTCCGCACTCTCCAATGTGGCTTTCAAGCTCTCGAGGTCATCGGCATTGAAATTCTCCTTGTTTTCTTCACTCAAACGTTCATTTTGTGCAGCGATTGTGTCCAGTTCTTTTTGGATCTTTATAATGTTTTCGTTTAGGATCAAAATCTGCTTGTCCTTGATTTCCATTTTCATAATATTGTCATTTAAAGACACTTTCGCATCTATTAACTTTTGGCTGTCAATATTGGATTGTTCTGTCATAGCACACAAGTCTGCGTTGCTCTTACTAAGCAATTCCTTGAGTTCTAGCACTTCTGTATTTCTTAATTCTATTTCACGATCCTTCATCGTGATAGTTTCTATCTGTGTTTGTTTTGAGTCAAGAACGTGATTATTTAATAGGTTGACTTTGTCTGTCAGTGTATCAAACTCTGACACTTTGATGTCCAACATTTTCTGACACTGGTTAAATTCGCTTTTGAGATTTTCCATTGAATCGTTGCTTTTTTGGATTAATATATTTAAATTTTCGTTGACAGTCTTAGTTTTAGCGACTTCCTCGTATAATTTTGCTAATTCGTCATTTATGGTTGTACATTTTTGTTCTCTTGCGTCTAATTCTTCCTTCACGGCGTCGACTAGTTTGTCAATTTGTAAATTTTCGTGATTGTCTTTAGGGGAGGGAATATCTAATCGAAGTATTTCAGTCAATTTTTTACAAACTTTATTTCTATCGTCCACAGCTTCTTCCAATTTACTTTCGAGGGCTAAAACTTTCGACACAACTTTTTGCAGTTCAATTTCCTTTTGTGATAATAGTTGAGTGACTTCTGCTTCATTTTTCTTGTGAAGTGTCAGTTCGTCGTTGACGAGATTAGCCCGGTAATCTGAAAGTGCGTCAAAGTCGTTTATTTTAACTTTTAATGCTTCATTCTCTCTCCTGATGTTCTCCAAGTCTGATTCCATTTCGTCCATGCGACACAACTTCATTTCTAAATCGGTCTTTTCCGCCTCCACTTTCTTCGCGTAATCTTCAATGATTGATTTCGCGTGAAGGTTACCTTTAAGGTCGCTGATTTCTCTGAGAAGCAGTATTTTGTCATTGTCCAAGATCGTAAGGTCGATTTTACTCTTCTCGTTGTCGACAGTCACGGAATGCAGTTGTGATCTAGTCTTCTCCAATTCATCTTGGGCAACATATAGTTTTCTTTCCAAAGTTGCTGTCTGTTGCGTCTCTTCTTCGCATTCTTGTTGGGTTTTTCTTACATTAACCAAATCCTGCCTCGCGCCGTTTAGCTCTTCCTTGAGAAGTTCAATTTCTCGTTTCAGTCTGTCTCGCTCTGATTGGACGTTCTTGAGGTGCTGCTCGTTTTTCTCAAGTTCGGCTTCGAAACTCTTGTTGAGATTGCTGCAGTCATCCAATTCCGTTTGAAGTTTCTCCAAGTGCTCTTCGTTGTGCTCCAGGATCGGCTCCAGTTTGGATACACTTTTCAATGCTCCAATTTCCGCTATGAGGAAGTCATTATTCTTTTTGAGCTCGGAGCACTCGTGTTCGTACTGGGCTAGATCTCCATTGAGAATATCCATTTCGGCGTTCATCTCGTCTATGTTGGACTGTAAATTATTGATCACTCTGGAATCCTCGGCTACTCGTATTTCTAACGTTTCGTTTTTTCTCCTCGCATCGACAAATAATTTTAGACACACGTCTGTATATTTAATTAAATCATCAGGTACGGTTTTGAATGGCTTTTGAATGTCTGGCACTTCAAATGTTATATACTTATCTAATAGGGTCTTTATCGAATCACAAATAATACTTTCGTCGTGTTTGTCTTTCTGAATCGTCAATGCATCGACTTCCTTCTTGAGGTGGTCGATTTCGAGGTTCAGTCGCTTTATTTCTTCATTCGTGTTCAGCTTATTTTGCAATTCGACGATTTCAAACTTCAATTTGGCTATCATCTCCTGGGCGTTGGAATCATGGATGGCATTCATGACGGAGTCCACGGACTTGGGCGTAACGGTTTCCGCGAATTTCCTTTCCAACTCCAAAAACTTGTGTTCTAGCTCCCGATACTTTTCGTTCGGTACATGATTCTCATTGGACTTGACATGCGGTGGTTGTTGGTGTTTCTTTTGCATTTCCTCCACGTCGTTCTGGAGCCTGGTGCATTCTTCTTGAAGTCTAAAGTTCTCCTCGCTAAGTTCGACGTTCTCTTCTTGAAACTTCTCCGTGTTTTCGGTGAGCAATCTGTGGACCTTCTCTAGATTCTCGTATTTGTGGTGAAGCGTGTCAAGATCGGAGATCAATTTCAAATTGGTGTCTGTCATTTCTTTGAAGGTAGCCTCTCTGTCCTCTTCGGTCCGTTTTAATCTCGTTTTGAATTCGGAATTTTCCTTTTCTAAACTTTCGTATTTCTGTTGTAGCGTCTCATAATTGGCCTGAAGGTCCTTTTTCAGCGCGATCACCCTATTCACGGCTTGCTGGTTTTGGTTGTCCAAGTCTTCGAGATTGAGTGTCAGGTTTTTATTTTCGTCTCTCAAAACTTCGAGTTCCCCTTTGAGCTGCTTGATAATGCCCGATTCATTTTGATTCGCCTTCAGGTTGGATATCTCTGCCTCCAAGGAATGGATTTGCAATAGGAGCCTCTGCGCATCCAGATTCTCCGTGACTTGATCCGAAGAACTTTCGCCATCCGGAGGATCCCAAAACCAACTGGACTCATCATCATCTGCGGTCTTCGAATCTGACGGAGCTTTGCTGCTGTGTCCATTTTTCTGCGAAACAACGAAATAATTCGATAAGAATAAAAAAGTAACTCAAATTGTTTATCATGTTAAATGATTCATGAAATATTTGAAGATCGTCATAAAATATGGAGCTAGTAATGAAGATTGTAAACCAATGATAGCGAACGACGAATACTAATAAAAATTACAAACGTAAATAGGAATTGAGTCAATGAATATATTGAATAAAAAGGGGACCAAAACACTACCTTGTGGTTCTCCAGTCTAACGTGATATAATATATTATCGGTTGAATATAACGCTGCTGAATTGTAATGATTATCCGTGTCTGGCAAATAACATTTTCAATTGTGTAAATAAATGTACAAATCTATCGGAAATAATAACAAACGCTATGTTTAACGGTCGTTTTGCACCTTTCTATGTATTATCGTACATTTTTATCTTATCGCGAGTTTATTTGATACTTTGATACAAGAATAAACACCGAAATGAAGTTATCGCCTTTCCTGGTACTCAACTCTGTTTCCTATTCAAACTAAATACTTCCGCAATGGAGCGACCTCGATATATAATATTAACCTAAGAATTAAACGACGCACAAACAATTAACGCGATGAAAGAAGTGTTTGCAGATATAATTAAAACTGTGCTGCACAAATTAACAACAGGAATAAAGGAATTCCATAAAAAAAACCACCCAAACAACGTAAAACGTGTATAATCGGCAATATTATGGAATAGTCCGGATATTGCGTCGTCTAACTTACTTGATATTTTCGAGAAAAAACTAAAGAAGTAATATTTATAATTATTTGTTCATTTATTATACAAAATAAATATTATATACGTAGGTACATAATCTGGGTAATAAAGCCTCATTAGACAAAAGCATTTTCTGGGACCGATATTTTTACACAGTTGGGTATTAACACATTTTCACAGGTCACAAATGAAGAGAAAAACAGAATATATACAAAAACGAGTGGGTTGTGGCCAACGCTAAACTCCTCACTAACAAGTCATTTTATAAAGTACCTATTCAAATTTTGTATGGAAAATTTTCAGCATTTTCATGAAATGAGTTTATTAAATAATTTTTTATTTAAATATTTTATTATGAAAACTTGATAACTCTTCAATGCCATTTTATGTAAGTGATGTGCCTTTTTACCAATTTGAAGATAAAAAATTCAAATTTTAAGTTTCCTGAGTTTGGGGTCACATTGAAATATTTGACAGTTAAAAAAATTGAGAAGCACTATTCATATATCGTTCAAAATTTAATGGGGTCTAAGCGAGTATTAGATATACATATTTGCAAAATTTGAATAGAATCGAATGAGTACTTTAGTCTATAATCGATAGAGTAAAATAAACACGCCGTACATAGCACATAGTACACACACACAGATACATTGTGATGAAACTATCAGAATACAATCTCAGCATGATACTAGTTGATAATCTGCAATAAAAAAATACCCTTAAAAATTGCGAAATCATAACTCCCCACTATATTCCCTTGGGGTAGTGAGGAGTAAAAAATTAAAAAGAACGATACAATAACACTAATTACAGATACTTTTCACCCATGTTTAGAATTCAGCGATATTATAATAGGTAGGTACACATTTCAAACATACAGATATTTTTCATGACACTACAACATACAGATATTACCAAAAACAGATAAAGATGTTCTTAAACTCTAATATGTACACAATCCAACAATACCCTCCTCATTCACTAAAGATCCCTCCTCCCCCTCCTCATCCTGAACAGAACATACTCATTTACTTACTGTATTTGTGTATATCTTTGTTATTTTTTTATCTATCTTTTTTAATTTTCTTTTATCTTGTATTTTCTTATGAATTTTTCAACTGTATAATCAATAATTTAAAGTGAAAAAAGCACTTTTGGGTCAACTTTTATACAATAAATGTAATGTAAAATAAATAAATTATGGCTGTAGCTTTCTGAGAGAAAATAAATAAATAAATAAACACAAAAAATACATTTATACAAAATATTAGAAAATGTAAATATAAATAGTATTAAGTAGGTAACATAAAAAAAACGGGAATATAAATGTATGTCGGGTCAGAAGTTATAAATTACTTTAATTGATAATAATTATAATAAATAATTAAGTAAATATTTATTTATTTATTCATTTATTTATTTATTTGAATCTTCTTGTACATAGAATTTGTAAACTGGCGGGCTTATTGCCTAGTAGCAATTTCTTCCAACCAACCAGAGTTAATGTTAAGTATACAAAACAATGTGTACTATGGCAATCAGTTACATAATCACATTACAAAATAAATAAATACAGCAGAATAAAAGTAAAAAAAAAAACAAATAAGATAGAATAAAAGAACAATTCATAGCAATGATAGGAAAACTAAAGGATAAGGAAAGGAAGAGGAGAGGAAGATGTAATCAGGTGTTGTCAGATAAATATTTTTGCTTTAGCCTTTTCTTGAAGATGTTTAATGAGATAGACGACGTAATATCAGGACTTAGGCTATTCCATAGTCTAGCTGAATATATGAATGTGAATATTCATCAACACATTCTGATTTCCTCTCCTTGTCCTATCCCAAATCCCCCTTTTTGCTATGCTGTGTTTTTAAATCTTTATCTAAGGCTTTGTTTCTCGAACAAAGATTAAAGTAAAAGTGTAGTTAAAATACCTACTTTGTTTTCATAAAATTGTTCAAAGCTTTTGGTTGTTTCGTTAAAATCTGATGCTCTAGAACAGCGGTCGGGGAACTTTTTTAACCATTACCCCAAAATATTTTCGCGTAAGTCGATATTACCCCTTTCCCCCATTTTGAAAAGAAGACAATCAATGTATATTTAAATAAACATTATTTATTGAATTGATTTACACAGAAAATAAAAAAAAACATGAAAATAGTAAGTATGTAATAGACAAACAAAATAAAATTCTCAAATTGGATTCAGATTTTCAGGTTTCCCTTTCAGTTTTTTGGAGAAATGATGTTGCTTCATGTTTGATGCAATTACTTCAAAATTGGGACTTTTTGATGTAAGTAGCACATGAATTAATTAAGTTTGTAAAAATACTAACACGTTTATGAAATAGCAAACTAGAAAAATTTCTTATTACCCCAAAAAAATAAACATTTTTACCCCATTTGGGGCAATTTACCCCGGTTCCCCGACCGCTGCTCTAGAACGACGCATTTTGAATAATTTTATGAAATCCAAGTATTTTAACAAATACTATTATTGATATTTTTGTTGAAACAACCCAGCCTTAGTGTACATTTACTTTGTTTTTCACATTCATTCTTTTGTTGATTTTGTTGTATCATTTTGTCATACTCTGTTATCTGGTTGGTTGGAAGAAATTACCAAACGGTAATAAGCCCGCCAGTGTGCTTTATATTTGTTTATACAATGTACAAAAAAATATATAAACAAATTCGGTAAAACAGTGTAAGGTCCAAGAACGCCACGACCAGCGGTCACAATCTCTACTGCAAATCCGACCCCAATCTAGAAGTTTTCGCTAAGAACCTACCTTTGTAACGGAGAAAAAAGGCTAGCGTCCATACAGGCGCAGCGGACCGATCGGATTTTTGTTGTCTCCCAGAAACAATGATAGCAATAATGCGCGCGCTCCGTACGATGTAATTGTATGAATTCCTATCAATGTGACGGGGACAAAGAGGGATTGTCACGACCCTCGTCAATGTGACGGGGACAAAGAGGGAGTGTCACGACCCTCGTCAATGTGACGGGGACAAAGAGGGATTGTCACGACCCTCGTCAATGTGACGGGGACAAAGAGGGAGTGTCACGACCCTCGTCAATGTGACGGGGACAAAGAGGGAGTGTCACGACCCTCGTCAATGTTACGGGGACAAAGAGGGAGTGTCACGACCCTCGTCAATGTGACGGGGACAAAGAGGGAGTGTCACGACACTCGTCAATGTGACGGGGACAAAGAGGGAGTGTCACGACCCTCGTCAATGTGACGGGGACAAAGAGGGAGTGTCACGACCCTCGTCAATGTGACGGGGACAAAGAGGGAGTGTCACGACCCTCGTCAATGTGACGGGGACAAAGAGGGAGTGTCACGACCCTCGTCAATGTGACGGGGACAAAGAGGGAGTGTCACGACCCTCGTCAATGTGACGGGGACAAAGAGGGAGTGTCACGACACTCGTCAATGTGACGGGGACAAAGAGGGAGTGTCACGACCCTCGTCAATGTGACGGGGACAAAGAGGGAGTGTCACGACACTCGTCAATGTGACGGGGACAAAGAGGGAGTGTCACGACCCTCGTCAATGTGACGGGGACAAAGAGGGAGTGTCACGACCCTCGTCAATGTGACGGGGACAAAGAGGGATTGTCACGACCCTCGTCAATGTGAAGGGGACAAAGAGGGATTGTCACGACCCTCGTCAATGTGACGGGGACAAAGAGGGATGGTCACAACCCTCATCAATGAGGACAGCGACTTGGATCAAGAGAGAGGGGGCAGGAGAATCGGAGGACGCTGAAGGACATATATGCATTGCTGTACCTGTTTTTTGACAGTTGGTTTGATCATTTCAACAGAATATATTAGCAATAACAGAATACATTAGGAAAAGATAACCAGACAGCAGAAATACCCAGAAGGATCGGACTAGGTTGGGCAGCCTTTGGGAAACTTAAACATGTCCTAAAAAACAGAGATATTCCCACATGTCTGAAAAGAAAAGTGTTTGAAACATGTATCCTGCCTGTGCTTACGTATGGTCTGGAAACTATCACGCTAACTGCGAGGACCATACATATGGTAAAATGTACTCAGAGATCCATGGAAAGGCATATGATGGGCGTAAGTCTAAGAAATAACATTAGAAATGAAAAAATTAGACGTCAGACAAAAGTTGTTGATGTCATGGATCGAGTTGCAAAACTTAAATGGCAATGGGCAGGTCATGTTGCCAGACAGGTTACGGACAGATGGGCAACCAGAATTCTAAATTGGAGACCATGGGATATGAAAAGGAGAATACGCAGGCCCCAGAAAAGGTGGGCCGATGATATTGTCCCTGTCGCTGGAAGCAGATGGGTTCAAAAAGCCCAAAAAAAAGACGAGTGGAAGCTCTTAGAAGAGGCCTACATCCAGCAGTGGAGAGATGGCTGAGAAAGAAGAATAAGAAGATGTAATGACTTTTGCACTGCCGTGGGGTTGAAAGGCCACAGCTCCGATGGCCCAGGACAGATCTGAGGAGTAGGACCCGGAAAGCAGACGGCGCAGACCGTGCGGGATAATCGCTACGGGGATTGATTGATTGATTGCACGCGAGAGTTTGGTGTTGGCCACAGCCCACTCGTTTGGACCTGCGACGGAACCGGTCCTGCGAGTAAATTGAGCGGGCGGAAGCCAAGGAAGCGTGTCAAGATAGGAGTGTGTGGCACCTATTTATGTATTGTACATTTTGAACTTTATCTAGCGAGCGCCACACAAGGCGATAAGTGTAACCAACATAGTGTATACTTATGTATGTATATAAAAATGGTTTTGAAGTAAAAAGCGATAAGCTCGTAATAAACAGCGGATATGAACGTACATATTATTAGTACGAAACAGACGTATGGATATATAGTTAGACACACCTGTTTAAAAACGCTCACACAGCGATACTTGAACTTTGTATGGGGTAGACTCAATCTATAGCTGTGAGGCACCGGCTTAGAATAGTGCCGTAAGAGCCGGGTAATCGAAAATACAACAGGCAACAATAACATCTGACATAGTTCAGCAATGAGGTTCACCACCCATGCTGAATGTAGTGCCTTTTTAGGTGAGACGAGACTGGTGTGTGGGTATACACATATGTGTTGTGCTCCCTTTTATAAGGCAATGCACACCCGCACACCTTTCGCTGGTTACCCCACATTTTGGGATATGCTGTGATGGTATGAATGAATGAATGAATGAATAGACTCAATCTATCTATAATATAATTACTGTACGCCATCTTTTTTCGTCCTTCAACGGATCGACAGTGAAATAATTTTTCCTGAAACAATTTTCGCGTTCGAAATTTTTATTTAAAATTAAAAATAAATTGATGCGAAAAAGTACAAATTAATCGTTTAAAATGTATTTTCTGCATAAATTGACAGTATTATTGTTTAAAAAGGAATTTTAAACGTTCAGAATAAATTTTAACCGTAATAATCTGCGGAATATCCATTTTGAATACTGACAACATTGCTTTCAATATGTCATAATAATAATACGCAAAAAGATGACAGGTATTGTTTTCGTTTAATCGCATTATTTAATTATATATATGTATGTATAGTTTATCATTATTATTTTATTATTATAAAAAGATATTCAGTCTTAACTATTGTGTACTGTTCTAAATGATATTTCGAATGTACATTCAAATTATCAATGTTTGTAATTTCAAACAAACGTACGCATTTCATATAACGCATTAATTTCAAAACATTGTCGAAATATTTTTTTTTTATATTTTTACTATAAAAATACTGTTTTATTACTTGATTTCGTTTTCACGTAAAGATATTTAGTTTTTAAATGTTGTGTAATGTCCTAAACGGTATATTTGACGATATTTAGTTTTATAAGGTTATTTCGCAACTGCCGCGCAGCGGCCGTTGGGGGATGCGCCGCGACAGCGGCCAGGGGAAGAGCCCCTAGTGATATATAAAAACGAGTAGGTTGTGGCCAACACTAAACTCTCCACACCATAGCAAGCGTTCGAATATTCTTTTTTAATTGCATATACGCAAACATTGAATTTTTTTATCCCTTATGATATTTTTATTGACAAACATTTTTAATTTACTGTTACCGTTACTCCATAGATGGCAATAGCATATAGTCCCTTATTTTCAGGTAAAATGAAACACACTATTCAAATATATAGAACTTTCAAAAATTACATCGATAATGGAACTCAATAAGAAGGCATAATTGGTGAACGTTGCGCAAGCGCATAAAGTGATCACGTAAACCAGCCGATGACAGGTCGTAAGCACTGTAGGTGCCTCGAGTTCCTGGTTCTTCTACAATATCCCAACTTCGTCTCTATTGAGATGTTGAAAAAAAAATGTTTGTCAGTAAAAATAGCAAGCGTTCATTTTTTCTTCGAGAAATGTTGACAATCTCTAAATGCATTTTTATGAAGTACATTTCTATTATATTCTTAAACAAATATATAATTCCCAGAGGATAAAAGCTTAAACAATACACCACACACACAAAAACATTGTCACGAAACTCATAGTATGTATTTTTTACATGATACCTGTTGAGAAATTTTAAGTAAAATTGCATTACTGGCAAGATGAGCATGTATGAGACAGTGTATTAATGTTGATGAGGCGATGTATGTGTCAAGATAGAAGAATGCGGTGTTCGGTTCTCACTGCCTACCCCTTGAGGAAGATAGAAGTGTAGAGTAATACAATACACTTGTCTATAGAGACACATACATACAATATCAATATGAAGTTGATCACTCAATTTTCCCTTACAGAAGCTATTTTACTTCTGTTACATACATTTCCATACAAATATGAAATTTATTTCACATTGATATGGCAGACCATAGATTTGTTTCTTTAAATTTCGACAATCCTTGAATGCATTTTTGATGAGTGTCTTTTTATTGTATCTAAATTTCAAACACTATAAAAATACCGTGAGAGCATTTGAAAAATTTGGACAGATGAACTCATAGAGAAGAACTTAACGGATATGTATGGAAAACTAATCAGCTCTAGGTATAGGTATGCACTTTACACATATGATGTTAATATGAAGTCGATCGGATTTATAGTTTGGGCTGTAGAGAGGACACAAAAAAAAACAACGTAAATTATGAAATCATAGAGACGTTTTAGAGTCATTGCTCCTAGAACTTTCAACAAACTCGATAATGGAATCAAAGAGACACAAATGGTCATTCCTTTAAAACTAAAATAAAGTAATGGCTATTAATAAAAGGCAGACACTATGCAGAGGATAGTATTCATCCATAGCCTCCGACCCCTAATATGTCTTACTAAATTTATTATATTTGATTGTTTTTCTTTTGTATGAGTTCATAATGTGAAATCTATTGATATTTTTAAATAATTGTGTTGCTTTTTAAAGTTATTTTGTACTTTTAAATTATGTTGTTTTCTTATTTTTGTGTTTATTTTTATGATATGTAAATTGTATTGCTGTATATATTCAAATTGACGATAATGTAATATACCTAACAGCAGCCCCAGAACAGCTAATACCTAGTGGGGAGTTGTTGATCAATTTATATATATGCATGTATTGTGAGAGGGAATAAATAAATAAAAAAATAAATAAATAAAGGTTGTCTATGGAAAACTAATCAGCTCTAGGTCCTCTTTTATTCTTCAATTGAGTACCTATTAGATATACATATTTGCAAAATTTGAAAAGAATCGAATGAGTACTTTAGTCTATAATCGATAAAGTAAAAATGAACACGCCGCGTAGCACACTGTACATAGCACACACACACACAGATACATTGTGATGAAACTTTCAGAATACAATCTCAACATGATACTAGTTGATAATCTGCAATTAAAAAATAGCCTCAAAGATTTCGAATTAATAGCTCCCCACTATATCCCCTTGGGTTACTGAAGACTAAAAAATATCCAAATAGTTAATTGATATTAATACCTACTAAATAACCTTGTTGCTGTACAAAGGCGTGCTGTACGTCTGATTGACGACCCATCATTGACTGATGGATTACAATGACTAGACCACAGACACGTAAGGTCTGTATTCCAAGTATATTCTATAGATACTACCACGGGAGATGCTCCTCTTCCACCCATTCACAATAGAGTCACTCGTTCTACTCAATCTCAACAAACACAGTTCACAGTAAACCTTCAATATACGCGAACCAGTCGCTTTCTCTAATCCACTTAAGAGGGTGATAATAAGCATAACTACTCCGATTTTTGACATTTATCTTAATTAAAAAAAAAACTATACCTAAGGTATAGAGCATTATATTTTTTTATAAATTACAGAAGATCAAAATATCTGGAAAAATACGATGTAACGCTGCATTAATGCATCAGGTTAAGTTAATAAACCAAAAAAACATTTACTAGGTATAAATGAAAACACTATTTTGTTTAAGTTTCACTATTTAATTAAAACTGGCACTGACCGGTATCGATCTGTTGAAGATCATCGTCAGAGTGCGCGAAAATGAATGTCAACAGAGTATAAATATTTATAATGGAAATATTGGCACACAAACTTTTTTTTGTAAAGTTCTATCAGTTCGATTAGTATTGCCAGAAAGAACTGTCGAAGAAAACTGGCAAACAAAACTTTAATTTCGCAATGGCGCTGAATGGAAAATAAATGTTTTTTAGGTTTATTTACTAAACCTGAAGCATTAATGCAACGTCACATCATATTTTTCTAGATATTTTTGTCTTCTTTAATTTAAAAAAAATAATATGTTGAACTACGTCTTATATTTTAGTAAAAATATAAGATAAACGTTGAAAATCGGGGTATGCCATTATTTTTTTACAATAATTTATACAGAACATTATCAAAAAGTAAATATATATATTTCTTTATTAATACCCAAACTATCTAAATTTCTAGTTTTTTCAAAACGATTTGATAAGAAATAATGATGGTATATCAATCGAATATTTTTATTATTGCATATGCGCAAACATTGGATTTTTTTCCCTGTCGGGAGTTAAAGATATTTTTTAATTATCTCAATAGAGACGAAGTTGGAATATTTATTGTAGGAGAACCGGGAAATCAAGGCACCTACAGGGCTTACGACCTGTCATCGGCTGGTTTACGTGATCACTTTATGCGCTTGCGCAACGTTCACCAATTATGCCTTTTTAATGAGATCCCTATCATCAAAAAAACCAATTCTCTCAATAGATGGCATTACAACAAAATAAATAAAAAATAACAAGATTGTTGTTCATAATTTCACCCATAGATGGCTGTAGTAAAAATTCCTTATTTTCAAGCGAAAAGAATTTCAGTATTACAATATATAGAAATTTCAAAATTGAATTGATAGGGATCTTATTAAAAAGGCATAATTGGTGAACGTTGCGCAAGCGCATAAAGTGATCACGTAAACCAGCCGATGACAGGTCGTAAGCCCTGTAGGTGCCTTGATATCCCGGTTCTCCTACAATAAATATTCCAACTTCGTCTCTATTGAGATAATTAAAAAATCTGTTAAAAAATGGTATATCAAATTGAAAAATAGGTACGTTGGCAGCAGTCCTCTCCTTAAAGAAAAAAGTTTTTGACCCTTGCGTACTCTCTGTGCTTACCTACGATTTTGAAACATCCGCGTTGACTAAGAGATAGATGGAAAAGCTAAGGGTGACACAAAGAGCGACGGAAAGAAAGAATGTTGAATATATCCTTACGTTAGAACAGAGACGATCCTTGGTTGATATGAAAACATTGTATAACATCATACACAATGCAATTGACTGTCATGAAATTACGGAACTTCTCTCCTTCAACACACGTCCCATCGCGTCGTACGCGAAGCACACTTTTGTTTCACATACCGCACCGTAATAATACTTACACGAAAAACGCACCTCTCATACGCATGATGAACACTTATAATCACGAATATCTGGATGTTGATATTTTTCTTTTAGGACCTAACTCATTTTCTACTGCCATCAGTTCAAGTAATAATGATTGAATTTCACTGGATGATTGAAGTATCAAGATTGATTGGAGTAAGCAATGTGAGCTTGCAGGTACCTATACATTCTCTCTTACACTTATATAGACACACTCACACACACATATACACATCCTTACACTCATACGTACACACATACATACACTCATGCACTATCATTAAGATATAAATGTTTTTCATATGTAGCTTTAAGTATGTAAGCAAAGTAGTCAAAATTTATTGTTAATAATGTGGAAATTTGTTATTGGTTTTAGTCTTAAACTAATGTATCTATATAATAAATGTTATTATACTGTAAATTTCCCAGAAATAAAATAAAATAAATATCTCGCTAAGGGACCACAAAACTAATGAATGTATTAGGAAGAACACAGTAGTAGCGGATGTGGCCATAAGAATAGCGGCGTTAAAGTGGAGTTGGGCTGGTCATATATCTCGGATGTCAGATGGACGATGGACAAAAGTTGTGATGGACTGGAGGTCAAAAACAGGAAGCAGAAGCGTGGGAAGGCCCCAGACCAGATGGTTCAATGATTTAAAAAAAGTGGCAGGTCCAGAATGGCGAAGAATGGCGCAGGATAGAGACCAGTGGAAGTCCAAGCGGGAGGCCTTTGTCCAATACTAGACTCAAGAAGAGGCTGAGTAAGTAAGAGAAAAGGTACAATGCACCCAAATTATAATAGCTGGTTAAATCTACATGCCATGTTAAAAAAAACTTGTATCCATTTCTACTTCTTCTATTCGTATCGTTAGGTCCCCCCCCCCCGACGTTGACGACCACCGTAGTAAAAGCCATTGGGTCAATGGTCAAAACAGACCCAGATTGAAAAAAAAAACTTTTTTTTTTATATAAAGAATGAATACGTCCTCGCAACAATAAGTACATATTCATATATGAATATGTACTTATATCACAATTTTTTTCGCGGCTTGCGTTGCATTTTTTCCTTTCTTATAGTAAATTTTTAAAATGAATCGAATTTCTTCATTAGATTCACTCATTTTGACAGAAAGAAAAATATCTGGAAGCAACATTTTACTAATTTGGTTCTTTTTTTTTTTTGAAATGTAACCTTTTTAATGTCATCAAAACCAGCCAGATACAAATTTCATTACAAGTTTATACATACCTACTATATGCGAAAATACTTTCTATCCGACCTATTATAATATATCGATATACAATTTGGCCCTTAATAAAGACCGAAATCAAATTTCTGCTCTTTTAGTGTAAATATATTTAAATATTATATCTAAGATGTTATATGTACACTATGTTGACACAAAATTGTTAAAAGGAAATACCTATAAAATTAGCTTTGTTAGAAAAATAATTAAAAAAAAGTGTTCTGTTCTTTTTTATGAACTCTCTGTTTTTATATATATATTTTCTTGTTATTATTTATGTATTTTTTATTAAATAATTTCCAAGGCCACAATTAGGTATCTTGGCTCTTCTTCTTCTTTTCCCTCGCCTTATTCCCATTATTTGGGGTCGGCTCTCCTAGTCCGCATGCGCCAGGTTGCTCTCTCCTGTGTCACATTCCGCGTCTTCATGTCGCTGTGAACCGTGGACATCCATGTTGCAGGCGGTCGTCCCGGGCGTCGCTTTTCGGTCTCTATATGCAGAGCCTTATTTACAATGTGGGAGTCATCTCTCCTGCATATATGCCCATACCACCGCAATCTACCCTCCCTAATATATTCGGCTATGGGAGCTACCTTGAAGCTGCCTCGGACGTAGTCGTTCCTGACCTTGTCCAGTAATGTCACACCGCCGGCCCACCTCAACATTTTCATTTCGGTGACGTGGAGTCTCTGCTCATCCTGCTTTCTAGAAGCCCAGCACTCTGATCCATAGAGCAAAGATGGTCTCACACAGGTCTTATATACTCTGCCTTTAGTCTGGACTGGCATTCTTCTGTCGCACAGTACCCCTGTTAGGGACCTCCATTTTAACCAGCCTGTATGGATTCTATGCTCTATATCACTTTCGATCTTTCCGTCCTTTGTGAGAACGGAGCCTAGATATGTGAACTGCTCTGCTTGTTTTATTGTAGTGTCATCTAATTTTAGTGTGGTTATGGGCTGTGTATCTCCGGAAAAATTACAATAAATATATTCTGTTTTACTTCAGCTAATTCGCAGTCCGTTTTTTTCTAGTGCTATTTGCCACTGATTCAGTAATTGCTGTAGATCTTGGATGGTATCACGAATTAGCACCACGTCGTCTGCATATAGAATGTCCCATGGGGTTTGCTTTTGTATATGTATTGAAAGATAATTTATCGTCAGGTTAAACAGAAGCGGGCTCAACGCAGATCCTTGGTGCACTCCGACCTTCACGTTGAAAATGGGGCTCATTCCCTCTGGGCTTCTAACGCAAGTAGTAGAATTTCGGTACATATCTTTCAGGATCTCAACGTAGCCTTCTGGTACTTTCTGTGCTTTAATGGACTGCCATACTAGATCCCTTGGAACTCTGTCGAATGCTTTTTGTAAGTCAATAAAAGCTGTATGCAGGTCTTTTTTATTGTTCTTACACTTTTCCATCAGAATTCTTATGGTTTGTATTGCATCGATTGTTGACTTTCCACTAACAAAGCCTTGCTGGTTTGGTGTTATGGTTAAGTGGAGTAGTCTATTATTTTATTATCCTTCATGTATTTTGGTATAATAAACGTCGGGTTGCCGACACTGAAACTGAATTATTCAGCCATGAGGTTCACCACCCATTCAGAATGCGGTGCCTTTTTATACGCGGAAACACGAGTGTGTCGTCTTTCCCTTTGAGTCAATGCACACCCTCCTACCTGTAGCTGGTTACCTCGCATCGTGGGATTATACCTCGATGGTATGTACGTATGTTTCTTTGAATAAATCAGATGGGTCACGTAGACCCACGGTGGGTCACACGGACCCCAGGTTGAAGTTAATCGAGCTGTTTTTTTTCTTTATCTCTTGAGTGCTAACACAATATTTACTCTGACTAAGCGTCACGCCGTTTATATACCAGCCGGCTAGTACAAAACGATATCTCAACTCGAGTGTGTTTGCCCAAAAGATAATTTTTTTAATATAAGCCTCTTTATTGGATTTGTACTAAATGGTCGCCATTGTACGCCAACGTATCTCATAACCCCATCGATTATTCACAATGAGTTTGAGATAACAGGAAATATAGTTCCCATAGGGGAACTGACTCAAGCCACAATATGTGGTAAATAAATCAACGATACTATTTTGTTCAGAAAAGTCTCAAATGTTTGGTGAATACATGACTCTCCACTATTACTATAGCAGTACTGGAGAGTATAGAAACATCACTAGGAAACTTAAAGTATACAATCTCCACATGATACTCACAGACAGAGAATTATCAATAATATAGATATGGTTAAACATTGTGAATACATGACTCTCCACTATTACTATAGCAGTACTGGAGAGTATAGAAACATCACTAGGAAACTTACAGTATACAATCTCCACATGATACTCACAGACAGAGAATTATCAATAATATAGATATGGTTAAACATTGTGAATACATGACTCTCCACTATTACTATAGCAGTACTGGAGAGTATAGAAACATCGCTAGGAAACTTACAGTATACAATCTCCACATGATACTCACAGACAGAGAATTATCAATAATATAGATATGGTTAAACATTGTGAATACATGACTCTCCACTATTACTATAGCAGTACTGGAGAGTATAGAAACATCACTAGGAAACTTACAGTATACAATCTCCATTTTGATATTCACAGACAGAGAATTATCAATATTATAATTTCGTCTTACGGTATATAGTCATCTTTGTTCTGTGACCCTTTTAACTTTACTGCTACAGAGTCTTAAAAACGCTACACACATATGTATGTGTGTACAAACACAAAAAATATGTTAAACGATTCATATCCGTCCTCATTACCTGGACGTCCATACTTCGTACCTGTACAAATATACGTGGCACCGACACGTTTGTTTGTCGAACGCATTCTTCGAGCCGAAGATCCGAACCTTCGACCAAGGAATAAAAAAACAGATAAGAAATCTTTGTGTGCGCTTCTAATGATCGCCGTTATAAACCATATTCGTTCGAAATGTATCATTTTTAAATAAACACATACCATCACGCCGTGTCCCTCGAGGGCTAGGCAGAGAAAACCGAACGCAACGTTTGCCACGTATCCATCGCCTCGTCGACATTAATGCATCTCCTAATTATTACACCCCTGTTTATTGTAAGACCTTTTTAATACTCAATGGTATTGACGGTGCGCGATTGCTCTCTTATTCAGAAAAAAAATCACATGTACTGCGAAGAGTACAGATTATCGCTTAACGTGAAGAAGTGCAATTTATTACGATTCACGAGAAAGAAAGATGCGGTTATCTTTAATTATCACATAGGCTCATCGAAATTGGAATCACGTAACTATATGCGATATCTAGGAGTTACTATTGATAATGGGCTACAGTACTCAACTTACAAAATCTTACAAAATACTGGGCTTTATCCTGAGGAGTACTAAATGCTTTAAGAATAACGAAGCTGTAATCGTCTTATGCAAAGCATACGTAAGATCTGTTCTGGAATACGCTAGTCAAGTCTGGAACCCGCAGTATCAGGTACATATCGGGAGAATAGAGGGAATTCAGAGGAAATTTTTACGAGCGTTGCTGCGTCGGGATGGCCTTCACCGTGTAGTTCGGGACTATAATGCCTCTCTGACTCATTACAGATTCACCACCCTCAGAGAGCGTAGAGATCAACTCGATCTAGTATTTTTATTCAAGGTGATAAATAACTACGTTGACAGCTCAATACTGCGTAGCAGGATCGGTGTGGTCGCTCCTAGATTAGCGTCTAGATGCCCGGACATACAACTTCATATACCCCACTGTAGCACCAATTACTGCAGAAACTCATTCCTGAATAGATCAGGTAGATTGTTTAATGCCAAGATGCGTGACATGGACATATTTAACATATTTCTTGGTAAATTCAGGATGAGCGTGCGGCGGTGCTTGGCTCAGCGGGGTGTATAGTATCCTGGTTGATTATATCATATTATTGTATCATTTTTGTCTTTTCTTTCCTCTTCTTTCCTTTCCTTCCCCATTTTTATTATTTCATGTTATATGTTAAAATTATAATTGTGTGTGTATTATAATATGTAACAGGCAACACATAATTGGGGCACTACATATTTTACTTATGTCATATTACCATAATGTTATTGTTTTAAGTAGTTGTACCTGTTTGTTGCTGAATAAATAAAAGAAATTGGGATATCCCGTGATGGTATGTATTGTATTTTTTAGAAAAAGCGGTGACCTCTTAAAAATGTCGTTTTAAATGTAAATACGGAAAAAAATATGTACGCTGCTTCAATCTGCATAAAACGCTTGAGTTTTTCAGATACAAGGACACTTTCCGGTATTATTTTTTTTTGTTGAGCGTCTCTTAAAACTTATGTTTATTCTCTGTGAAACTGCCCGGGTTAGATGTTACAATTTACACAGACTAGCATTGTTTTTTTTTTAATATATTGCTGGAGACGTGCATCCCCCAAAGATACGAAAAAAAAACAATTCTTCATGGATATTTTTAATGATTTTCTTTGCAGTACCTACACATTCAGATTTTTTCGAAAAAACACAAAAGATGTAATAACTTTTGAACCGTCAATTTCGGGACCCCGAAAGGAGTCAAATCGATCGGAAATATTGCCTTGTAACCCCTCTTTATCTACATAAGGCAAATGCTGGGCCTAACGAAAATAGAAACTATAAAAAAATACTCTGAAATATCTGTATTTGAAGTCAAGCGTTCGTTAGACTCTTAATTACTATTGTTGAGTGATGGTGATTTGATTATATTATATATATTTTGTAAGGTGAATTTAAAAGGGTGACTGCTGCCAACGTACCTATTATTTATTCAATTTGAATTTGCGTCATTAGGTACTACAAAACGAATCATTTTGAAAGAAATAACCTAGTTAGTTTGGATATTAATAAAGAAAAATATACCGTAACTTTTTAATTATGTTCTGTATATATTCTTGTAGGAAAATAATAAGCATACCCCGATTTTTTACATTATATTTTTTATAAATTAAAAGATCAAAGTATCTGGAAAAATACGATGTAAAGTTGCATTAATGCATCAGGTTAAGTTAATAAATCAAAAAAACTTTTATTTCGCAATGGCGCTGAATGGAAAATAAATGTTTTTAGGTTTATTTACTAAACCTGAAGCATTAATGCAACGTCACATCAGATTTTTCTAGATATTTTTGTCTTCTTTAATTTAAAAAAAATAATATGTTGAACTACGCCTTATATTTTATTAAAAATATAAGATAAACGTTGAAATTCGGGGTATGCCATTATTTGTCTACAAGAATTATCAAAAAGTAAAGATATATTTTTCTTTATTAATACCCAAACTATCTAAATTTCTAGTTTTTTCAAAACGATTTGATAAGAAATAATGATGGTACTTATATCAAATTGAAAAATTGACGTTGGCAGCAGTCCCCCCTTAACTATTTTTCTGGTATTTTTTATTTTAGTTCCTGTTCTATAATTTTTGTGGTGACATAAGTTAAGTTATTATGTGAAAGAGAAAATCCGTCCTGCCAAAAAACTGCTTTGCAGTTTGGCGGGAAAATGTAATTGTTATTAATAAAAAAAAGTCTCAGAGACAGAATTAGAAATGAAGAAATCAGATGTCAATCAAGGGTTGTCATAGATCGAGTTGGCAGACATAAATGGCAATAGATGGGTCATGTTGCCAGACAGGGAATGGACAGATGGGCACCTAGAGTTCTGAAGTGGAGACCACGGGAACAGGCAGGCGTTCGAAAAGGTGGGCCGATGATATTGTCCCCGTTGCTGGAAGTGGATAGGTGCAAAAAGCCCAAAATAGAGACTTGTGGAAGTATATTAGAAGAAGCCAGCAGTGGAGAGATGGCTGAAGGAGGAGGTAGAAGAATCCCCCCTTTCCGTTTGTTACATCACTTCTGAGTCACCCTGTATATGTAGGTACATATATACTCACATACTACCCGTATGATGTTGATTCTGAATGACGAATGATAAAAATTCACCGTGTACCTACATTAAGTCAAAATGTACATATGATAATATGTAGACATTAAAATGCAACAGAGAGCCATACAAACACGATAAACACAAAACCCAGGTGTTGTGGTTCTGAATAAAACGGTAAAAATGGTCTTCACCAACACAAAACTCCCCCTACAAAAGTAGGCATTCAATTTATATTGTTTTACAAAAGCACTCTTCGTTGGGTCATATTGACCCACGTGCGATGGGTCAAATAAACCCGCATATAATACATATTTTTACACTTCACACTGTGGAACAGTGGAGAGTCATGATTTCACAATTTTAAGCGTTATTTTTTTACATCTATTTCTCAATGGGTATCATGTAGAGAGTGCATATTGTGAGTTTCGTCGTGATGTGTTTGTATGTATGTACGTACGGATTATCCTTTTTGTGTCCTCTCTACAGCCCAAACTATAAGACCGATCTACTTCATATTAACATCATAATATGTGTAAAGTGCATAGACCTAGAGCTGATTAGTTTCCCATAGATATTCGTTAATTTCTACTCTATGATTTTTATCTGTCCAAATTTTCAAAATGCTCCCACGGTCTGGAAAATCGAGGTATTTTTATACTGTTTGAAATTTCGATACAACAAAAATACACTCATCAAAAATGCATTCAAGGATTGTCGAAATTTAAAGAAAAAAAATATGGTTTTCCATATCAATCTTCTTTGTCCTCGCCATGTCCCGTTACACGGGGTGGGCTTTCCTAACCATGCAGCGCCAATAGTTTCTCTGCTGCGTATCTTCCTTTTTTAGACCCAGTTTCTTCATGTCCCTTTGAACATTCGTCAGCCAGGTGGTTTGGGGCTATCCCCTCCCCCTCCTCTCAATAGCCATGGAAAGGCACTTCTTCACCACGTGTTCATCCTCCCTTCTCATTATATGGCCAAACCATCTAAGTGTGACCTCTGTTACCTTCTCAAATATAGGTGCCACCTTAAAGCTCCCCCTGATGTACTCATTTCGGACCTTGTCTTTTAGTGTGACTCCTCCCGACCATCGTAACATACGCATCTCTGTTGTATGAAGCTTTTGTTCGTGAGTCTTTTTAGTTGGCCATACTACGCTGCCGTACAATAACGCTGGTCTGACGGCTGTTTAATAGACCTTTTCCTTAGTTTTTACAGGTATTTTTGGGTCTCACAAAACTCCGGTCAACGTTCGCCACGTTGGAGATTAAAAAATACAAAATTTGAATATTTTTCGGAGTGACTTGGAAGTGAGGACTTTAGCCTTAGCCATAACCCAATCGTTTTTTAATTGTTATTACAGGAGCTCGAACAGCAGACTCGATAGATTGTGTGTGTGTGAAGTTCGCAAGAGATAAAGAATAGGTAGACTTGATAGTCCGATCGAAGTTCACATTAAGTATGACATAACGCCACAATTTTAATAGGTATCTCTAAACAGCCTGACACACTTTTGCCTCTGCTTCAACCTTCAGCATTAACATCATCATGTTGTTTTTTATCTTCGCTAACTAAATGACTGCTTCAAGGTAGATATTATGTGAGTACGTATTGGTGTTTCATATAAAAGAGCATTTCGTGGTAATGTAGCCATCATTGCATTTAGTTATCTTATGCATTAAAAACCGGATATTCCCTACAATTGCGGATTTTTTCATTCTTAGTAATTTTTTTTTGAAAAAATACCTTCTTATACAAAAACAAGTAAACAGAGCTGACATCTATGCGAAAGAATTGTCACTTCATGTATGTACAAGGACTGTTGCTACCGTTCCTCAATAGATGGCGTTGCAATAACTGTTTCTTCCTCATTTCATAGATGGCGATGATTTTTTCAGCTTATTTTCAAGTGAAACGATTTTGATGAATAACATAATAATATATTAGATGGGTCGATGGCAGAGCGGTTAGCGCATTGGGTTAGTAATCCAGTGGTCGCGAGTTCGAATCCTGCTTCGACCGATTTCGTTCACCTATAGCACAAGCATTTATGCTTATTTTGGGGAACGTAGGAAGATGTATATGTACTTGTTTAACAAAGACATATTCATTTTTAATAAAAAATATATATTATGTAAAGAACTCTTAAAAATTTAACCTAAGGGAACTCAACAAAAAGACATTATCGATGAAAGTTGCGAAAGCGCATAAAGTGATCACGTTAAGCCCAGCTCATGACAGGTCGTAAGCCCTATAGGTGCCTCGATTTTCCCGGTTCTCCTATAATATTCCTACTTTGTCTTTATAGAGATGTTAAAAATACGGCATGAAAGTAATAGATAGGTAAATTAATAAACATAATAATAAACATAATAATTTCTTGCACCCTGTGCAAGTGGTGAGTTTATTGTCACGTGGCAATTTCTTCCAACTAACCAGTGTTTGAGCCCAGAGATGCCATATTGTGAGTAGAATGAAAATAAATACACTACGATGGTTCGGACATGTGGAGAGAATGAACGATGAGCGCCTGACAAAGAAAGTATACAAGGCTGAAAAGAGTGGAATGAGAGGTCGTGGCCGCCCGAGAAAGAGTTGGCATGATCATATAAATGAGATTTTGAAAGATGGTAATATACCAAGTCAGAATAATACGAGAGCATGTATGACGCGATGTATGGATGTAAATGAGGCAAAACATGTATGACAAGACAAAGGTGTCTGGCGTTCGGTCCTCTCTGCCTACCCCAAGTAGGGATACGGGGTGATGGTATGTATGTATAAAAATGAATTTAAATAAATTTCTCCTCAGCTGGGGATCGAACCCAGGATCAAAACGGCTTACCAACTGTGCCACGGCGGGTAATTCTTTAAAAGTTTTGATTAATTTGGTTCGGGTCACCACTTTCGTCATTGACAAAAAAGGGATTGAAGTTTGATTTAGTAATTTTTTAAAGGTGAACTATCACACGGGTGTAAGTACATAATATTGCAAAACAAGGTGGTCGTTTTGCAAAATAACCAGCCATTATTTTAACATATACTCGTACATACATCCACACGGCAGCCGTAGGTAAAGTAATTTTATAATGTTTATATTTTCCACACACAAATACATACAATAATTCATTCCTATTGTTACCCGATGCCGGGACGTTTGATTGGCTATCGTCGAGGTTGACTTACCGGGCGGCATGACAACGGATTGTACCTCATTTCGACTCGAGCAAAATAAATTAAGGGGCCATATAATGAAATATAATAATATGTACACTGCTAGCCCTAGAACAGGTATACCTAGTTGGGCAGCAGTTATCTATTTTTAATAAAGATTATTTAAATGGTGTGACAAATAAATAAATAAATAAATAAATAAATAAATAAATAAATAAATAAATAAATAAATAAATAAATAAATAAATAAATAAATAAATAAATAAATAAATAAATAAATAAATAAATAAATAAATAAATAAATAAATAAAATAAATAAATAAATAAATAAATAAATAAAATAAACCTAAACACTTAAATTTAAAATCAAATCCCTCAAATATGTTAAACAGTGTGTTTCTAGAAAAAATACTATAAGTGTTTTCAACATTTCTCTGGTGAATGTTCATCACCCAATTTTAAAATTCAGCCTAAATTCCCATAAAAAAATATCCTTTTTTTACAGCATTTTTTTTAAATTACTCCATAACTATGGTCCGGTGAGAGGTCGAGAGAGAAATTACGCCGTCACCTCCATATGCAACGTTTTGGATCAGACGGTAGACTTTGAAAGCATGCTGCCTATAATAATTTAATAATGTTCATATTGCATTATGCACAAACCTTGTACGACGCCATCTTGTGTCATTACATTAGACTCGTGTTATATTGCCGCTTATTTCAAATGTCATAATAATATACTTTTCTTTACGAAAACATTGTCAATTGTTTAGATTTTCAGGACCAGCCGGGTCCGCCCGCTACAAATCAAAATATATATATTTTATTTATTTATTTAACATATTATATTATAATAGACATAAAAATATAATTCACAAGTATAGTAATTTTTACAATAGTTTTTTTTTTGCAATAAATCATCAAAAAGATTGCAATCTTGTGCAGTGTGCTATGTACGACGTGTTTATTTAACTTTATCGATTATAGACTAAAGTACTCATTCGATTATTTTCAAATTTTGCATATTTGTATATCTGATACTCGCTTAGACCCCATTAGATTTTTGAGGATACCTGAATAGTGCTTCTTAAATATTTTATATTCAAACTTGAATTTTGACATTTTTATTAGATAGGTAACAAATTGGTAAAAAGGCACATCACTTTCATAAAATGGCATTGAAGAATTATCAAGTTTTCATAATAAAATATTTATATCAAAAATAAATAAGCAAACTCATTAAATGAAAATGCTGAAAATTTTCCATACAATATTTGAATACTTTGTGTAGTGAGGAGTATAGCGTTGGCCACAACCCACTCGTTTAATGTATTTTTGTAAAAAACTTATTAATTTAATGACTTTCAAATAATGTTGAACAAATTCCATGTGGTATCACAGAGGCTAAACATGGCTATATCAGTCAGTAAAACAAAAAGTATTAGGTACTATATCCAAACAACCTTCAACGTGTAAGTTAACTGTTGATGATAAGCCCATGGAACAAGTAATGAGTTTCAAATATTTAGGAGTAGAGATCTGCAGACATAACGACCTATACACTGAAGTACGCGAACAAGTCAGTAAAGAATCTGTCGTATCTGGATGTTTGAAAAATATGATCTGGAAAAATAAATACATGCGTATTGACAGTAAAGTCAAAATATATAAGAAATGCGTGCGACCGATCATGACGTATGCTGTGGAAACGCGAGCAGACACTGTACGAACCAAGGGGCTCCTAAGGACAACGGAAATGAAGGTTCTAAGGTCAATCACTGGTAAAACTCTCCGAGATCGTGTTCGCAATGTTCAAATAAGGAAAACATGTGGAATACGGGACATCGTTCGGTGGAGTAGATCCAGAAGAAGACATTGGAGGGACCACGTTATATATAGCGGCGAATGAAATCCCTTTTGGCCGCCGCCTACCCGGAAGACCACCCAAAAGATGGAAGGATAGCTGTACTTCGTCATCCCAGGAGGCATAGTTTTTGAAGAACAGACCAACTAGGTCTACTAAATGAAGAAGAAGAAGACATATTAAGCCGTAAACGATAACAAAAATAAATACCCTCAAAAATTTCGAATTCATAACTCTTAACTAGGTACGTGAGGAGTAAAAATTGTACGGCGCTCCGTTCTCCTTGCCTATACTGCGTTACGGTCCACAATGTGTTAACGTATTATAATATATCGTAAGTTGTTTCAGACTAAACGGAATGAGTTGAAAGAACTCATAAAACGGCTTCAATATACAATACGCAATGCTGAGGTTAGATTCGCCATAAGCTAGGGGTGGCCAAGCCGTTGAGCGCGTAGCCATTCCTGGTCCCTCACCAGTCAGACGTTTCGATACAAAAATTACATCAAATATTTTTATTTATTTTTATTTATTTATTTTTTTTTTTTTTTTATTTTTCATTTGTTTGATTATGATTGCTTATACACTGAAACAAAAAATATGCTAAAATCAACCGAACTATAGTGACTAAAAACAATTCGTTTTGAGCTACTATCATAGAATTATAATGTACAGAAGCCGCGTCTAGTACAAATTTCGAATTCAAATGTATGCCAAGTTTTTTTTACATGTGTATGTGAGGCGGTAGATCGGTTGGTCTACGTTTTATGTAGGTGTGCGTATCGGTAGGTTTACGTATACTAGAAATTCTTCTGTTTCCTCGTAGTTTTAGTTGGCATACATTCATCGCGCTGACTAGGTATCTGTATCATATATAATCTAAGGCTACTATATATCGTCTGCTGACAGGAAAAAGTCACTAACTGCCTATTTTGGCAAAATTGAGTTAACTATGCTATCATATTCACCAAAACACACTTTACATCTGGTAAAAAAATTATCTTCATATCAGGTCCCGTTGCGGAGATTTTTCGGAAAAATATTCATTATCTGCATTTTTTTTCAATTATGACGTCTGGAAAAAGTCATTATCGTTGTAATGAAGTCTTTTTTTTACATATTTTTGTAAAAAAAAGACTACCAACATTCGAAAATTTTAACACATTAACTAAAAAAATAATTTTCGATAAATACATAGCATCACATCCTAACTGGGTAGGCAGAGAGAAAAGAACGCCATTGTTTTCTATCCCGGATTGCATTAATCGCCTTATTTACATTGATACATCATCTCAACATTTTAGTCTGTTATTCTCATACATCAACCCATGCATGTCCCTAACGGGGTAGGCAGAGAGAACCAAACACTATATTTTTTATATCCTGGAACACATACATCGCCTCATCAATATTATAAATCATTATTACATGTTCATCTTTTTTCAAGTTTCTTAGATTTCTTTCTTACAGCATTTCGTTCGTATGGTCGAACCAGCATAAATAATATTTATATTGTAGTGATATACCTACCAGAAAAACTGCATTCCTGGTACAATATCTCTTAGGTATCAGTAAATACAGGAGAGAGAGAAGGTGTTTGCCTGACACTGTTCATTTACAGCACAAGTTTATGCTTAAATTTGGGTATTATGAGGATGCATAAATGTACCTACTTGTTAAACGAACATATTCGTTCTTTTAAAAAAAACTATATTTTTCCATGTATTGTTCATATTGACGGTATTTAAGGTTTAGAATTCATAATATGATTTAGAACAAACCCAGTTTTAATATTGGTTAATTCATAAAAAAAAAATATAAGACAGAAAATAGAAGTTGATCTGAATATCTTCTGAAAATGTGAGTAAATACCTAAATTTCTATTAATTTTAAAGTCAAGAAAAAAATTTAGAGATCCTGGGCACAATAGGCACCTTTCATTTGAAGCATCTGAAATATTCATGATAGGTAGGTACTAATAAAATTAGAATATTAGAAGAATACAAAAAGTTTGGAAGAAATTGCAAAATGGCAATAAACTCGCCACTTGTGCAGGTTGCAAAGAAGTGATTAAAATTTGATTTTTTTTATGAAAGCATTATAATGAGTTTTGCCACATAGAAATATTACATACAATCTCACACAGTATGGCAGATGAGCCGTCAGGAAAATCTCATTATATGCAATTTTGTGTTTTTTTTCATTCCCTATGAGTTTTTGTCAAATTTGAACATCAAATATAGTTAGATTAGGCTACTTTTTATATATGTTGAAAAATTCATGACAATCTATAAACAATTAAAGAAGTTATGAGAGCTAATATTGTCAAAAAACTTTGACAGCCATTATCTCGAAAACATGTTTGTTGCAGTTAGTGACTTTTTCCTGTCAGCAGACGATATTTTGTGCCCTTAACCAAACAGTACAGTCATAAATGGATTAACTTTTGTTACTGATAATAAAGGTTTGGCTAAAAACGCAGGTTTGGCTAAAAACAGAATGAGAATAGGTCACTGTTGTACACCTGCTCATTTATATAAAATTAAGATAAAAGATTCTCCAGCTTGCGAATGTGGTGAGGAAGTGGGAGACTTGGACCATAT
This sequence comes from Molanna angustata, assembly GCA_963576475.1. Taxonomy (NCBI): domain Eukaryota; kingdom Metazoa; phylum Arthropoda; class Insecta; order Trichoptera; family Molannidae; genus Molanna; species Molanna angustata. Next base: position 16,047,544 of record OY754990.1, read on the forward strand.
CTTCTTTTCTTGTCCTCTTAACTCCCAATCCCCATCACTTTACCAATCTAACTCCCAATCCCCATCACTTTACCAATCTAACTCCCAATCCCCATCACTTTACCAATCTCTATCAAAATATAAGATCCCACAGCCAGTGAACATTCTGACCTTGCTGCATAGCAGTAATAAAGATTTAATTTTTAACTTAATATTAAACTTCGTCAAAAGAAACGACATCATGAAATCGACAAACGACATCATGAAATCTACAAAGTGGCAAGGCGCAGAGTGACAGATTCGTTGGACGTAAAGACGGTCAAATACATTAAGAGCAATACTGGCCAAATGTTAACATCAAACGTAGACATCATGGGAAGATGGAAACAGTACTACAGCGAATTACTGAATGAAGAGTTTCCCCACCAACACAACGACCAATCAATTCCGCTACAGGGACCCATCGCATCGATTACCGAGGATGAGGTTAAAAGAGCTATATCCGAAATGGCAAATAAAAAGGCAACGGGCCCAGACGAGATCCCAGCGGAACTGTGGAAGCAATTAGGTAAAGAAGGAGTTACCTTCCTTACACAACTATTAAATTTCGTGCTAATGGAGGCATAAATGCCGAACAGTTGGAGGAGCAGCTATCTGGTTCCATTTTACAAGAATAAGGGAGACCCGAGACAGTGTGAGAACTATAGAGCTGTAAAATTAATCTCTCACACGTTCAAAATATGGGAGAGAGTGCTAAATCGAAGGCTGAGAGAATTGACCGAAATTACAGAAAACCAGTGTGGCTTCGTACCTGGAAGATCCACACGGGATGCTATTCAAACAATAAGAATAACAATGGAAAAATATCGCGATAACAAAAAGGATCTGCACATGGCTTTCATAGACCTGGAGAAAGCGTTTGACAGAGTCCCTAGAAAGATAATTTGGCAGGCTCTGAGATCCCAGGGCGTCCCTGAGCATTACATCACATTGCTCATTGATATGTACACGGAGGTCAGGACAAAAATCAAAGGACCAGCAGGTATAAGCGAACCATTTGACATAAGAGTCGGTGTCCATCAAGGCTCAGCCCTGAGCCCATTGCTGTTCAACCTGGTGATGGACCACCTCACAGCAGGCATCCAGAAACGGGCACCCTGGAACATATTATATGCTGATGACGTGGTTCTCATAAGCGAGTCAATAGAAGACCTCCAGCAAACCTTGGAGGATTGGCGAGAAGCACTTGAATCAAATGGCCTTAAAATAAGCCGCACAAAAACCGAATACATGCCGTGTTTCTACTCAGGACAGCCTCAGATTAACCTAACACTGTCACTCCAAGAATCACCAGTGCCAAAAACCGACAGCTTCAAATATTTAGGTTCATACCTGTCAAATCAAGGAGATGTCGAGGATGACGTGGTCCATCGCATCAACACAGGATGGATGAAATGGAGGTCATTGTCTTCCGTGCTCTGTGATCGTAGAATGCCCATAAAAATAAAAGGCCAGGTTTATAAAACCGTTATCAGACCTGCCATGACATATGCCGCTGAGTGTTGGGCACTGAAGAAGAGTCACCAGCAGAGCATTCACACAGCTGAAATGAGAATGCTGAGATGGGCGGGGGGCGTGACTATGATGGACAGAGTACGGAACGTCCACGTTCGGGGAAGCTTTGGTGTGGCCCCAATCACCGATAAGCTGCTTGAGAGTAGATTGAGATGGTACGGACACATCATAAGGCGACCAGAGGAAAATATGATACGTAGAGCGATGGACATCCAAGTGCAGGCCAGAAGACCAGGCAGACCGCTGACAACGTGGCACTCCACCATCACAAGAGAGTTGCGGGAGGCAGACTTGCGCGAAGGAGACGCACAGGAGAGAAGGACTTGGCGAATGAGGACGAGGAGGGCCGACCCCACATAATGGGAAGAAAAGGCCAGGACAAAGAAGAAGAAGTCAAAAGAAACGACATCAAGATTTGATTTAATATATCTTTATGTGTAGTATTTATTTTTTTCATTTTATTGTTTTTTATTGTTAACCAAACAAAGAGAAGATATTATCTATTAACTTGAAACTGGCCGTAAGACCCATTCAATAGGAGTCATCTCGCCAAAAAAAAAAAAAATAAAAACGCAGGTAGCCAGTTCGGTGTTCACATTTTTTTTTCAATGTATGTAGATACAATCAACAAGGCTCATAGCCAGTTTCATAAAAAAGCAGCAAAAGAACCCTTTAGTTAAATGGTCTTTAAAATTTTAAAGTCGCCTTTAAGTCGTTGCGTTTCATAAGTAATAACGCCGCGTACTTTAGCAAAAAGCAGAAGTGTCACCAAAATACCTGAGAGCTGGCAATATTGCTATCAAAATCTATGGAAACATAGCTCATAGCATAGGTAAATCTTTCTGTCTACTAACATATATTATGTGATTTCTGTCATTGAATTGATCCTTGATGTATAGAAAATATTTTTTGAAATCGAAACTTATCAAAAATTTCTCCTTAATTTTCTTTCCTATGTGGTAGATTCTTTTCCTATACACTTTTCACCGCCGCGCCTTGTCACAGTATCACCGTACGCATCTTCTAATTAGCTCGAAGATGAAAACATATTTTTCTATGGGATTTTGGCGTCGCGATTGAGTAGGCACCTTAAGATTTATTTTGTTAAGTATAATGATAGAATAAAAAATGAGGACATAAGAATTCCTTGAGGTGGTTTCGACATATTGAAAGAATGAATGATGAACGACTGACCAAAAAATATACATGGGTGTAAGAGATGGAGTGAATAGCAGGGGCCGCCCCAGAAAGGGATATGGCATGACCATGTGAATGATATTTTGAAAGAAGGAAAATATAAGAAGTTTTAATAATCGACGAGCATGTATGAGACGATGCATGGATGTAAAGGAAGCTAGGAATGTGTGCACAAATAGAGGAGTATGGCGCTCGGTTCTCTCTGCTTACCCCGTAAGGGATATGGCGTGATGGTATGTATCTATGTATGTATTGTTAAGTATAATTTCATATCCGCGATAACACATCTTTTGACTTAATAAATTTAAATTTCTAAATTTTTGCCGCAATAATGTCGCCGCGGCCTCGTGTTGGGCATCCCCGACGACAATATACTAGCTGGGTATTGCACAATGTCAGACATTACGTATTAAATGCGCATTTTGTACTCGCACATAACGACCGATATCTTGAGCATTGTATATTATGAGTGTGTGTGAATGTGTGTGAGTGCGTGAGTGCGTGCGAGGCAAAATTATATAAAAAAAACAATTGTAAAAAAGTGTTAGGTTTGCATTGTGTAATAGTTAGGTACTACATGACGTTGAATGGATTGAAGAAAATTACACACTTGTACATATTCCATTTGTTTTTTTTTTCATTTTTATTACCCAACAACATGACTACCGTACGAAAAAAAAAATGAAATAAAATAATTTATTTTCCATTATTTTTACATACCTACCACAACTAGTTGCATGTAACACATGAGATCCAACTGACGATAGCGATAGTATGTATAGTTGAAGAATAAGTACCAAATTATAAACCCATAAATCAAAATTATTGAATATTTTAGGATATTTTATTTCCAATGTTTGCGCATATGCAATAATGAAAATATTCGATTACTTACACATTGGTACAAGTAGGTAAATAAGACAAAAATGACCTTATAAGTCTGGCGCAATTCAGGGGTGACTTCTATGCGAAAAATGCATTGTCACCTCAGATATAAGAATTGTAGCTTTCATTATTTACAAAAAACCAATTCTCTCAATAGATGGCGTTACAACAAAATAAATAAAAAATAATAAGATTGTTGTTCATAATTTCACCCATAGATGGCTGTAGTAAAAATTCCTTATTTTCAAGCGAAAAGAATTTCAGTATTACAATATATAGAACTTTCAAAATTGAATTGATAGGGATCTCATTAAAAAGGCATAATTGGTGAACGTTGCGCAAGCGCATAAAGTGATCACGTAAACCAGCCGATGACAGGTCGTAAGCCCTGTAGGTGCCTTGATTTCCCGGTTCTCCTACAATAAATATTCCAACTTAGTCTCTATTGAGATAATTAAAAATCTGTTAAAAAATTCTATATAACACATGTAGGTATGTATGTCAAGATAGGACAATATGGAGGTCAGTCCTTTTTTCTACTACCCAGAATATGAAAACAGCATGACGGTATGTATGTATGTTTGGAGATTTAAATATCAGTCTTCTTACATATTGTGTATAGGCGACTGCCATACAAATTGTATGAAGCGATGTCGTCACTAAATTCAATTTTTATAAAAATTGAAAAAAAAATGAGATTTACTTCTACAATATTAATATTTTTTATAGAAAATTAAATTATCTAGTTGGGGTGTTTCTGCTTTTTTCGATATTTAAAAAAAAATTGTAAATATAGGCAGTTAAATTCATAAATTTATAATGTTGTAAAATGTTCTACTCCGAATCCTGACTAAAACAAAAATTCTAAATTCTGAGTATAAAAGCTTTGCAGGCCTATTACTATTTATATATTCTGAAATTTTCGGCTCTGTAAATTGAGCGGATCAAAAGTTAACAGGGGACACACACGCACACACAGACACACGAAATGTTCTACTCCAAATTCTGAGTAAATCCGTATACGGAACATATATGCTGCGAAGCCTCTAAATTGGTGTTTTTTGACTTCAAAGTTGGAAAAGCCGTGAAAAAAGTAGACCCTGCATATAATTCCTTCATACACGCGTTTTGGATTTAAACTGCCTCTTCCTTCAAAAGAATTTCATTCTCTTGAACGAATCGACAGATGGATAGCAAAAATGTAATTTAAAAGGGTGAATTGTGGCCAAGTGGCTCCATAAATAATTCAAATTATGTACGGAAAATTTTCAGCATTTTGTTTTAAATATTTTCATTATGAAAACTTGATAATTCTTCAATGTCATTTTATTAAAGTGGTGTGGCTTTTTACCAATTTGAAAATAAAAAAATCAAATTTCAAGTTTTCTGAGCTTGGGGTCACATTGTAATATTTGACAGTTAAAAAAAATGAGAAGCACTGATCAGATATCCTTCAAAATCTAATGGGGTCTAAGCGAGTATTAGATATACACATTTGCAAAATTTGAATAGAATCGAATGAGTACTTTAGTCTATAATCGATAAAGTAAAATAAACACGCCGTACATAGCACATAGTACACAGATACATTGTGATGAAACTATCAGAATACAATCTCAGCATGATACTAGTTGATAATCTGCAAAATAAAAATAACCTTAAAATTTGCAAATTCATATGTAATTTCTCTCTCGGGGCAGTGAGGAATAAAAAGACTTATAGTAACATATTACGTACAATTGTCCCTATTTGTAAATTTACTGCCTTACTAGACGAGTCTGTTCTGAGGTAGTACGTACCTGATATGGTGTAAGGTTACATGTTAATGAATGCAAAAGAATTAACAGAAATAATTCAAACTAGTTGCGTGTAATACATGAGTTCCAACTATCTATGGTGATAATATGTATAGTTGAATAATATATAAACCGTTAGATCCAAATTATTCATTACTAGCTTTTATGTCCCGCCGTTGGCCAAGAATGTAAATTAGTGAAGGAATAAGCAATCGTTTATATACCTACATAATATTGTCACACATAATTTTTTTAACCGTAGTATGAAAAGTAGTTTGAAATTTAATTGAGTTTAAGCGGTGTAAAATCTTAAAGTGATGGCCACAATCCATTTGCTTTTATATATAAGCACATACAATTTCTGCACGCATGGACTATGGGAAATGATTTTAAATATGACTTATTATAAAAAGACAACGTCGTAAAGAGTTTGGATTTGGCCACAACCCCTATTTTTATATATTGTCATCGAACGCAAATAATGTGTTTTAAATATTTAGTAATTTTGGATGATGGGAAATGGTTTAAAAATTGATTAAACAAAAGTACTGAAAATATTCTAGTGTTGGTCCCATCCCATTCGTTTTTATATTTTTCGTCAAGTGTGCATATAGTTTATTATAGTTTTGTACAATAAAACTGATAGACTTAAAACTGACACATAAGTCTACATTACAGAAGAAGAAGACTTAAGCTATGTTAAATAGTTTTTAATATGAATATAAACGTTGTGAAGATCCAGCAATGGCCACAACCCCGATTTTTTATATATTGTCATCAAAATGAAATGTGTAGTTATTGAAAATTAAGAAATATATGATGATATAATAAATGGAGTAAATTTGATTGAACAAAAGTAATGAGAAGATTCTAGTGTTGGTCACATCCCATTCGTTTTTATGTATTTTCGTCAAGTATGCATGTTGTTTATAATATTTCGTTACAATAGACTATTAGACATAAAACTAATCCAAAACACTAAATAAAAAAAGAAGTAGAAGTATAAAACTATAACAAATAGTTTGTAATAAAAACTGACCCAATGGTCTACATAGAAGATGAAATAGAAGAATTACACATTAGGAAATGTATTATATAAAAAACTGACCAAAATGTCTTCATAAAAGAAGAAGAAGATGAATTGAACTATAGGAAATATTTTATATAAAATTCACCCAACATCTACATAAAATAAGAAAACGAAGAATTAGACTAAAGGATAGTTTGTTTAAAAATAGTTTGTTTAAAAACTAACCAAAAGGTCTACATAAAGGAAGAAGAAGACGAATTAGACTATAGGAAATAGTTTGTATAAAAACTCACCCAAGGTCTACATAAATTAAGAAAAAGAAAAATTAGACTATAGGAAATAGTTTATTTATGAACTGTCCCAAATGACTTGACAAAAGAAGAGGAAGAAGATTTTATTTTTATTTATTATTTATTGGTTATGGAAGAAGATTTAAACCCCAAGAAATATTTTGTAGAAAAAATCACCCAAAGGTCTACATAGAAAAAAGAAGAATTTCACTATAGGAAATAGTTTGTAGGTATATTGAATGTGTATTGTAGTTAACCTAAAATAGTTTAATAATTTTCCTATACAAAATCAGTATATTCTTGGTTTTTAAGTAGTAAGTATTAGGTATGTAGGTACCTACCTACAATGATGTTCTAAATTAATTCGAATTCGATTTATAACAAATTTTATTTGAATATCAGAATGTGTCCGTTACCATAGTAACCATGTTCCAACATGTGAAAAATATCAAATGTTATGGAGACATTTTTTGAATATGTAGGTACCTACATTGGTTTGTTCGATGCCATAAAAATGAATATTGTCAGAAAAATCAAATATTTTAAACAAATTATGCAATTTTATTACGCCTATATCTTTACTAATAATTAACAGACTTTTACAATATATGTCTTAAAACTTGCTGTAATGTCTTGTGTTTCATTTTATTATTTCATAATCACATTTATTTTAAAGGTATATTATTTTAAAGAACATATTCATTCGGTAGGAAAATGAAATATTGTATGAAAAGATATTAAAATGGCGGCGTTTATGTACAAAACGCTTACTTAAAAATAAGTTAAACATTATAATTAGACAAAATATTCACCATGTTTTTCACTTAAAAGCTAAGTTATACTTGAAAATATATTTTTTTCGTGTAAATACGTACTTAAAACTTTTAAACTAACAGATATTTGCGTGCAAAATGTACACTTTTTTGACAGATATGACTTGGAAAATTTTGTATGAAAAAAATAATTATTGAAATATCTTTAAAATTCAGCATTTTAATCGCATTATTTTTAGCGTGACACTGCATCAGGTATACTGGTACACGTTCGCACATAAATTAGATTTTTAGATGCTCTTGGTTTTTCAAAAGGCGTGAGACAAACACACACACACACACACACACACACACACACACACACATACACATACACACACACACACACACACACACACACACACACACACACACACACACACACACAGACACTAACATTTTGATTGCTTTATTACTTTAGATTTTGTTTTTTATACAAAGATATGATTGTGTGGAGGTCAGACCTTTTTTTCCTACCCGAAAATACACACGCTCTGTTTATGTAGCGGATCAAAAGTTATAAGTGGGTGACCGACACACATACATACATACACAATGTAAATGTTGTACTATGAATTCAGAGTTCATCCATGTATGTATTTATGTTTTTATATTTATAAGTTATTTTCTTTATATTTTTTTGTACTTATATGTCTTCCATTTTGAAAAATTTAATTTTATATCGTTATCTGATGTTATTAACAAAATGATTTAGTCTATATTAGATACTTTTTAAAAATGCAAATATATATCCTGTGAAATAACTATAATAATATGTACCTACACTGCTAGCCCTAGAACAGGTATACCTAGTTGGGAAGCAATTATCTATTTTTAATGACGATTATGTAAATGGTGTGATAAATAAATAAATTAAAAAAAAATATTTTAATAGGTAGGTATTTAATATTGCTTCTCGGGCAACTAACAGCTGTACTATGTCAAATATTAATTTAACACGCACCCAATAACAAGCAAGTTGTCACATTCTGGAGACTTACGATATTAATCGTCTCACAGATTCATACTGAAAACACAATTAAAAACTGTGTCTCCACCGGGAATCGAACCCGGGACCTTTGGATCAGCATTCAGATACCCAACCAACTGAGCCACGAAGGCTGACATTTCCACGGTATTCCCACAGACAGGCTTTTACTTGTGGGATTTTTGTGTGAACGGTTTCATTGTTTTGATATTATGCAAATGTGTACCTATTGTATATTAACTGTGTACTAAATCTAAAATAAATAAATAAATAAATCCATATACATACATAACATAATATACCTCTAAATTGGTGGTTATTTTTACTTTATAGTTGAAAAACCACGAAAAATTTAGAACTGGCCATACAAAATCTCGCGTATAGGTAATAAGTCGATCTGCAGGCTAAGTCTGTAAGTAGATCTCGACCGATAAATGTCGTGATTAACTGTCAAAATATCGACTAATCGATATTTTGACAGTTTTGGTAGTCACTAAGCAGATAACGCGTCGAATCGTTCTCGCCCACTTATTTGACGGCGAGATTGGGTCGACATCGAGTCGAGTGACAAGATCTAACGCCGCCATTTTGAATTGAATGTCATTTTTTACGCAAACAATGCCGAATTTCATATTTATTTTGAGAATAATTATATAAACGGGTTAAACGACGCCGTTTAAGAGATTCTTCAAACCCTTTAAATATTCCGCGTAATTCATTTACTTATTGCTAATTACCGCGTAACAAAAGTTTTATATGGTTGTATATTTATCGGCTATTTGAAGGCTAGACTCATCAGGGCTCTGATATTCCCGATGTTCCTTTATGGCGTGGAAACATGGACACTTAGGGAGTCAGAGCGAAAGAGGATCGATGCTTTCGAAATGTGGTGCTGGAGGCGTATGTTGCGCATCCCATGGACAGCCAGAAGAACCAATGTGTCAATTTTAGACGAGCTAAGGATTGAAGATCGTCTGTCGACGATATGTTACAGACGTATCCTTCAATTCTTTGGACACATTGCCAGAAGGGAACCAGACTGCCTCGAGAAGCTTGTTGTGATGGACAGCGTGGAAGGACGGAGATCTCGTGGTCGCTCACCGACCAGATGGAGCGATTTGGTTAAGTCCACAATGGGGTCATCGGTGACTGTTGCTCTGCGTTCAGCCCAAAACAGATTGGCATGGAGGCGGGCCATACGTGTGGCGACAGACTACAGCCGCTATCTTCAGTCATGAGGAAAAGGACGATTGATTGATATTTATCGGAAATATGCGTCCGTACTTAGATTATAACATTATAATTCTATGCGTCCGTAAATGTTTTCCGTAGGTATAGATTTGAAATAATTTTTGATTTTGAGAAAGTATTCTTGTAAGCTATTTTATCACATATGTATTTTAACACTTAACAAAAGAAAATTCGGCGTAGTTTTTAGTAAAAAAATAACACGCTGCTGTCATCACACTTGATAAATTGATCGAAATATTATTAAAAATAATTCTTAAAATTACTCTCAAAACATTATATTTATTTAACAATTTTATGTAAACAAATTTGACATTTATTCAAATCATGGGGAAAATATTGTGTATTGCCATAAATGATAATTCAAAAATGTACCGCAAGTCAGCCTAACGGCGACAAATACTAATAAGTGCATTTACGAACTCGACAGCGCTTAGTGACTTACATAGAATTGTCGTCACGGGCGTAAACATGGCAAGAGCGGCGATACGTTGTCGGATATCGACTTTTTTACTGACTTGGCCTGCTGTTGAGAGAGATGAAATCGACATTTGCAATCTTCTTCTTCTTCTTCTTTAGCCTTCCTCCCTCCACTGCTGGATGTACACGAAAAAAAAATTTCAAAAAATTTCTTCAGTCAAGAATATTTTTTCATATATAACGAAAATAATATTCTCTCAAATTAAGATTTTTTTGTTTTATCTCAAAACAGTATTTTCTTAATTCAAATAAATTTGTTTGAATTAAGAAAATATTGTTTTGAGATAAAACAAAAAATCTTAATTTGAGAGAATATTATTTTCGTTATATATGAAAAAATATTTTTGACTGAAGAAAACTTTTTTTTCTGTGTAGGCCTCTTCCATTCGTTTCTCCCCTTTCGCATCCAGGTCCTTCCAGCTTGCTGGACTATGTCATCGGACCACCTTTTGGGGGGTCTTCCGACACTTGTATTTATGTTCCAGGGCCTCCACTGTAGGATTCTGGGTACCCACCTAGTATCCCCCATATCCCCAGCCCATTGCCACTTCAACTTTGCAATTCGATCCATAATATCTGTGACTCTTTTTCGGCGTCTTATTTCTTCGTTTCTTTATTTATCTCGAAGGCTTACGCCGAGCATCTGTCTCTCCATGGCCCGCTGCGTACATTTCAGTTTGTGTATTATGCTTTTGCACAGTTGCAATAAATAATAAATATAATTTGCGTTACGCCACTGTCGCCCGCTTGATAATCGCGTAATATCGTTATTGACAGTGATGTAATTATTAGTTTATGCATTGACCCATTTTACGGAATGAAAAGTAAATATAAAAATGAATAAAATGTGAATGAACATAGAAAAAAGGCTTGTGTCGCCATTGTGCGAAGGTCGCATATGGTGGAAAATAATCATTATCATAACTTCCTGTCATCATGTCAGCCTCCGCACGGAACACAGAATATATTATCCAGTGGCGCACACGACACTATATGTCGGGGAAAACCCCAGAAAAATTCAGCGCGAAATAAAAAAAAACGAGCGGTTGTGGCCAACGATGTACTCCTCACTACCGAGTCACTCCGCGAAGTATTCTAATATTTTATGGAAAATTATCGGCATATTCGGAAATGAGTTTGTTAAATTATTTTTCATTTGAATATTTTATTATGAAAACTAGACAATTGTTTAATGCCATTTTGTGAAAGTGACATCCTTCAAAATCTAATGGGATCTTAGCGAGTATTAGATATACAAATTTGCAAAATTTGAAAAGAATCGAATGAGTACTTTAGTCTATAATAAAGTACGATAAACACGCCTTACATAGTACATAGCACATAGTACACAGCATACCTATAGGTACACACACAGTGATACAATGTGATTAAACTTTCAGAATACAATCTCAGTATGATACTAGTTGATAATAAATTGCGAATTAATAGCTCCCCACTATACCCCTTGGGTTAGTGAGGAGTAAAAACACTTTATTCAAACTGACATGAATGAAACACTAAACAACTATAAGTATAAGAACATGCCTAGGGGCTAGAGGAATGGAAACATGCCTAGGGGCTAGAGGAATGGAAACATGCCTAGGGGCTAGAGGAATGGAAAAATGCCTAGGGACTAGAGGAATGGAAACATGCCTAGGGGCTAGAGGAATGGAAAAATGCCTAGGGGCTAGAGGAATGGAAACATGCCTAGGGGCTAGAGGAATGGAAAAATGCCTAGGGGCTAGAGGAATGGAAAAATGCCTAGGGGCTAGAGGAATGGAAACATGCCTAGGGGCTAGAGGAATGGAAAAATGGCTAGGGGCTAGAGGAATGGAAACACGCCTAGGAGCTAGAGGAATGGAAAAATGCCTAGGGGCTAGAGGAATGGAAAAATGCCTAGGGGCTAGAGGAATGGAAAAATGCCTAGGGACTAGAGGAATGGAAACATGCCTAGGGGCTAGAGGAATGGAAAAATGCCTAGGGACTAGAGGAATGGAAACATGCCTAGGGGCTAGAGGAATGGAAAAATGCCTAGGGGCTAGAGTAATGGAAACATGCCTAGGGGCTAGAGGAATGGGAACATCCATATTTGATCAATAATAATATTTTGAATTTTATTATTCTGCATTCTCTAATCTTAAATATATTTTCAAAAATAAAAAAATTGCTCGTGAAAAAGCTCTTTGATTCGTGTCGGTTATTAATATGGACTAGAGATTATGGCCCGGTATTCGACTTGGCCCTTAAATCACTGGATTAAGTAATCCAAGTTAAAAGTTAAGAGGAGATTAAATTTCATTTGCGTATTACAGTGCAAAAACAAACGTCAGTTACGAAATCTTCTATTATAGACATATGTACCTATTTAGCGTTTTCTGTGGTTGCATATTGTCTAATACGCATCTTTCGAACTGTCAATAATCTCAAATAATACGTAACGCGTCGCTGTGACAAAATATTATACCTACTATTATTATTAACTGCATTATTTTACATGTTTCTTTACACAACATAGTATTTATTCATTTATTTTCTCTCAGAAAGCTACAGCCATAATTTATTTATTTTACATTACATTTATTGTATAAAAGTTGACCCAAAAGTGCTTTCTTCAATTTAAATTATTGATTATACAGTTGAAAAATTCATAAGAAAATACAAGATAAAAGAAAATTAAAAAAGATAGATAAAAAAATAACAAAGATATACACAAATACAGTAAATGAGTATGTTTCAGGATGAGGAGGGGGAGGAGGGATCTTTAGTGAATGAGGAGGGTATTGTTGGATTGTGTACATATTAGAGTTTAAGAACATCTTTATCTGTTTTTGGTAATATCTGTATGTTGTAAAGTGTCATGAAAAATATCTGTATGTTTGAAATGTGTACCTACCTATTATAATATCGCTGAATTATAAACATGGGTGAAAAGTATCTGTAATTAGTGTGGCATACTGGTATGTGGAATAAATTTTGTGAGCGGGTATGTCTATTCGGTACATGGAGTGATACAGTTTTGAGTATATCAAGGGAATCGATCAAGTTATTGCAAGTTTTGTATAGTAATATTCGGTCAAAGTAAAGTCTCCTGTCCTGCAATCTATTCATGTTGAAAATTTGGATTGAACTATTGTACATAATTACTGTGTTCAACATAAAGGCGTCTCTCTAAGTGTTTCAAGAATGTTTTTTGAATGTTTTGGTTAGTGTATATTTTGTAGTATGTAACGTATAACATTTTTAATGTATTAATGTTTTTTAATTGTTTACAGCTGCGAATAACGAAACCGAGCATTTGATATACTTTATTTGTAATAATTTGTATGTGTTGTGTTTTCAATATTTTATATCTAAAAATGTTTTTTTTGTTTATAACTAGCTGCATGTAACACATGAGAACCAACTGTCGATGGCGATAGTATGTATAGCTGAAGAATACGTACCAAAATATTATTGAATATTTTGATATTTTGTTTTCTATACAAAGTATGTAGGTTTCTATGTCAAGATAGGACAGTATGGAGGTCATTCTGTTTTTCCTACCCGGAATATGAAAACAGCATGATGTTAAGTATGTATGTTTGGAGATAAGTATCAAATTATCGAGTCTTTTTAGATATTGTGTATAGGCGACTGCCATACAAATTGTATGAAACGTTGTCGTAAATGAATTCAAATTTGTATGTTGCCTTCAGAAATGAACAACTATGAAATATTAAAATTTTAGTGCGTTTTCATAATTGACCCACTGTTTAACATATATGAATTCAAAATATTCCTTAAGGGGGGGACTGCTGCCAACTTACCTATTTTTCAATTTGATATACCATCATTATTTCTTATGAAATCGTTTTGAAAACAAATAATTTAGATAGTTTGGATATTAATAAAGAAAAATATATCTTTACTTTTTGATAATGTTCTGTATAAATTCTTGTAGAAAAATAATGGCATACCCCGATTTTCAACGTTTATCTTATATTTTTAATAAAATAAAGGCATAGTTCAACATTTTTTTTTAATTAAAGAAGACAAAAATATCTAGAAAAATACGATGTGACGTTGCATTAATGCTTCAGGTTTAGTAAATAAACCTAAAAAACATTTATTTTCCATTCAGCGCCATTGCGAAATATAAGTATTTTGGTTTATTAACTTAACCTGATGCATTAATGCAACGTTACATCGTATTTTTCCAGATATTTTGATCTTCTTTAATTTATAAAAAAATAAAATGCTCTATACCTTATAGTTTTTTTAGAAATTTAAGATAAATGTCAAAAATTGGGGTATGCTTATTATTTTCCTACAAGAATATATACAGAACATAATTAAAAAATTAAGGTATATTTTTATTTATTAATATCCAAACTAACTAGGTTATTTTTTTCAAAATGATTCGTTTTGTAGTAATGACGCAAATTCAAATTGAAAAAATAGTTACGTTGGCAGCAGTCCCCCCCCCTTAATACGATGTTTGAGGTTATACGGCCCAACAAACAAAGAACATGTAACTATATTTTATTTTATTTTACAAAGTACAGTACACACACAGTACATGCATACAATTATTAAAAGTAAATAAGCAAAAATACAAATAAGACATGTACCTCTTACACATACTATACCTAATATCAAAATAATACAACAAAAAAGTGTGAATTAGTGTGGGTGCGCGCATGAGAGAAGAGTAATACATACATGTGTGTGTGAAAGAGATATCTAGAAAGAGTGTGAGTGTGCGTGTGTGTGTGTGAGGGTGTGTGCGTGTGTGTGAGAGTGGGTGTGCATGTGTGTGTGTGTGTTCGTATACATCAGGGGTCTCCAAACTACGGCCCGAGGGCCACATCCGGCCCGCGGACAGATTTTGTCCGGCCCGCGGAGAGCTAGCATACTTGAAAACTCCTTTTAGAAAACATATTTTTTATAGCAAATTAAATTTAGTTTACTGAAGTATTCTAATTTTATGTTGAATAATTATTAATATGACATCTACATTGATATGGTCATAGGCTAACTACTCATAACATTGTTGTAGGCTTATTGTTATTGTTTTTGTGATAAGTTGGATAAAGAAACACAGAATTGTAATGAGTAAAGACATGTATAATATGCAGAAAATTTAACTTCAGTATATAATAACTAACAAATTATTGAATATTTCATCAGTGGACTATTTCACTTTTTACCACCGGCAACAATGATAATATGGTTTTGGCCCTCGGAACTTACTGGAGTAATCAGTATGGCCCTAGAGCTGGAAAGTTTGGAGACCCCTGGTATACATGATAGACGAACATATATATTAACAGATTCATAAGTAGAGAAGAAAAAGAAAATATATTGCTGAGGGTGGTTGGGAAAAATAAAATTAATCAGTACCTAGTTGTTTATTGTTATAATGTCACGATGTTAGATATAACTTTATTTTTGAATGTTATATGTGAATCAAAAAAATATGTCTAAGTCGGCATTTTTTTCATAAGAGTTAAATAAGTTTATCATTCTGTTAATCGGAGCGTTTTTGGAAGCATTTGTTTTACAGATATTGGAGAAGAAAAGTGACGTATTATGTCTTGTCCGGCAAGTAGTGTCCGACCGAAACTTCGGCTTCGGCCACCTTCGGCCAAAAATAACCCTAATTTTCGGCCGAAGCCGAAGCTTTTTGTCAGCCACTAAAAACAGTTAAAACTTGTATTTACATGCGCGAACATGACATGTGTAGCGGGTGTATAGTTTCGGCCGGCCCAGTGTCGCGTGCCGACTGTCGACAGAAACTAAACAAGAGTAGTTATTTAATCGATTTTTTTTAGTAAAATCAAACGACCCAGAACCCTTGGCTCAGTAGTTGGATATCTAACCAACTAAGTCACGTAAGCAGATTATTTATTATTTTAATCGATTTTTTTCAAATCAAATCTTCGGCTTAGGCTTCAGCTACGGCCGAAGGTAACGACTAAGGCCGGACTATCGGCTTCGGCTTCGGCCAAAATCTGACCTTCGGTCGGACACTACCGGCGAGTAGATGTATTAAATTTAATATTGATAAGAATATATAGTGCATTTGGCGTTTTTTGATACTATACTATGTGTTCATTGAATCAGCATATTATTTATATTTGGCGTAGGTAGCACTCTTAAACGAAATGACTGTGTAGCTAATAAACAAACAAATATTTCAGATAAATCATGGTTGGGTATTTTTCTCGTTATCAAATTAAATAATAATAATGAAAATGAAACCACGTGTTTCTAACAAATTATCCGCACAGTGTACGCCCGTACAAAGGGATCTGGGACGAGTGGTCACACGGTATGTGGTAGTACAGTAGCAGGCATACATGATTGCACCATTAACATCCGTTCTGCGGTCGAATTGTTCAGGAAATACCTCGGAATTATAAATATAACAAATAATAATCAGACAGTCGCATTGGACGACTGAGCGATATCAAAAAAATACTACATAAACTAGTTGCATGTAACACATGAGATCCAACTGTCGACAGCGATATTAAATTTGAGATTTTGTATTTGTCTATATTCATACCAATTTTCATCGTTCTAGCTTTTATGGTTTCTGAGATAGGTATATGGAAAAATAAAGTAAAAATTCAAAAGTTGATAACCCCTGACTAAAACAAAAATTCTAAATTCTGAGTATAAAAGCTTTGCAGGCCTATTACTGTTTATATATTCTGAAATTTTCGGCTCTGTTAATTGAGCGGATCAAAAGTTAACAGGGGACACACACGCACACACAGACACACGAAATGTTCTACTCCAAATTCTGAGTAAATCCGTATATGGAACATATATGCAGCGAAGCCTCTAAGTTGGTGTTTTTTGACTTCAAAGTTGGAAAAACTGTGAAAAATATAGACCCTGCATACAATCGTGTTCCTTCATACACGCGTCTTGGATTTAAACTGCCTCTTCCTTCAAAAGAATTTCATTCTCTTGAACGAATCGACAGTTGAATAATCTAGTTCGGTCTTTTTCAACGTCGGAGTCGTCGTTACTTTTAAAACACTAAGCCCCTATATTTAACAATATTCTTTTGGACTTCATTGTGTTTTTTGGTCCACACAGAAGAAAAATATCTTAGGTAATGTGAATGAGTAAGCAATTTTTTTTCTTTGTATCATAAGAAATAATATACACTTTATATATGTACTTGCATCAAAGTTTAAAAATAATTTATTTTTTTTACAAAAAAGATGCTTCATACCAAGATGCGGAACGTAAACTGCTTCTTCTGAAGCAGATTATAATTTAAATTATATAAGTATATGGTTTAGGTGCGCGAGCAGAATTCTTACCAATGAAGTTCATCACACATTCTGAATGTAGTGCCTTTTTAGGTGAGGCGAGACTGGTGTGGGGGTACACACGCATGTGATGTGCTCCGTTTATAAGGGAATGCACACCCTCACACCTGCCGCTGGTTACCCCCCACATAAATGAAACAATAAAAAAATAGTCTTACCTCAGTTTTCCATAGATGATCGCAGAACGGACGAACTCACTGGATCTTCTTATGCACTTTAATTTAAAGTCTTTATTAGAACTGTATTTGTTCTTAATTTGAATGAGAATAATTTGAATCGAAGCAAACTAAAGATTGAAACGTGTTCTTAATTTGAATCGGAACAAATTGAATGAGAATAATTTAAAATCGATAATCATTTGAATCGAAGAAAACTAAAAATTGAAACGTGTTCTTAATTTGAATCGGAGCAAATTGAATATTGTAACGAACTCTTTATTTGAATGAGAATAATTTGAAATGGAACATTATTTGAATCGAAGCAAATTAAACATTGATTCTTTATTTGAATGAAAATTAATTTTGAATCGGAGCAAATTGAAACGAATTCTTTATTTATATCCTAATAATACGATTAATATTTGAAAAAAAATCTGTTGACGAGATCGATCGTTATATAGGTAGGTACGAGGATAAGAAATATTGTTCTTTATTCGAATTAAATTAAATACTAATCTAATGTTCTTTATTTGAATTTAATCTTTACGGGGGCGTCCAAACAATACTAAATAATTCCATTTTGATATGAAAGAATATCGAAAAATTTTCATATTTTTAAGTACCTATCCAAAATGGCGACCGTTTTTCCACCACAGCGGTGGCGCGCGCATAGACGAAGCGACGCAACTGACTAAAAAGACGCCTGTTAGATCTAGCGCGGCACGTTTGCGCGGGAAAACGTCGAGTCATCACGTTCCAAATTCAAACAAGCATAGAAATAATATATTATGATAAGTAGACACTAAAAACGACATTTCCGCAAATGGGTAGTCTGCACAATTATCAAATTATGTATTGTGGAATGTTTCAAATTCAGGCATAATCTATGCATTTCTAGTTTTTGTCAGAATATAAATTATGGCAGAAAAAAGATACAAAAGGCGAGATCAACATTACTAATAGATGGGTCGGTGGCAGAGCGGTTAGCGCGCTGGGTTAGTAATCCAGTGGTCGCGAGTTCGAATCCTGCCTCGACCGATTTCGTTCACCTATAGCACAAGCATTTATTTGCTTATTTTAGGGAACGTAGGAAGATGTATATGTACTTGTTTAACAAGGACATATTCATTTTTTGTAAAAAAAAAAAAAAATAGAATAAAAAAAATTATTTAAATTAAAAAAAAAATAGTAAACCCTTTTTAAATTTTTCTTCACATGTTAATTATGTAACCGTTTTTTCACTAGAATATATTAATGAATAATTCAATTAATTATTTTTCCTTCATATTAATTTAGTTGACAGATAAATCATGTTCAGAAATGTATATTATTATGATTTTTACTGTTTTACATTGAAAACACATAAAAAACAGTAATATATTATTGTTGCATCTAACCGAATAAAATAAAATTTTGTAATATGTAAGTATGAGCCGACCACCGTGACACAGTTGGTAAGCTGGTTGATTTATGTGCGGGCATCCTGGGTTCGATTCTCAGCAGAGAAGAAATTTATTTAAATTCATTTCTCTCGCAAATATTGATTCTCTGGGCTGGAAACACTGGTTGGTTGGAAGAAATTGCCATCTGGCAATACACTCTCCACTTGCGCGGGGTGCAAGGTAGTGTTTATTATTATTATTATTATGAAATACAAAATTGTTCAATTTTATCAAAATATCAAACGAGCCAAGCTAGATATCGTGCGTTGTCATCGGTGATGCACAAATTTTGAAAATTTCAAAGCTTCTAACTGGGCGGGAAGATAGTTAAAAATCAATTGGAAATTTCCAGTACAGACAGACAATTAAGCGATGTTTAAAAATGGTGTAAAAAGGACGTGTGATTGAAAACTGACTGAGAATGAATGTGTATAAATCTAAGATATCAGTATTCGATAAACCTAAAATTACACTGAAAAATATAAATATTTATCTATTTATGACTGTACTGTTTGGCTGTGTGCACAAAAAATTTGGTTGCACCAAACCAAATGTTTTGTAGTCACTATAGTTCGGTTAATTTTAACATGAAATTTCGTTACTATTAACAAAAAAATCGGTGTATAAACTGCATGTATGATAAAAGGAGATAACGAATGGCTAGAACAAGTAGAGGAATATTTATACTTGGGGAGTACCTATGTTTGAACGGAATGGAAGACCTGATAAAGACATTGAAAGAAGAGTTATGGCAGGTAACAGAATAAACGGAGCTCTCAGACCAGTAATGTCCGATCCAAGCATCTCAAAGGAAGCCAAAATTGTCGTACATAATGCAATTGTTGTGCTCACTTTGATGTATGCCAGTGAAACATGGACGTGGCAAAAGACGCATGAAAGTAGAATAAATGCTGTGGAAATGAGATCACTAAGAAGAGTATGTAATAGAACGATATATGATAGAATAAAAAATGAGGACATAAGGAGAGAATGCAAGATGAAGAAGAATATTATAAGTAAAATGAATGTGAATGTCCTGAGACGGTTTGGACATATTGAAAGCATGAACGGTTGATCATAAAAAATATACAAGGGTGTATTAAGAGATGGAGTGTATTAAGATACAAACAATTAATTAAAATCACTCACCAATCTCCACTTAATATCCAACATCTTTTGTCTCTTAATAATTCACGTGTACTGTCCGTTATTTCAAAATTCCTTTCATTGAATGACATAAATTTATAAAAAAATTAATTTTTCTCCTTTGACACGAAATAATTGGCACATAGCACTCTTTACAGGGTGAATTGCCTTAAACAAAAAAAAAAAGAGATGGAGTGTATAGCAGCAGGAGTCGCCACAGATAGGGATGGCATTACCATGTGAATGATATTTTGAAAGAAGCAAACACAAGAAGCTTGAAAAATCGACGAGCATGTATAAGACGATGCATGGATGTAAAGGAAGCCAGAAATGTGTGAAAAAATTAAACACGGCGTTTGGCTCTCTCTGCTTACCCCGTAAGGGATACGGCGTGATGGTATGTATAAATGAGGATATTAAGAAAGAATTTAAAATAAAGAAAGATGTCATTAATAGAATGAAAGTGAACACATTGAGATGGTTTGGCCACATGGTAAGAATGAATAAGGAACGCCTGACAGAAAAGATTGGGACCGTCCAAGAAAAGTACGGCACTATCATATGAACGATATTCTGAAAGAAGCGAAATTAAGAAGCTTTTGAACAACAGACGAACACGTATGATACGATGCATGAATGTCGATTAAGCGATGGATGCGTGCCAGGATAGAAAAATATGGCGTTCGGTTATCTATGCCTACCCCGTTAGTGACACGGAGTGATGGTATCTATGTAAAATATTTTTTTATATAAGTACTAATAATTACCACGATATTTTAATTGAGTACACTGAAAAACCTGAAATGTTTGATTACCGATATTTTAAGAGGACATATTACCCCCTATTCAGTAGGTAACTATTGTAATTAAAATAGGAACGTTCTAAAATTGTAGATTTTAGATTTACGGTCTTATTTCAGCGTTATAAAATATCAACTTGGACAAAATGGAATAGGAACGTACCTGTATTGGCCGGAACGTTCTTAAAAAGTTACTGAATTAGACGTAGGTATTATTTATTTATTTATTTATTTAATATTGCTTCTCGGGCAACTAACAGGTACTATGTCAAATATTAATTTAACACGCACCCAATAACAAGTTGCCACATTCTGGAGACTAACGATATTAATCGTCTCACAGATCCAGACTGAAAACACAATTAAAAACTGTGTCTCCACCGGGAATCGAACCCGGGCCCTTTGGATCAGTAGTGAGTTACCTAAGCAACTGAGCCACGAAGGCCGACAAATATGAATAATTATGAAAATTATGAAATTTTCTTAATTTTCATAATTATTCAAAATACGTCTAATTTAGAAACTTTTTAAGAACATTCCGGCCAATATAGGTACGTTCCTATTTCATTTAGTCCAAGTTGATATTTTATAACGCTGAAATAAGGTCGCAAATCTAAAATCTACAATTTTAGAACATTCCTATTTTAGTTACCTACAATAGTAACTGAATGGGGGGGGGGGGTATTATTAACCTTATTATCGCATTTTAAAATCAAATATTATGTTAAAAAGAGAGTTTCTAAAAATGCCTTAAATATCCATTGAACAAGCGTTGTACAATTATTATAAAATCCACATTCCTCTATTGAACAAGCGTTGTACAATTATAAAATCCACATTTCTCTATTGAACAAGCGTTGTACAATTATAAAATCCACATTTCTCTATTGAACAAGCGTTGTACAATTATAAAATCCACATTTCTCTATTGAACAAGCGTTGTACAATTATAAAATCCACATTTCTCTATTGAACAAGCGTTGTACAATTATAAAATCCACATTTCTCTATTGAACAAGCGTTGTACAATTATAAAATCCACATTTCTCTATTGAACAAGCGTTGTACAATTATAAAATCCACATTTCTCTATTGAACAAGCGTTGTACAATTATAAAATCCACATTTCTCTATTGAACAAGCGTTGTACAATTTTAAAATCCAGCATAAATTCCCCTAATAAAAATATTAAAAAAAACATTTTAAAACCTTTCTATTACTGCATAACTACCAATATGTCACAGAAATAAATGTATGATGTGCTTAAAGAGTGCATAAAATCAAAACGTTTAAACGTCAAGGTTTTCGAATATTTAAATCTCGAATACATATAAACCCTTTTAACGCACGCGATAGTTACCATTACTAACACGTAACTTAAGAGGCTATAGTAGGCTATATAGTATATATATTTTGAAAATAATTTCCTTAATACCCTCAAAAGATACGTCTTTGAAATAAAGGAGAGTTGTATTTACATCATAATTATATTGCATGATTTTTTTGAAATTTGAATATCTTTAATACTTTTCTTGTAAAATAATAAGGTGGTTCGGCCACATAGAAAGAATGAGTGATGACCGTCTGACAAAAAAAGTATACAAGGCTGATAAAAGAGGAACGAAAAGTAGAGGTAGGCCAAGAAAAAGTTGGCACGATCACATAAATGGGATTTTGAAAGATGGTGATGTTAGAAGTAAGAATAATAGAAGAGCGTGTATGAGACGATGTATGGACGTGAATGAAGCGAGGAATGTATGTCAAGAGAGAGGAGTCTGGCGTTCGGTTCTCTCTGCCTACCCCAAATAGGGAAATGGCGTGATGGTATGTATGTATGTAAGTTTTACTAAAACCCTTTTTTATTTTTTTTACTGTACGTAACTACAAGATCTATGAAGTAGATTTTTATTTCAATCGAAAGAGAATATGAAAATCTACCGGCTGAGTTTTTTATCATTATAATATTTAAATTACTATTCTTGGTATTTAGAAAAAAAAACTCTAAATTTTAACAGATTTTTAATTATCTCAATAGAGACGAAGTTGGAATATTTACCGTAGGAGAACCGGGAAATCAAGGCACCTACGGGGCTTACGACCTGTCATCGGCTGGTTTACGTGATCACTTTATGCGCTTGCGCAACGTTCACCAATTATGCCTCTTTAATGAGATCCCTATCAATTCAATTTTTGAAAGTTCTATATACCTATTGCAATACTGAAATTCTTTTCGCTTGAGGAAATAAGGATTTTACTACAGCCATCTATGTGTGAAATTATGAACAACATTCTTATTATTTTTTTTTCACGAAATCTATTTCTAAATAATAAATTTCTAAATTTTACCATTTTTTCACGAAAAAGTATTGTATGTCACAGATTAGGTGATATGCAATATTTTTTCGTATTTTATACATTAGAAGGTTATTTAGTGTGCATTTTTGTGTACATCCGTTTACCCAGGGTATACAAGAGCCTTAAGTATTGGGCGGTTTTAGAACCCTTGTATACCTCGGGCATACGCATGTACACAAATATACACACTAAATTAAGTAAGTACCTACCTGCTAATGTATGAAACATGAAAAATATTATACATCACCAAATATGTGACATACAATATTTTTTGCGAAGAAAAGGTAAAATTTAGAGTTTTTTTAAATGGCAAGAAAATTAATTAAAATACTTAAATAAATAAAAAAAAAACCACAGCCGGTAGATTTTCTAATTCTCTTTCGATTGAAGTAAAAGTGTACCTGATACGCTTTGTAGTTTTTTAGTTACTTACAAAAAAGAATATAAAAAAAGTTTAACAAAATAATATTAAGAGAAAAATAATATTATTTTTTATATTATTCTTTTTACTCCTCACTAACACAATGTGATATAGTGGGGAGTTATGATTTCGCAATTTTTAAGGGTATTTTTTTTTTTGCAGATTATCAACTAGTATCATGCTGAGATTGTATTCTGAAAGTTTCATCACAATGTATCTGTGTGTGTGTGCTATGTGCTATGTACGGCGTGTTCATTTTACTTTATCGATTATAAACTAAAGTACTCATTCGATTATATTCAAATTTTGCAAATATGTATATTTAATACTCGATTAGATCCCATTAGATTTTGAACGATATATGAATAGTGCTTCTCAATTTTTTTAACTGTCAAATATTTCAAAGTGACCCCAAGCTCACGAAACTTAATATTTGAAATTTTTATTTTCAAATTCGTAAAAAGGCACATCACTTTCATAAAATGGCATTGAAGAGTTATCAAGTTTTCATAATAAAATATTTAAATAAAAAATAATTTAACAAACTCATTTCATGTAAATGTTGGAAATTTTCCATACAAAATTTGAATACTTTATAGAATGACTTGTTAGTGAGGAGTTTAGCGTTGGCCACAACCCACTCGTTTTCTTTAAACTCTCTTTTCATTTTTTTTTCTCTGAATTTTTTTTTTATATTTCTTACTTTTTTATGTTATTTTTTATTAATTTATTTCTCACTTAATTAGTATTGTACCAATTTAACTTAGAGACTTCACGTTGCTCGGGTTGGTTGGAAGAAATTGCCTTATGGCAATAAACCTGCCTTTGTACATATGTACATAAATTATATAAATACATACATACATACCATCACGCCATATCCCTTATGGGGTAAGCAGAGAGAACCGAGCGCCATATTTCTCTATTTTTGCATACATTCCTAGCTTCCTTTACATCCATGCATCGTCTCATACATGCTCATCGATTGTTCAAGCTTCTTATATTTCCTTCTTTCTAAATATCATTCACATGGTCATGCCATCCCTTTCTGGGGCGGCCCCTACTATTCACTCCATCTCTTACACCCATGTATATTTTTTGGTCAGTCGTTCATCATTCATTCTTTCAATATGTACAAACCACCTCAAGGAATTCACTTTCATTTTATTTATAATACTCTTCTTCATCTTGCATTCCCTCCTTATGTCCTCATTTTTTATTCTATCATATGTCATTCTATTACATACTCTTCCTAGTGATCTCATTTCCACAGCATTTATTCTACTTTCATGCGTCTTTTGCCACGTCCATGTTTCACTGGCATATGTACATCAAAGTGGGCACTACAACTGCAATTTGTACAGTAATTTTGGCTTCCTTTGAGATGCTTGGATCGGACATTACTGGTCTGAGAGCTCCGTTTATTCTGTTACCTGCCATAACTCTTATTTCAATGTCTTTATCAGGTCTTCCATTCCGTTCAAACATACTCCCCAAGTATAAATATTCCTCTACTTGTTCTAGCCATTCGTTCTCTACTTTTATTCTACACGGAGTTATACTTTCAGTTTTTTCGAATACCAATATCTTAGATTTACTCACATTCATTCTCAGTCCAGAATAAAGTGTATGAAGGATGCTTGTAGAATTATATAAATAAATAAATAAATAAGAGAAAAGTTTTAAACAAATTCAAATTTCGAATAACTCACGCAATAGAACAAATATGTAAAAATCAACTGTTAATTCTTTAAACATAGGACGTATGTATTGAGCCTCTTAATATAATATCATGTTTTCAGTCACTAGATTTAGCGTCATATTATGCATGCCCTCTTAACCAAACTTTTGATATCGTTAACTCAAATTTAATTATTATAACTGTACGGTAACCAAACCAAATGTTTCGTAGCCACTGTAATTTGGTTACTTTTAACGTGAAATTTTGTTACGATTGACATGTTTTTTATTGTGTATATTTGAAAATGTAGCCATTGCAAGGCGAAACGGTCGACATTATGACACGAATAAATAAGTAGAACTATTAATATTTATTTTGTTTTTACCTGGGTATTATTTGAATATAAATAAATGATCGAAGAGCCGCTTACGGTAAGCGTCAGCGACGGGAGCCACAATATAATACAAGATAGTACCGTCCCCGTTCAACTACGACAAATGACTGACTGAAAATGACTCTATAGTGTTGAGCGCAACGCACCGATCGGACGAAATACGTGCGAGAGAAAGAACGCCGAAGTATGCAAAACAAACAACGCCTCCGTTTGCGCGACATCTCGCATTTTTCAAAACTGTCACCAGCTGCCACGCATTCGAAATTTGTGACTTTCTAAATTTAAACAGTGTCTGAATGTTACATTTTGGCCGAAGCGTAAGCCGCTTTTGACTTTACTAATAAATTTTATAACAATACTGCTTAAAAACCATAAAAACATCGGTACAAATTGTGATAATCCAGCTGTCGATTTGTTTGAGAGAATTTATTTCTCTTAACAGGTCAATATTGTTCCGAAGAAATCCGAGCTTGCTCTGGAGTTCCACAGGGATCTACTTTGGGACCACTGTTGTTTTTTATATTCATTGGTGAACAAGCGTCTCGCGACAGACGGATCGAGGGACGGAAGTCGGAAATATGCGTGCGCACAAATATTTAACTGAATAAATAAAAAATTAAAAATTGTAGGTATCTTACAATTGCGTAAATAATATGTTGAATACATAATAAATACATAGTAAATTTATTCATGGCATCAAATGGCAAAGGTATTGAATAAAAAATTCCTGCGATTAATTTCAATTCAATTTATAAAGCTCACAGGAGCCATAATTATTAAAGGCTTGACTAAACCAAACCAAAAAATTAAAGGGAATGAGATTTGCGTACACATCATACTATTATATCACTGTATTATTTTATTGCATTCCGTATAATTTTCCCTATATTCATATGTCGCAAGACGCCAGTCATTGGTGATATCCAGGATGTAATTAAGTATTGTCTATGTTTGTTGTATGACTTGAAGCTTTATATTAGCATCAAAATCATAGCAGACTGACTCTGTTGCAATCAGATATTTAAAAACTTTGGAAATGGTCAATAGAAAATAACCTTCATTTGAACATTAAAAAGTGTTCTGTTATGAGTTATGCACGTTCCAAAATTCAAATGGTGTTTATAGTTGTAACCAAATATCTTGAGCCATTTTGAAGAGGGGCGATTCGCACATATACCAACGAAGCAAAAAGACGCAAATTTGCGCCCTGCGCACTCGGAACCCTGGTTCAAGATATTTGGCGACAACTATAACTACATGGTGTATATTCCAAAACGGATGTAATGGATAAAATAAAATGAAATAAAATAAAATAAAATAAAATAAAATAAAATAAAATAAAATAAAATAAAATAAAATAAAATAAAATAAAATAAAATAAAATAAAATAAAATAAAACAAAATAAAATAAAATAAGATAAAATAAAATAAAATTAAATAAAATAAAACAAAATAAAACAAAATAAAATAAAACAAAATAAAATACCTGCTATGTTTTTTTGACAAAATAAAATAAAGCAAAGTAGAACAGCCATATCATCACGCCATTTCCCTATTTGGGATAGGCAAAGAGAACCGAACGCCAGACTCCTCTCTCTCGGCATACATTTCTCGCTCGCTTCATTCACGTCCATGAATCGTCTCATACACGCTCTTCTGTTATTCTTACTTCCAACATGTCCGTATTTCAAAATTCCGCATATTTAAAACCGCATATATGAAAATTGAGAGAACACACACACACACACATATGTAGTATTGTATGTATGTTAGAAAATTACCACAACGATAGTTTTATGTAAACATGGGTATTTCATTATTTGTCAACTGTATTAGTTATATTGTATATATATATATATATGTATTTGTCACCGCATATTATTTCCTTCCCAACACATACCTTCCTTCACTTCAAACACACTCATACACATTCGTCCATTATCAACAAACGAACTAATATATTATGTATCCGTACATACATACCTACATAATATATGCATAACTTGAAAAACTGTTCCACGTTTAAAGCCATAACTGAAAACAAAGAATAAACGAGCGGGTTGTGGCCAACGCTACACTCCTCACTACCAAGGCACAGCATTCAAGTTTGGCATGGAAAATTTTCATGGAACGATATTGTTAAATTATTACTTAAATATTTTATTATGAAAACTTGATAATGATTCTTCAATGTTATTTTATTAAAGCGGTGTGACTTTTTACCGATTTGAAAATAAAAATAGTAAATTTCGAGTTTTCCGGGGTCACTTTGAAATATTTGACAGTTATAGGGCTGGTATTAAACGTCTCAGTTTAAGAGCTAAACTCAAGTTTTACAAAAATATAGCGTATTACAGTGTCCGTTTAGGCCTAATCTTCCCTCAAATACGTACGTCACTAAAACGACAAACATTTAACTCAAAGTTTCTGGCGGATTAAGTACTTAACGGTTAGTCAACTGTCATTTGCTAGGCAACGCGTGTAGTTTCAGTGTTCTATCACTAGAGGCGTTAGTTGTATCGACGGTGGCGCCACACAACAAAACAAACTGACAGCCGTATTGAAACGAACATGGGCATTTATAAGCATTATTTTGGCGAAATAAATTAAATTTACCATGTTGGATAATAAAACAATAGTATTTCAAGTGGTAGCGTCCCGTTTTGTAGTTGGTATTATTTGAGGTTATTTAAAATTTGACAGATAATAACCACAGAAAAAGTAAAATATGTCTATAATTGAAGATTGAAGATATAATTGAAGAATTTGATCGCATATCATCTTACCGTAATTTTCTTTGTTGGCCCAGGATACGCCAGCGGCGCAATATACACATTTTGTCACTATTGTACAATATTCTCTCGAACCCAAACCTGCCACAGTACCTCAAAAGCAAATTCACTTATTTATCCAATCATGGACTTCCACTCCGATCTGCTGAACGTACAACACTATCCATACCTATCCATAATACAGAATTTCTCAGCTCTTCGTTCGAAGTACAATCAGCAAGATTATGGAATAGCCTTAGTCCGAATATTGCGTCGTCTAACTCACTTAGTATTTTCAAGAAAAAACTAAAGAAGGAATATTTATCCTTGAACACCTGATCCCGATTTCCTCTCCTGTCCTTACCATATCCCTTTTCTTGCTATGAATTATATTTTTTTTTGTTGTTTTTATAGTATTTAAGTATTATACGTATTTTCTTTGATTTCTTTTACTCTTTTTTATTTGCTGTTGTAAATATACAATGTTGTCATACTTTGTAATCTCGTTGGTTGGAAGAAATTGCCTAATGGCAATAAGCCCGCCAGTGTACAATTATATTTGTTTATATTATGTACAAGAAGATGTATAAATAAAATAAATAAAGATTTAGTAGGTAACTGACATGTCATATTGCACTGTAATACGGAAATGGATTAATCTCCGCTTAACATTAATCTTGAGTTTAACAAACTCAATGAGTTGAGGGCCAACTGTAATACCGGGCCATAAAAATTGAGATGCACTATTCAGATATCCTTCAAAATCTAATGGGGTCTAAGCGAGTATTACATAAACAAATATGCAAAATTTGAAAATAATCGAATGAGTACTTTAGTCTATAATCAATAAAGTAAAATAAACACGCCGTACATAGCACATAGTACATAGCACATATACATAGTAATGAATTTTTGAGAATACAATCTCAGCATGATACTAGTTTATAATCTACAATAAAAAAATTACCTTAAAAATTGCGAATTCATAACTTCCCACTATTTACCCTTGGGTTAGTGAGGAGTAAAAACCGAGTGGGTTGTGGCCAACGCCATACCATTCACTACCAAGTCACACACGATAGCAATGTAAATCCTTTATCTGCCGGAGCACTTACGAAATTATATTTTACGAGGTGCCGACTCAGAATAGTGCTTCCACCTTTTGTGCGGGTCTGCGTTACCTTGTAAAAGGAAGCACGAAACAAGCGTGTATCCACGCGCACCAGTCCCGTCTCACCCAAAAGGCAACATTCAGAATGAGTGACGGATCACATTGCTGAATATTGTATAGTGTATACATTGTCTACATGATACATATCGGGCGGAGCCAGCTAGTGGATGATGTGAGATACGAAAAACACAGGTGGTAAAAGTGTGCCGTGTGGCAAATAGACGTGCATCTATAGGGAGGGTTATATTGTTATATACACACAGAGATTTCTTTATAACAAATGATGACAGCAGTTTCGCATAACAAGAGCGCTCATTGTCAATCCTCCGAACTGATAAGATTAGTCAAATGACTCTGTAGTTATCTATTTCCTGTGGATTCATGCATTGAGCACACTATTTTTTAGAATTTCGCTCAACATACAGGGTGAAGTGTAACGATTGAATATATTTTATGAATTTCACTCAACATACAGGGTGAAGTGAAGTGATTTGATATATTTTTAGAATTTCGCTCAACCTACAGGGTGAAGTGTAGTGATTGGATATATTTTTAGAATTTCGCTCAACAAACAGGGTGATGTGTAGTGATTGGATATATTTTTAGAATTTCGCTCAACATACATACAGGGTGATGTGTAGTGATTGGATATATTCTTAGAATTTCGCTCTACATACATACAGGGTGAAGTGTAGTGATTGGATATATTTTTTGAGAATTTCGCTCAACATACAGGGTGAAGTGTAACGATTGGATATATTTTTAGAATTTCGTTCAACATATACAGGGTGAAGTGTAACGATTGGATATATTTTTAGAATTTCGTTCAACATATACAGGGTGAAGTGTAACGATTGGATATATTTTTAGAATTTCGCTCAACATACAGGGTGAAGTGTAGTGGCTGGATATATTTTTTGAGATTTTCGTTCAACATACTGGGTGAAGTGTAACGATTGGATATACTTTTAGAAATTCGTTCAACATACAGGGTGAAGTGTAACGATTGGATATATTTTTAGAATTTCGTTCAACATACAGGGTGTAGTGTAATGATTGGAAATATTTTTAGAATTTCGGGTTTATTATAATTGTTATTCATTTATTTGTATGTTCGGGAGAAGAAACTGCTCCAGCAACTGTACTGTAGTAGTTAAGTGGCTGTTGAGGGTAGACACTCCCTCCCCCCATACTATTTACACTCACAATATGTCCTATTCGTTTCAGAGTACGAAAACGTCTGTAAGCAAAGGGCGACCGTGGATAAAAAGATTTTATACGCGGTGCGACGTAATGAGTCCCGTATAAATGCAAGCACACTCAAAAAATGTAGTTGTTGAAAATAAATAATTTACAGCTAATAATAACCAAGCAACTTTGTTATTATAGTACCTGCAAAGTTCGTTGCTAAAAATTGCCAAGTAAATAATCTGCTAAATTTAACCCAGTACCTTTGTTATTATTCATTCTTTAGTACGGAAAATACTAATTGGTAATCAAGCTTTAACATCAAAATAGTATAAACATCTTTACATTATCTACATCTCAAATGTAAATATTAGCAAATCAACACACGATATTTGTCAATAATAATGATAATCTTTGACGAATATCTCATCTTAATTCAACTTAATTCAATCATTTTTCAGTGAAACATGTCTAATTTGACGAGTATTATACTTTATTTAATCATGTTTTAATGTGACATATAATATTTGGCGAGAATTATATATTATTTTATATTTTTTTTTAAATATATCGTGTCAAATTTGAGAAATATTAATATTTATATGTATGAAATGTCAAATTTGACAGATGTCGAATACAAAATGTCCGTATAGGTACCTGTTACTCGGTTAAATTTAAACAAGTACATTGCTATTGGCAACCAACTACATTTTAACAGTATTCAATTGTCAGATAATAACCAAGTGCAACTTTGCTATTTTTAATCATGTATAGGTTAATAACTACCAATATGACTTTTTACATTGGTATTGGTAACCAACTTACATTTTAAGAGTATTCAATTGTTAGATAATAGCCAAGTGCAACTTTGTTATTTTTAATCATATATTGGTTAATAACTACCAATATGACTTTAACCGAGCCAAAAAGGTACTTTGCTAACTTTAGATTTTTTCAGTGTAGATGCAGGTTATTTCAATAAAGATTTTAATAATATTTTTTTTTATTTTACCCCTTCTAATACGACCGCTGATATTATGATACATCCTGTAGGTATACAGTCGGAGAAATAAAAATCGCGAAATTCATTATTATGCGCATGTTGACATATTTATAATCTTATGTCAACAAACGAGGTAGGTACCGTTTGATTCTAAGAATTCGATAAAGTATTATAAATGAGTGCTGTGTTAGACACAAACACACACGTTGAAGCTACGAATGTGAACAAATATAATATAACGCTGAATCTAGTGACTGAAAACATGATAGGTATATTAAAAACGCCTAATGCACAATAAGTTACGTGTTACTAAGGGTAACTTATCTCAACTATATTTTTCCATATATCTCAGAAACAATAAAAGCTAGAACGCTGAAAATTGGTATGAACATAGACAGATACAAAATCTCAAATTGTTTTTTTCAAAAAAAATCCTGTTTCTCAAACATTTAATATTAAGAAAAAAAATTTTTTTTTTGATAAATTTATGTGTTTAACTGCCTATATTTCCAGAGTTTTTAAAAATATCGAAAAAAGCCGAAACACCCCAACTATAACTATTTACATATTCTGAAATTTTGGGATCTGTAAATTGAGCGGATCAAAAGTTATGAGGGGGGACACACAGACACACGAAATGTTCTACTCCGAATTCGAGTAAATCCGTATATGGAACATAAGCCTCAAAGTTGGTGTTTTTTGACTTCAAAGTTGAAACTTAGTCGATTTGTTCAAAAGAACAAAGTTCTTTTGAACAAATCAACAGTTGGAAAAATATTAGAATTGTAGTAGAAGTACATCTTAAATTTTTTTGAACAATTTTTATAAAAATTGAATTTAGTGACGACATTGCTTCATACAATTTGTATGGCAGTCGCCTATACACAATATGTAAGAAGACTTAATAGTTTGATATTTCATCTCCAAACATATATACATAATAATAACAATAATAATAATAATGAACACTTCCTTGCACCCTGCGCAAGTGGCGAGTTTATTGCCGTATGGCAATTTCTTCCAAATAACCAGTGTTTACATACCATCATGCTGTTTTCATATTCTGGGTAGGAAAAAAGACTAACCTCCATACATACCTAAATGTGTTGTATAGATAACAAAAAATCTTAAAATATTCAATAATTTAGATTTATGACTTTATAGTTTGGTACATATTCTTCAACTATACATACTATCGCTATCGACAGTTGGATCTCATGTGTTACATGCAACTAGATATTTAAAAACAACTCTAAATTTTACCCTTTTTAACCTATCACAGATTAGGCGATATACAATATTTTTTCGTCTTTCATACATTAGAAGGTAATTTATTTAATTTATGGAAGGTTAGGTAGTTGTATACTATCATTATTTTTTCTTGTTTACAATGTTGACTATCTCTGAATGCATTTTAATAAAGTAAGTACACATTGTATTAACAATAACTAAATAATGATCAAAGTTTTTAATGATATAATATATATTTTTAATAATGAATATTGTGGGCGCCATTCGATTTCAACGTGGCCTCTATAGAAAAGTATGGACATCGAACTTGGAATATTAACGTCACATCGACATAATGAACTTTAACCGATATAATATGTACATACATACATACAACATGACATGTACTGACTGGGCCACGCGTCCATTCTGTTTACCTGGATACTATTCATACATACATACATACATACACACATATTTACCAATTACTTTTTATACACAAAAAATATACAACGTAGTACTGAAAAAATCTAAAGTTAGCAAAGTACCTTTTTGGCTCGGTTAAAGTCATATTGGTAGTTATTAACCAATATATGATTAAAAATAACAAAGTTGCACTTGGCTATTATCTAACAATTGAATACTGTTAAAATGTAAGTTGGTTACCAATAGCAATGTAAAAAGTCATATTGGTAGTTTTTAACATATACATGATTAAAAATAGCAAAGTTGCACTTGGTTATTATCTGGCAATTTAATACGGTCAAAATGATGTTAGTTGTGAATAGCAATGTACTTGTTTAAATTTAACCGAGTAACTGGACGGACATTTTGTATTCGACATCTGTCAAATTTGACATTTCATCATACAAACAACGCATTGAAAGAATACAAAGATTGTTCATTAAATACTTAAACCGTAAAGCATACCTCGAGTTCCCCAGCTACGACTGCGCGAGAACCTATTATAAAATCGACAGTCTCGAGAATAGACGCACAGTAAATGATATGATGCTTCTGTACAACATTATAAATAATAATATCGACTGCCCCTCAATACTCAAAACCATTTCATTTAATATTCCTACTCGCAGAACTAGACATACACATTTATTCCACCTTCCAATTCACCGCACCAATTACGCACAAAACATGACTATTCATAGAATGTGCGATACATACAATAACAGATTTCAAGAGTTTGACATCTTCCACCTCAGCTCCACAACATTCAAATACTCTATACAAAAGAAGATCAATAACCACCTATTATAGGAAACCTTGACGGCATTTATTCTCTTTTTTCTTTTTTCCTTTTAGTTCAATATTATGTTTTAAATCATTGTTAACTTGAAATGTTGCTCTTACCTACATACCAACCTATGATCATATTTTATTTTTTTATTTTTTGTAAACTTGTATTATTTTATGTCAATCATAACGACAAAATGTAATAGGCCTTAATACTTGATGTTACTATTGTATTGTACTATGTCTTAACGCTGTTTTTTTGTCCAACTTTAACATAAATAAATAAATAAAAATATTAATATTTCTCAAATTTGACACGATATATTTTAAAATATATTAAATAAAGTATAAATCTCGCCAAATATTATATGTCACATTAAAAAATGATTAAATAAAGTATAATACTCGTCAAATTAGACATGTTTCACTGAAAAATGATTGAATTAAGTTGAATTAAGATGAGATATTCGTCAAAGATTATCATTATTATTGACAAATATCGTGTGTTGATTTGCTAATATTTACATTTGAGATGTAGATAATGTAAAGATGTTTATACTATTTTGATGTTAAAGCTTGATTACCAATTAGTATTTTCCGTACTAAAGAATGAATAATAACAAAGGTACTGGGTTAAATTTAGCAGATTATTTACTTGGCAATTTTTAGCAACGAACTTTGCAGGTACTATAATAACAACAAAGTTGCTTGGTTATTATTACCAGTAAATTATTTATTTTTAACAACTACATTTTTTGAGTGCTAGGGCTTGACAAGTGAGAGAATGCGCGTGACACGTTTAAACTGCCACCGCATATATTATTTATTCATTCATATATCATTCATTAATTCATTCATTCTATTTAATTCGTTCTTATTTCATTCATTCATATTTCGTTCATTCATTCCTTTATTCATTTTTCATTGATTCATATTTCATACATTCATTCATTTTTATTCATTCATTCGTTCATATTTTATACATTCATATTTCATTCATTCATTCATATTTTATTCATTCATTCTATTTAATTCGTTCTTATTTTATTCATTCATTCGTTTATTCATATTTCATTGATTCATATTTCATACATTCATTCATTTTTATTCATTCATTCGTTCATATTTTATACATTCATATTTCATTCATTCATTCATATTTTATTCATTCATTCTATTTAATTCGTTCTTATTTTATTCATTCATTCGTTTATTCATATTTCATTGATTCATATTTCATACATTCATTCATTTTTATTCATTCATTCGTTCATATTTTATACATTCATATTTCATTCATTCATTCATATTTTATTCATTCATTCTATTTAATTCGTTCTTATTTTATTCATTCATTCGTTTATTCATATTTCATTGATTCATATTTCATACATTCATTCATTTTTATTCATTCATTCGTTCATATTTTATACATTCATATTTCATTCATTCATTCATATTTTATTCATTCATTCTATTTAATTCGTTCTTATTTTATTCATTCATTCGTTTATTCATATTTCATTGATTCATATTTCATACATTCATTCATTTTTATTCATTCATTCGTTCATATTTTATACATTCATATTTCATTCATATTTCATTCATTCATATTTCATTCATTCATTCATATTTTATTCATTCATTCTATTAAATTCGTTCTTATTTCATTCATTCATTCGTTTATTCATATTTCATTGATTCATATTTCATACATTCATTCATTTTTATTCGTTCATATTTCATTCATTCGTTCATTTATATTTCATACATTCACTCATATTTCAATCTATCATTCATATTTCATTCATTCTTTCATGGATATTTTATTCATTCATATATCATTCATTAATTCATTCATTCTATTTAATTCGTTCTTATTTCATTCATTCATATTTCGTTCATTCATTCCTTTATTCATTTTTCATTGATTCATATTTCATACATTCATTCATTTTTATTCATTCATTCGTTCATATTTTATACATTCATATTTCATTCATATTTCATTCATTCATTCATATTTTATTCATTCATTCTATTTAATTCGTTCTTATTTCATTCATTCATTCGTTTATTCATATTTCATTGATTCATATTTCATATATTCATTCATTTTTATTCATTCATTCGTTCATATTTTATACATTCATATTTCATTTATATTTCATTCATTCATATTTCATTCATTCATTCATATTTTATTCATTCATTCTATTTAATTCGTTCTTATTTCATTCATTCATTCGTTTATTCATATTTCATTGATTCATATTTCATACATTCATTCATTTTTATTCGTTCATATTTCATTCATTCGTTCATTTATATTTCATACATTCACTCATATTTCAATCTATCATTCATATTTCATTCATTCTTTCATGGATATTTTATTCATTCATATTTCATTCATTTTTATTTCATTCATATATTCATTCATTTTTATTTCATTCATATATTCATTCATATTTTATTCATTTTTATTTCATTCATATATTCATTCATATTTTATTCATTCACATTTCATTCATTTATATTTTATTTATTCTATTTAATTCGTTCTTATTTCATAAATTCATTCGGTTATTCATATTTCATACATTCATTCATTCGTTCATATTTTATTTATTCATCATTCATATTTCATTCTTTCGTTCATTTATATTTCATTCATTCATATTTCAATCATTCGTTCATTCATTAATATTTTATTCATTCGTTCATATTTCATTCATTCATTTATACATATTTTTGTACACGATATAAACAAATATAATTGTACACTGGCGGGCTTATTGCCATTAGGCAATTTCGTCCAACCAACCAGATTACAAAGTATGACAATATTATATATGTACCATCAAAAATAAAAACAACGTAAATATATATTACACTAAGATAAATATTAAAATATACATTATAAATATTAAAATATACATTATAAATATTAAAATATACATTATAAATATTAAAATATACATTATAAATATTAAAATATACATTATAAATATTAAAATATACATTATAAATATTAAAATATACATTATAAATATTAAAATATACATTATAAATATTAAAATATACATTATAAATATTAAAAAACAGGATTGGGAAAGAACATAGTTCAGCAATGACGTTCACCACACATTCTGAATGCAGTGCCTTTATTTGGTGTGTCGGGATATACGCTCGTGTCGTACTTCCTTTTATAATGTAGATAATACACATCAGCACACCTGTCGCTGGTTGCCCCACTTTGCGGGATAAATACATAAAAAAAATAATGAAGCTCACCACACATTCTGAATTTAATGCCCATTTAGTTATGACCGAGACTGGTGTGCGGTGATGCACATTTATAAGGTGATGCACACCCGCACACCCGTCGCCGCCGCATTGTGGGAAAAGCCGTAATGTTATATGTAAGCAAATACCAAATTTTAATATTATGTGTCGTCTGCAGCCTATTCAGCCTTATTTTTTGATGAAAAAATTAGAAAATACACCGCTTTAGGTAATGAGATTAAAAGACTTTGGCATTCTCGTAAAATAATAATATTACCGTTCATTATTTCAGCCACTGGCATTATTCCAAAATCGTTAATCCGTAATTTAGAAATTATAGATTTATCGAAAAATTTAATAATAAAAATGCAAAAAACGGTAATTATGAATCCATGTAGAATCGTTAAAGATTTTTTAAACGTTAATATTCGGGAATCAGTAGGGTTGTTAGGTAGTATAGAGACCTCCTCAGAGCCTAATCCTTTGATATGTTAAGTATCTGGATGGGTGAACTATTCCCAATTGAAAGCTTGATGATGCGTTTGTTGCATTTTATTTTGCTCTTTTAAATAAATTACAATTTACGCATTGATCTGCTAATTCTTTTGAGGAAGTGTATAATGGTAATAATAATAATTGAGTGTTATTATTTGTAGTGCTTAATTGTTATTAATATCATTAGTAAATCGGCCAGCGCCGTAAAAAAAAAAAAGGTAAGTATATTGTTTTTTTTTTCAAAAAAAAACACACAGTTTAAAAATACAACATTCATTTGAGTAATTTGACTTCAAATTATTCTTAAATACTCTTAATTATCCTTCTTCGTTTCCGTTGAAACAAAAAAAAAACGATTGGATTGTGGACAACGCTGTACGCCACGAAGTATTCAAATTTTGTATGGAAAATTTTCAGCATATTCATGAAATGAGTTTGTCAAATTATTTTTGATATAAATATTTTTTTATGAAAACTTGATAATTCTTCAATGCCATTTTATGGAATTGATGTGACTTTTTGGCAATTAAAAAATAGATATATCATATTTTCTATCTTGTCGCCTTGAAATATTTTTCAGTTAAAAAAATTGAGGAGCACTATTCAGATATACTTCATAAATAATAATGAACACTTCCTTGCACCATGCGCAAGTGTCGAGTTTATTGCCGTATGGAAATTTCTTCCAAATAACCAGTTTTTCCAGTGTAAAAAAATAAAATTGCCTCTACTAGTGTTCGAGAGAAAAATACTCGGAAGGATAATCGGACCAACAGACCAAGTCAGTAAAAAAGTCGATATCCGACAACGTATCGCCGCTCTTCTCGCCATGTTTACGCCCGTGACGACAATTGGTAGTCACTAAGCGCTGTCGAGTTCGTAAATGCACTTATTAGTATTTGTCGCCGTTAGGCTGGCTTGCGGTACATTTTTGAATAATCATTTATGGCAATACACAATATTTTCCCCATGATTTGAATAAATGTCAAATTTGTTTACATAAATTTGTTAAATAAATATAATATGGTCATATTTTAAGCACGAAAGCAAGTTATAATACGATTAAATTAAGTTTCTTTTTTGTTTATTGAATGTTTTGAGAGTAATATTAAAAATTATTTTTAATTATATTTCGATCAATTTATCAAGTGTGATGACAGCAGCGTGTTATTGTTTTTTACTAAAAACTACGCCGAATTTTCTTTTGTTAAGTGTTAAAATACATAAGTGATAAAATAGCTTACAAGAATACATTCTCAAAATCAAAAATTATTTCAAATCTATAGGTATCTACGGAAAACATTTACGGACGCATATTTCCAATAAATATATAAACATATAAAACTTTTGTTACGCGGTAATTAACAATAAAAGAATTACGCGGAATATTTAAGGGGTTTGAAGAATCTCTTAAACGGCGTTGTTTAACCCGTTTATATAATTATTCTCAAAATAAATATGAAATTCGGCATTGTTTGCGTAAAAAATGACATTCAATTCAACATGGCGGCGTTAGATGTTGTCTCTCGACTCGATGTCGACCCAATCTCGCCGTCAAATAAGTGGGCGAGAACGATTCGACGCGTTATCTGCTTAGTGACTACCAAAACTGTCAAAATATCGATTAGTCGATATTTTGACAGTTAATCTCGAGATTTATCGGTCGAGATCTACTTACAGACTTAGCCTGCTGTGCAGGTAAACGGAGCTTGGAGAATACGATACAACGATGAGATCTACAATATTTATAATGAGCCCAACATTATAAAGATGATAAAAATAGGGAGGCTGCGATGGGCAGGACATGTGGAAAGAATGGGCGATGAAAGAGTGCCAAAAAGGATCCTGTACACAAAGTCACAAGGTAGACGAAACGTTGGTAGACCCAAGCTCCGCTGGCTGAATGGCGTGCAGCGGGATGTGGAGGCTGTTGGTGTAAGGGACTGGAGGGGAGCATGTCAGGATAGAGGGAGATGGAGAGGAATGCTGGAGGAGGCCAAAGCCCGTAATGGGCTGTGGAGTCATTGATGATGATGATTCAGATAATCTTCATAAATAATAATGAACACTTCCGAGCACTTTGCGCAAGTGGCGAGTATATTGCCTTTTTTTCCAAATAACCAGTGTTTCCAGCCCAGAGAAGCAATATTTGCGTGAGAAATTAATTTAAATAGATTTCTCCACTGCTGGGAATCGAACCCAGGAACTATAAAATCAAATGGGGTCTAAGCGAATATTAGATATACAAATTTACAAAAATCGATAAAATACATAGAATTATAATGTACAGAAGCCGCGTCTAGTACAAATTTTGAATTCAAATGTATGCCAAGTTTTTTTACATGTGTGTGTGAGGCGGTAGATTGGTTGGTCTACGTTATATGTAGGTGTGCGTATCGGTAGGTGTACGTATAAGTACTAGAAATTCGTCTGTTTCCTCGTAGTTTTAGTTAGCAAACATTCATTGCGCTGACTAGGTATCTGTATCATATGTAATCTAAGATAAAATAGAATAAACACGCCGTACATTGTACATAACACAT
Source organism: Molanna angustata (assembly GCA_963576475.1). Lineage (NCBI taxonomy): Eukaryota > Metazoa > Arthropoda > Insecta > Trichoptera > Molannidae > Molanna > Molanna angustata. The sequence goes on from OY754990.1 coordinate 16,088,495, forward strand.
AGGACACAGATACATTGTGATGAAACTTTTAGAATAAATCTTAGACAGTTAAAAATATTGCGAATCACTATTCAGATACCCTTCAAAATGTAATTGGGTCTAAGCAAGTATTATGTAAATGTACAAATTTGTAAAATTTGAAAAGAATCGAATGAGTACTTTAGTCTACAATTGATAAAGTAGAAAAACACGCCACGCAGTAGTACACAGCACACACTCACACACAGATACATTGTGATGAAACTTTTAGAATACAATCTCAGCATGATACTAGTTGATAATCTACAATAAAAAAATAGTTTGAAAAATTGCGAAATCATAACTCCCCACTATATCCCCTTGGGTTAGTGAGGAGTAAAAACGTGTTTATTTAACATGAAGATCTTAAATATTATGTATGCGCTTATAATTACAAAAGGTATCTATGCCTATACACCCATATTACCTGTAATATATCTTTCTTGACATAGGGTACTTTTATGAAGTGGCTAATTATAGGGGCGAGTGTCCCAGAAGTGATGCAGAAGGGCAACAGAAGATTGGTTATGGTAGACAGGTCAGTAATCCAATGGACGCGAGTTCGAATCCTGCCACGACCAATGACAAAATAAAGTCTTTAAATACGGTAAACGAAAAGTGAGGTAAATGCTTCACATGAGAGTAAACGAAACCAACACTAAACTCTCCACACCATAGTAAGTGTTCATTTTTTCTTCTTGAAAGGTTGACAATTTCTAAATGCATTTTTATGAATTACATTTCTATTAGATTTAAACAAATATAAGATTCCCAGAGGACAACAGTTTTCACAATACACCATACACACAAAAACACTGTCACGAAACTCATAGTATGCACTTTCTACATGATACATGTTGAGAAATTTTAAGTAAAATTGAATTACCAGCAAGATGAGCATGTTTGAGACAGAGTATTAATGTTGATGAGGCGTGGTATGTGTCAAGATAGAAGAATGCGGTGTTCGGTTCTCACTGCCTACCCCTTGAGGAAGATAGAAGTGTAGAGTAATACAATACACTTGTCTATAGAGACACATACAATATCAATATGAAGTTGATCACTCAATTTTCCCATACAGAAGCTATTTTACTTCTGTTATATACATTTTTCATACAAATATGAAATTTATTTCACATTGATATGGCAGACCATAGATTTTTTTCTTTAAATTTTGAAAATCCTTGAATGCATTTTTGATGAGTGTATTTTTGTTGTATCGAAATTTCAAACAATATATAAAAAAATCGATTTTCCAGACCGTGAGAGCATTTTGAAAATTCGGACAGATGAAATCATGAAGAAGAAATTAACGGATATCTATGGAAAACTAATCAGATCTAGGTCTATGCACTTTACGCATATATGTCAATATGAAGTCAATCGGACTTATAGTTTGGGCTGTAGAGGGACACAAAATGCCGTACGCCATACATACAAACACATCACGACGAAACTCACAGTGTGCACTCTCTACATGATACTCGTTAAGAAATTGATGTAAAAAAACTCCACAAGTCAAGTTTACTCTCCACACTCCATAGTGTGGAGAGTAAACTCACATCTGCAGTGTGTGTATGTATATTTATTGTTGAATCATTTCTTTCTCACTAATATATTTATTTATTTATTTAAATTTTCTACAAAATATAAACAAATATAATGCACACTGGCGGGCCTATTGCCATTAGGCAATTTCTTCCAACCAACCAGATTACAAAGTGAAAAAAATGAAAGCTATTAAAGAACAATGAAAATATACGTAACACCAAGAAGAATATATGTCAGTAAAACTCTGTTTTATAATATCCATTCTCTCAATAGATTGAAGAACTTTCTTCCAATACATTGTAAAATTACATTAGCACAATCCTTACTTCTTCCATTGCTTGACTACGGTGATGTGTGTTATCTGGATGCCAATGAAGAATTATTAAATAAACTGGAACGATTACAGAATGTCTGTATACAGTTGGTTCATTTACAATCTTAAAAAATATGATCATGTTTCGACTTGTAGAAATATACATACTTCGTTGGCCAAAGATACGAGATCGTCGTAACATTCACATTCTGTCATTACTTTATAAGACTATTTATGATCCCTATTCACTTGTCAAGTCACGGCCTATCCCTTCGATCTGCTGAACATACTACACTAGCTATCCCCATTCACAATACAGAAGTTTTCACCTCCTCTTTTCAAGTACAATCAGCTAGACTATGAAATGACCTAAGTGATGAAGTAACGTCATCTCAATCCATTCAAATATTTAAAGGTAAACTAAAAAAACTTTATTTGTCAAATAGTTCCTGAATTCCTTCTACATATATCCTTCCGTAACCTCCTTTTCCTCATTGCTATGTGAGGTGTTATTTTTATTATTCTTTTATTTTTAAACTCTCTTTTCATTTTTTTTTATATTTCTTACTATTTTATGTTATTTTTTATCAATTTATTTCTCACTTAATAAGTACTGTACCAATTTAACTAAGAGACTTCACGTTGCTCGGGTTGGTTGGAAGAAATTGCCTTATGGCAATAAACCTGCCTTTGTACACATGTACATAAATTATATAAATAAATAAATAAATAAGAATAAAAAAAAATATCATAGCAACAAAAAAGGTATTGGGAAGGAACAAGAAGAGGAAATCGAGATCAGGTGTTTAGGGATAAATATTACGTAGCAAAGGAAAGGAAGGAAAAGGAGAGGGATCAGGTATTATAGGAGAGATATCCCTGCTTTAGTCTTTTCTTGAAAATGGAAAGCGAGTTTGACGAAGTTATTTATATCAGGACTCAAATTATTCCAGAAACTTGCTGAACGCACGTTCCCTTTCGTAAAGAAACAAGACAGATTGGAGATAGTTGAAATTAATATTCATTCATTCATTCATACCATCACGGCATATCCCGCAATGTGGGGTAACTAGCGAAAGGTGTGCGGGTGTGCATTGCCTTATAGAAGAATTAATAGAGTAAGTACCAAAAAGTCAAATCCTAAACATACAATACCTGGCAGTGAATTGTCCACTTCTAAAATTATTAGCTCCATCTATTGTCACCAACACAGAGTAATAGTCACCAACAACCCCCACCCCAACCCCTTCCATTACCTCCACCTCTTTCACAGTAGTTAAATATTAACCGTCTTACTTATAAACATAAACTATCTATAGTACCTGGTAATAGAGCATGATTAACGTAAAAGTTTACTTATTAACCGTGACTATCTTTATTACGCCTTAATTTCATATACGTCAAGTTTAGACAGGTCGAGAGGTTGTTTAACGCTTGACTAACGCGTCATAACAAATATTTCAAAATGGCGGATCTTTCACATATGTTCCGACGCATATTAGAGATTGACAGAAAAATTTAATACTTATAACGTTTTTCCTAGTTATTCTTCATTGCAATCGTGTTTAATTTGACTCAACACGGCACAACGCGATTTTCGTTTTCATTTTTCGATGTCAGCTATCCAAAAATAACATGCAATTTTCTATTTTTTGACATCTGTGAAGTCAATGTGACCATATGAAAAAATAAATGAGGGTGTTCGTAAACAATTTAGTGAACTAGTAAATCATATCCTAGTATATGTTTATAAGTAAGATTTTTTAATACCGATCTTAACTATTTTAGTCGTGCTTATCTAGTTGCACGTATAGTAAGCTATTAAAGAAATCTAATAAGTAAGACCGTAACCGTCTTACTTATAAACGTAAACTATCTATAGTACCTGGAAATAGAGCGTGATTAACGAAAATGTTTATTTATAAACCGTGACTATTTTTACTACATCTATATTTCATAGACGTCAAGTTAGGACTGAGCGAGAGGTTGTTTAACGATCAACTAACGCGTCATACCAAATACTTCAAAATGGCGGATCTTTCACTATGTTCCGGCGCATGTTTGAGATTGACAGAAAAATTTAATCCTTATAACGTTTTTCCTTGTTATTCTTTATCGCAATCGTGTTTAAATTGACTCAACATGGCACAACGCGATGATTGTTTTCATTTTTCGATGTCATTTATCCAAAGATTACATGCATTAATCAATTTTTTGACATCTGTGAAGCCAATGCGGCCATATGAAAAAAATTAATGAGGGTGTTCGCAAACAATTCGGTGAACTAGTTAGTCATATCTTAGTATACGTTTATAAGTAAGATTTTTTAATACCGTCCTTTATTTTAGTAGTGATTATCTAGTTGCAGGTTTAGTAAGCTATTAAAGAAATCTAATAAGCAAGTACTGACGATGAAGCGCTATAACTTATTCAAATTGTAAAGTTTTTAATTTTTTTGCCGTTCACCAGAGATTGGTGTTCTTCGGCATAAACATAGCATAATTTTGTTTATTGTGCAATTCAATGACTGTACAGTCCTAAATATTTAAACTGTTGACATTGATAAAATTACAAATCATTCGTGATGTATAAGGACTAAGGCAGGACAGGAGCGTCTCAATACTGGAGGGGAGTGGGTTCATTTTAATGTATACGGTTCACGGGTTGGGAATTTTTGATAGTTAAAATACATGATTCAAATCTTCCTCCTCATCACAAATAGGTGAGTCTACAATATTAATTTTATACAGATGACTTTTTATGCAACAGTGTCCAATTCGCATTCTACAAACTGTTGACACTGTACGCTTATAAAATTTCATATCATAGAACGATGGTCTAGTTAGAATAGAGCTTTGGATCGCAGAGAAATGTTTTCCTTTTAATGCTGATGATGCAATCCACCATCTAGACCAGTTGTTGTATAAATATATTTTAGGGATTGCCAAGATGTCAGCCTGTTGTTGGAATGGGATAAATAGTACTGATTGGGATATTAGTGTTATCAGAGGCCTTTTTAACAAGAGAGTCTGCTTTTTCATTATAATAATAATAATTTGGATGATTTATATAGCGCCGTTTTCGTGAATATCTCAAGAGCGCTGAAAATTGGTTAAGATGTATCATTATGGCTTTGGTAAGATTTGCGAAAAAGGTGTATTTTGAGATTTTTCCTGAAGGTAGATATATTTTCAGTTTGTCTGAGGGTATTTGGGAGCTTATTCCATGCATTTGGTCCTGCCACAGCAAACGCACGATCGCCGAAATTAGTGGTATGCACCCTGTTTATTTCAACTTATTTTCCAACCATGGATGAAGATGCAGAACGAAGTGATGATTGTCTGTCGTTAATTGAAAGAGGAATGCATAGTTCGGAGAGGTAAGTAGGAGCCATACCACGAAGTGCTTTAAAGATCATGAGACAAAGCTTATATTCTATTCTTTTGGGGACTTTAAGCCAATGTAGATTGCGAAGATGGTGAGAGATGTGAGAAAATTTGGAGGCTCCAGTTATGAGCCTAGCTGCAGCATTGAAAACTGACTGAATTTTATTAATTTCTTTTTTTTGGTAGATTCGCATAAATACCGTTACAGTAATCCAAACGGGAGACAACAAATGCGCTTACCAAAGATTTCATGGCTTCAGATGGGATACTCCTTCGGATTGACTTTAAACGTCTTAATTCAAAGAAAGCAGAAGATTAAACTGTGTTTATTTGGTTTGAAAAGCTTATATTAGAATCTATTTTGACTCCTAGAAGTTTGACACAGGATTTGGGAATAATATCTGAGTCTTCGAAGGTTAGTGGGGAGGTGTCTATTAAATGATGACGTTTTCGCGTTGCTGTCCAAAGTAGTTCTGTTTTATTTGGGTTAAGCTTAAGTTTGTTTGCTGACATCTTCGATACATTTACGAATTACGGTTTTAAGATGGTGAGCATTATCTGGTGTGCAATAAAAGTTAAGTTGCCAATCGTCCGCATAACAGTGTGCTAATAGTCCATGGGAGTCAATGATTGAAAATATGTCTTTTGTGTATAAAATAAAGAGTAACGGGCCTAACACAGAACCCCGGGGAACACCGAATTTTATAAGAGCGGGAGATAATTTTAGATTATTGAATTTGATCGTTTGGTGCCGTCCTGTGGAGATTCATTGCCTATGATTCCGCAATGACTAGGAATCCAGGCTAGAGTTACTTGTTTTATGGTTTTGATGTAACTGATGGAGAATTTTTCTTATTATCAGACATATCTGGTCTTCTGGTGAAGAGAATGGAGAATTTTCAATTTTTTTATTATGCTGAAACAGTCTGACAGGATAAGAGAGTTTTGTAATCCTAGAGTCTGAATGAGCCGTGAAAACAGAACATTGTTTATGTAAGGATAAAGTGTGTTCAATGGAGTAATGCGAGTTATACACCACTGATCCTGCAGAATGAGAAGTAGGAGATCTTGAGTCATCTGTATAAAATAGATTCCACCCTTTCCAATCCGAATCAATAATATTTTGAAAGATTTTATTTGCATAGTTACTGCCATCTATACCAAAGGATTGGACTACCTCAGGGCGAAATATTAAATAGGCATTTTGTAAAGTAGTAAAAGTATCACAAAGTTTGTTATATTTTTTAATTTTTACAATATATTAATATTTTACTCACACAATGTTATGTAATATTTCAACCGTTTCAGCACGTAATTGATAATACTTACTTAATATTTTACATAAGTAGTCGTATCTACTAAAAAAAACCTTAAAAAAGTTTAATATGTAATTCGTAGGTAATTTAATTATAATTTATTTACTTGTACTACAGAAAACTACAGCTTTGTAAATTGTGTGGTTAAATATGGTGCTATTAAAATTAGTACAAGCCAAAATAATGAAATATTTAAAAAATTTCTTCAATTTAAAAAATAATGAAATATTTTAACAAGTATGCTGAGCAGTAGGTAAACGAGTAAGGATAGTAAGAAAAAAAATACGATTGATAAAAACTAGTTGCATGTAACACATGAGATACAACTGTCGATGTCGAAAGTATGTATGTATAGTTGAAGAATACGTACCAAACAATATACACAAATTAATAAATATTTTAAGATACTTTGTTTTTTATATAAAACATGTAGGTATGTATGTCAAGATAGGATAGTATGGAGGTCAGTATGTTTTTCATACCCAGAAAATGAAAACAGCATGTTGGTATGTACATAAGTAGATTAAAAAGGTATCAAACTATTGAGTGAGATATTTTGTAAAGTATACTGACTTACAAATTGTATGAAACGATATCGTCACTAAATTCAATTTTTATAAAATTGTTAAGAAAACTGAGATGCTATTATTCAGAATTCGGAGTAGAACATGTAGTGTGTCTGTGTGTGTGTCCGTCCCCCCTTATAACTTTTGATCCGCTCAATTTACAGAGCTCAAAATTTCAGAACATATTATAGGCCTACAAAACTTTTATACTCACAATTTTGAATTTTTGATTCAGTCAGGGGTTATAAAATTTTGAATTTTTACATTATTTTTCCATATATCTCAAAAACCATAAAAGCTAGAAAGCTGATAATTAGTATAAATATAGACAAATACAAAACCTCAAATTCGTTTTTTTTAAGTTCCAGAGTGTCTCAAACATTTTTACTGAGAAAAAGTAAGAAAAACAGACTGACCTCCATACTATCCTATTCTGATACACATACATACATGTTTAATATAGAAAAAAAATAATTTGCGTTTAAGTTTTTATACTTTGGTACGTACTCTTGAATTATACCTACTATTGCCGTCAACAGTAGGATCTCATGTGTTACATGTAACTAGTATATATCAATAAAAAAATACAGTAAAGATACGTATACATATAATTGTTATAACTGATATTATTTGAAAATTCAAATAAACAATTAAAAAGCTTCTTACCTTTTACTCCGACTGCTTCTTAATTTCACGTTGAAATAGCACAAGCATTCGCTTAGTTTATCTCTTCTTCTTTCGCTTTATTTAGGATGCATGCCTCAATTAGTTTTAATATATTTTTAATTTAAGAAGACTGAGGATGAATGCCAGCAAATCAAAGGTTATGGTGTTTGAGAAGAGTGAAAGCAGAACAGCGTACCAAATAAAAGTAGAGAACGAATGGCTCGAGCAAGTCGACGAATATGTCTATCTGGGAAGCATGTTTCAACGGAATGGACTGATTGATAAAGAGATCGAAAGAAGAGTTATGGCAGGAAACAGAGTGAATGGAGCAGATATCAAAGAATGCTGAAGTTGCCATTCATAACGCTATCTTAGTGCCAACCTTGACGTATGCAAGTGAAACCTGGACATGGCAGAAGTCGCACGAAAGCAGAATAAATGCAGTTGAAATGAGATCGCTAAGAAGAATCTGTAATAGAACGATGTATGACAGTGTCAGAAATGAAGACATAAGGAAAGAGTGTCTAAGACAAAGAAAGATGTCATTAATATAATGAATGTGAACAAACACATTGAGAAACTTTGGCCACATGGGGAGAGTTCCCTTATCAATGTAATTTCAATAAAGGCATAATTGGTGAACGTGATCACGTAAACCAGCCGATGACAGGTCGTAAGCCCTGTATGTTCCTGAGTTCCTGGTTCTTCTATAATATCCCAACTTCGTCTCTATTGAGATGTTATTGTCAACAAAAATATGATTAATATTAATTATATGTGCATTGTATAGTATTTTTTTTTTAATTATCAAAAACAGTTACCAGTCTTAACTTTTTCTCTAGTTGATTGAACCACACCACCCCACTGTACGTTAGAAACGAGTGAATAACGGACGAGCGTGTATGAATGTGAATGAGTGAGGCGATGAATTTACGTATATACAGAATGGTACGGCGTTCTGTTCTCTCTGCCTACCCCGAATGGAATTCAACCGTAGTGATATGTGTAAGGCGCAGCACGCGTTGTACTACGATATAAAAAAATTAACAGCGGGTTGGTATTTATATACCTACTGTAGATTACCCATAGATCAATACATTTATCTAAGCACTTGAAGATTTGGTTGCCAAGCAACACCCAACGAATATCATTCCCTCGAATATAAAATCACGCCGTGGCCCTACACTTGTTTATTTATTTAACTACACTTGTTTAATTTTTTTTTATTTCACTTTTTGTACATAATATAAACAAATATAATGCACACTGGAGGGGCTTATTGCCATTAGACAATTTGTTCCAACCAACCAGATTACAGTGTAACAGAATTATACAATGAGTAAGTATACAGGAATGTCTGTGAGCTCCATCTATACCTCCCTTTCATCTCTACTGAGATGCAGTATCAATACCTACTCCAAACTCCTATGTGTTTTCATACATACTTCACATATAGGTACCTACCTAAGCATGTGTTGAATGCAGAATATTTCTCCATCACATTAGAAACGCCATGACAGCGTATAATGTCCAAATTGAAACCTTGTATTGAACAAGTCGAAAAATATATAATACATCTTGACGATTTTTCAATAACTAGTTGCATGTAACACATGAGATCCGACTGTCGATAGCGATAGTATATATAGTTGAAGAATAAGAATCAAACTATAAACCAATAAATCTACATTATAGAAAATTTTGGTATGTATGTCAAGATAGGACAGTATGGAGGTCAGTCCTCTTTTCCTACCCGGAATATGAAAACTGCATGATGGTTCTGTATGTATATTTGGAGATTAAGTATCAAACTATTAAGTCTTCTTACATATTGTGTATAGGTGATTGCCATACAAATTGTATGAAGCAATGTCGTCACTAAATTCAATTTTTATAAAAATTGTTAAATAAATCGAGATGTACTTCTACAATGTTAATATTTTTTATAGAAAATTAAATTATCTAGTTGGGGTGTTACGGCTTTTTTCGATATTTTTAAAAGATTTGGAAATATAGGCAGTTAAACTCATAAATTTTTCATAAAAAAAAATTTTTCTTAGTAAAAAATGTTTGAGAAATCCTGGATTTTTTTTGAAAAAAACAATTTGAGATTTTGTATTTGTCTATGTTTGCACCAATTTTCAGCGTTCTAGCTTTTATGGTTTCCGAGATATATGGAAAAATAAACCAATAATTCAAAAGTTGATAACCCCTGACTCAAACAAAAATTCACCATTCTGAGTATAAAAGTTTTGTAGGCCTATAACTGTTTATATATTTAGAAAATTTGGGCTCTGTAAATTAAGCGGATCAAAAGTTATAAGAGGGGGGGGGGGACACAGACACACAAAACTCACATAAAATGTTCTACTCTGAATTCTGAGTAAATCCATGTATGGGAACATATATGCTGCGAGGCCTCTATTTGGTGTTATTAGCATGCAAAAAGTCCACTACTCCATACAAAATGTTCCTTCGTACACGCATCTTGGCTTAATAATGTCGATTCATTCAGAGAATTGAATTCTCATGAACGAATCGACAGTTGGAAAAAGTACTTGTCTAATTTGTTAGATCTACAGTAACATCTGTGGTCCAAATAACCATGATTATGAATGAAGCTTGGTAATGACAGTTCGCTAGGTCTCTACTCTATATGATAACACATATTAGTTTGAATATTCCTCAATAGATGGCAACCACATAGAAGTGTTATTTCCAAGTGGTATGTTTCTGTCAAAAATTAATATATATACAACTTTCAAAATTTACAAGACCCGTTCAAGGAGTTCCACTCTAAAGACATTTAATGGTGAACGTTACACTAGCACGTAAAGTGATCACTAAAATCAGCCGATGACAGGTCGTAAGCCCTGTAGGAATGTCTTGGAGCTCCATCCATACCTCCCTTTCATCTCTACTGAGATGCAGTATAAATACCTACTCCAAACTCCTATGTGTTTTCATACATACTTCATACATACCATCACGCCATATCCCTTACGGGGTAATCAGAAAGAACCGAGCGCCATACTCCTCTATTTTTGCACACATTCCTAGCTTCCTTTACATCCATGCATCGTCTCATACATGCTCGTCGATTATTCAAACTTCTTATATTTCCTTCTTTCAAAATATCGTTCACATGGTCATGCCATCCCATTCTGGGGCGGCCCCTACTATTCACTCCATCTCTTACACCCATGTATATTTTTTGGTCAGTCGTTCATCATTCATTCTTTCAATATGTACAAACCACCTCAAGGAATTCACTTTCATTTTACTGAGTAAGTAAATAAACACAAGACCAAGATAAATAAAAAAAATCATCATAGCAAAAAAAAAGAAGTATTGCGAAGGAACAAGAAGAGGAAATCGAGATCAGGTGTTTAGAGATAAATATTACGTAGCAAATGGAAGGAAGGAAAAGGAGAGGGATCAGGTATTATCGGGGAGATATCCCTGCTTTAGTCTTTTCTTGAAAATGGAAAGCGAGTTTGATGAAGATATATCAAGACTCAAATTATTCCAGAGTCTTGCTGAACGCACTTCAAAGGAAGAGCTGAAAAATTCAGTGTTGTGAATTGGGAGTTTATGTAGTACGTTCAGCAGATCGAAGCGATAGGCCGTGATTAGATAAATAGGTGAATTTGGTTTTAAGGTACTGCGGTAAATTAGATTTAGGATTAGGATGCGGATTAAACAGCGTATTGTATAGAGGTGACAAAATATGTATATGACGCCGTTGTCGTATTTTAGGCAAATTGAGAAGATTACGGTAAGAGGAAATGTGATCGAATTTTTTAAGTCCAAAGATGAAGCGGATACAAACATTCTGGAGGCTTGTCTGTCTGTACTGAAATTCTGCAATAGATTTTTGAACCAACTTCCCAGACGAATTTTTCAAATCAACCTTAGAAGTATGTTCAGCAAGTTTCTGGAATAATTTGAGTCCTGATATAAATAACTTCGTCAAACTCGCTTTCCATTTTCAAGAAAAGACTAAAGCAGGGATATCTCTCTGAAAATACCTGAACCCTCTCCTTTTCCTTCCTTCCATTTGCTACGTTATATTTATCCCTAAACACCTGATCTCGATTTCCTATTCTTGTTCTTTCCCAATCCTTTTTTTACTATGATGTATATTTTCTTTGTTCTTTTTTAGCTTTCAATTTCTGTTGATGTACATGTATAATTCTGTCACTCTATAATCTGGTTGGTTGGAAGAAATTGCCTAATGGCAATAAGTCCGCCAGTGTGCATTATATTTGTTTATATTATGTAAAAAAAAAGTTAAGATATTCTACTGCGCAGTCTGGAGATTACAAGGTAATGATCGGAGTCAACATTTTCCCCACGATAAGATCGTATCGACCGCTTACCGCCAATACCTCCTAACTCAAATTTAAATTAAATTTGTACCTTCAACTTCTATCTTAGATACACAGAAGTGTTAATTAAGGGGGGGGGGGACTGCTGCCAACGTACCTATTTTTCAATTTGATATAACATCATTATTTATTATCAATAAGTTTTGAAAATTAATAATTCAGATAGTTTGGGTATTAATAAAAATAAAAAAAAAAAATGTTGCAAACCCCTTAACCAGATATTATATAAACACCAACCACCTCTTGTTTTTTCACACTTTGAAAATGGTCACTGGATGACCGAAACTAGTCAGTGTCATTAAATTAGTAGAACTGAAAACTTTGGTTTTATTTTACCATTACAAATTTATTTATTATTTGAAATGGAGTTCAACCAAGAATTGTCCGTAGAAAAGTTAAAAAAAAGTTAATAAAAATAAATATATCTTTACTTTTTGATAATAATCTGTATAAATTCTTGTAGAAAAATAATGGCATACCCCGATTTTCAACGTTTATCTTATATTTTTAATAAAATATAAGGCGTAGTTCAACATATTTTTTTTTTACTTAAAGAAGATAAAAATGTATAGAAAAATATGATGTGACGTTGCATTAATGCTTCAGGTTTAGTAAATAAACCTAAAAAACATTTATTTTCCATTCAGCGACATTGCGAAACAAAAGTTTTTTTTTAATTTATTAACTTAACCTGATGCATTAATGCAACGTTACATCGTATTTTTCCAGATATTTTGATCTTTTAATTTATAAAAAAAAATACAATGTCAAAAATCGGGGTATGCTTATTATTTTCCTACAAGAATATATACAGAACATAATCAAAAAGTTAAGGTATATTTTTCTTTATTAATATCCAAACTAACTAGGTTATTTTTTTCAAAATGATTCGTTTTGTAGTAATGATGCAAATTCAAATTGAAAAAATAGGTACGTTGGCAGCAGTCACCCTCTTAACACCAAAAACGAATATAAAGTTATACATTGTAAAAAACAACTATTTTTTAAAGCAATGTTCATAGTTGTTAGAGCTCTTTCTAAGAAATAAAATTATAAAACAGTGTTTTCAGAATGTTCTGTAAAATTTTGCATATTTAAGATAGGAAGTATTGGCGGTAAGCGGTCGGTATGTTTATTAGGTCAGATTTATGTTTACCATCAATAAGCAAGTGGTCTATCTGATTTACATTTCTGCCATCCGGTGTCTTCCATGTTCCCTTGTGTATATTCTTTCTTGGGAAGAATGTGCTACCCACTGTATCATATTATGAGACATTGCGAAATCGATCAGTTTTGTTCGATTGTCGTTAGTTACAGCATGCAGGCTGTGTTTTCCAGCTACTGTGCTCTATACACCATTGCTCTCCCTATTTTTGCGCGCGTTGAAATCCCCAAGTATAATAATAATATTAATCCAAATGTCGATTTGTTCAGGAGAACTTTGTTCTCTTAACATATCGACAATGTATCAAGCCAGAATACGCGAGAATTGTATGGAGAGGTCTACTTTTTTCACGGCTTTTCCAACTTTGAAGTCAAAAAACACCAACTTAGAGGCTTCGCAGCATATATGTTCCATACACGGATTTACTCAGAATTCGGAGTAGAACATTTCGTGTGTCTGTGTGTGTGTCTGTGTGTGTGTGTGTGTCCCCCCCTTATAACTTTTGATCCGCTCAATTTACAGAGCCCAAAATTTCAGAATATATAAACAGTTATAGGCCTACAAAACTTTTATACTCAGAATTTTGAATTTTTGTTTCAGTCAGGGGTTATCAACTTTTGAATTTTTACTTTATTTTTCCATATATCTCAGAAACCATAAAAGCTAGAACGCTAAAAATTGGTAAGAACATAGAAAAATACAAAATCTCAAATTAATTTTTTCAAAAAAATTCCAGGGTTTCTCAAACATTTTTTATTAAGAAAAATATTTTTTTTATGATAAATTTATGAGTTTAACTGCCTATATTTCCAAATATTTTAAAAATATCGAAAAAAGCCGAAACACCCCAACTAGATAATTTAATTTTCTATAAAAAATATACAAGATGTATTAGCACATCTCAAACTTTTTTTAACAATTTTTATAAAAATTGAATTTAGTGACGACATTTCTTCATACAATTTGTATGGCAATCGCCTACACACAATATCTAAGAAAACCTAATTATTTGATACTAATCTCCAAACATACATACATACCATCATGCTGTTTTCATATTCTGCGTAGGATCAAAGGACTGACCTCCATACTATCCTATCTTGACATACATATATAGGTACAAGTGTTGTATAGAAAATCAAATATCTTAAAATATTAAATAATTTGTGTTTAGGGGATTATAGTTTGGTACTTATTCTTCAACTATACATACTATCACTATCGACAGTTGGATCTCATGTGTTACATGCAACTAGTAATAATAAAAAGACTTTTATTGCTTTATACAACGTGGCGGACTTATTGCCCGCAGGCAATCTCTACCAGTCAACCACCATGGTAAATACAGTCAGTAACAGGGATAGAAGAATACAACTAGAGAAATAGAGAAAAAAAAATAATTAAATAAATCAATCATAAATTAAAAATACAAAGTCAAATATAAGAAACAAAAAATAATATATGTATAAATAAGAACAAAAATAAGAATAATAAAAAATACATCAGATAGATACACTATGTTTATTGGATGGAGGATAGGAGAGGAGAAAGGAAGAGGGATAAAGGGAAAAAGACGTGAATTTGTGTTGATGTGGATAGAAAGTGTGACTTGAGATGCTTTTTGAATGATATCAAATTAGTGGCATCTCTGATACTCTCCGGCAATAGATCCGGCCAAGTACTAGTAAAATTTTGACGTTTCTTTGTTAATAATACTTGAACGAGGAAAGCTCTTCACTTTGACCCGGTCACCCACTTTGTAATTCATTAGCCTCCACTTCCTATTAATAACATTATTTCTTTCGTTAGCACTAGCCCTTAAATTTATTAAAACCTGTTGTTGAACGTACTCTTGATTCAGTTTTTCGTATACTATTCCAGAGCAATCGTCCAAAGACAAGATGGGTGGTTTTGCGTACACGATTTCATTTGGGGAGTATTTTGTAGACATATGAATAGTGTCATTATAGATCTCCTCTATGGTATTAACAAAACTTACCCACGATGAGTGTCTAGAATGCGCATAAATTCGAAACATTCTTCCGAGTTCTTTATTCACCCTCTCAGTTCCATTTGGCCCCGGATTGTATAATGAAGTATGTAAAATTGTTATGTTCAATTTAGCCATTTCCCTTTCCCAATCATGAGACACGAACTGACGTCCATTATCGGTAAGTATCCTGTTTATTTTTATTATTTCATGAAACTCCTGCACACATCTGATGATTGATTTATCGCGAAACATAAAAGGGGTATTCTGGTACCCCCCAGTGGTGTTCTACCTCTAGTCTTTCGCTTGAGTGTACTTTCTGGGACACCCTGTATATTTTACGTCGGTTCCGCTTAACCAATTGTCACCTTAGAACGTACATAATATATAGAACACGTGTGCCGTATATAATGTAAAACGGAAATAATACAATAAAAATTATTTGAATATATAATGTGAATTATGATAAATACATACAAACATACATACATACATACTTATTTTATGTGTATGTATTATATTATTATCACACATATATGAAACGAGGTCTTCGCTGCTCAGTTGGTTTAGATATCGGACTCCTGAGTCCCGGATTCGAATCCAGATGGAGTCACAGTTTTTAATTATGTATGTTTGCAGTCGATAATAGATGGACTAAAAGACTGGTGGAGTGGAGACCGAGAGGCGACAAGAGACCACAAGGGCGACCACCTAACAGATGGATGACATAAAAAGATTTGTTGGACCACAGTGGATGGGAGTCGCACAGGAACGGGAGGAGTGGAGAAGGAGAGGGGAGGCCTATGTCCTGCAGTGGGCAAACACAGGCTGATGATGATGATGTTTGCAGTCTGGATCAGTGACTATCTTTATTACACATTTATTAAGTAGACGTCAAGTTAGGACTGGGCGAGAGGTTGTTTAACACTCGACTAACCCGTCATAACAAATATTTCAAAATGGCGGATATATGATTCGATGCATATTTAAGATTGACAGAAAAACGTTTTTAAATCCTTATAACGTTTTTCCTTGTGATTCTTCATCGCAATCGTGTTTAAATTAACTCAACATGGCACAACAAACTTTCGTTTTTCCATATCCAAATATTACATTCATTTATCTAATTTTTTTTACATCTGTGCAGCCAATGCGGCCATATAAATAAAATAAATGGAGATGTTGGTAAACAATTCGGTGAACTAGTTAGTCACATCTTAGTATACCTACGTTTATAAGTAAGATTTTTAAATACCGGTCTTAAGGAGGGGACTGCTGCCAACAGCGTACCTATTTTTCAATTTGATATACCATCATTATTTCTTATCAAATCGTTTTGAAAACAAATAATTTAGATACTTTGGGTATTAAAAAAGAAAAATATATCTTTACTTTTTGATAATGTTCTGTATAAATTCTTGTAGAAAAATAATGGCGTGCCCCGATTTTCAACGTTTTTCTTATATTTTTAATAAACTCTAAGGCGTAGTTCAATATATATTTTTTTTTAAATTAAAGAAGAAAAAAATAAAAAAATTGTATGAAACGTTGTCGTAAATGAATTCAAATTTGGATGTTAGGGTATATGCCCTCTGAAATGAACAACTATGAAATATTATTAAAATTTTAGTGCGTTTTCAGAATTTAACCCACTGTTTAACATATATGAATTCAAAATATTCCTTAAGGGGGGGACTGCTGCCAACGTACCTATTTTTCAATTTGATATACCATCATTATTTCTTATCAAATAGTTTTGAAAAAACTAGAAATTTAGATAGTTTGGGTATTAATAAAGATAAATATATCTTTATTTTTTGATAATGTTCTGTATAAATTCTTGTAGAAAAATAATGGCATACCCCGATTTTCAACGTTTATCTTATATTTTTAATAAAATAAAGGCATAGTTCAACATTTTTTTTAATTAAAGAAGACAAAAATATCTAGAAAAATACGATGTGACGTTGCATTAATGCTTCAGGTTTAGTAAATAAACCTAAAAAACATTTATTTTCCATTCAGCGCCATTGCGAAATAAAAGTTTTTTGGTTTATTAACTTAACCTGATGCATTAATGCAACCTTACATCGTATTTTTCCAGATATTTTGATCTTCTTTAATTTATAAAAAAAATAATGCTCTATAGGTACCTACCTTATAGTTTTCTTGAAATTTAAGATAAATGTCAAAAATCGGGTTATGCTTATTATTTTCCTACAAGAATATATACAGAACATAATTAAAAAGTTAAGGTATATTTTTCTTTATTAATATCCAAACTAACTAGGTTTGAAACTATTTCAATACTGAACCATAGTAAACTAGGTGCTGTTGAAGCAGGTAACAGCACCAAGTTCGAAATTATCCAACGGCATTTTAGGTTCGCGCGCAGGACTGATCTATCGTAGGCCACCTTAAGTTGGCGCAATATCGAGATGAGTTAATGAGTTTGGTGTGACGGTCGCCAACCTCCGCTAGGAGCGGTACAAGAAGATGAAGTGTTTTTGCACAGCAGTCAATGTACAGATTGAAGACAATAAGCATCCTTTTCATACTCCTTCATTGATGGAATATAGCTAGCAGAGTTAAACGCTTACCTTAGCTGCGAGGGCATTCAGTCTTTCTTGATGAAGGGTGGCGTTCTGTCTTCGCAGAGTTTTGATCTGTAATAAAAAAACAAAACATGTCACACACAGCATAAAAATGTAGTTTCCGACTGTCGATTTGTTCAAGGGAATTAAAAGTCGCATCTAACCAATGACATTTTTATATAGACACGTTATATGAGAACAAAACACTCTACATACAAAAATGGTACACTTAAACGAATTCTTACAATATCACGAAAAAAGAGCACACACGACAGAATGCATTAAGTAAGAAAGAGATCATACAATATTAGACACACACTGCAAACATATTTTCTCTTTTACTCCAGTGCAATTACATTATAATTATCTCTCACACCAAATAATGACTGAGAGAGACGAACTTATTTTGAGTTATAGCTGTGTGAAAAAGCTAATACAACAACAGAATCCCTCTGCATACCTACAAGCGAATATGACTCTCTCTCGTTTATTCAAAATAAAAATAACTATCGAATTTCCATGTAAATATATTAGCTATCGAATACATGGCACGAAGAGTAGCTCATGGAGCCCTCTAGATTAATAATCAGCAAGTGCGAATTAAAATTCACACCTGCGGACTGTCGGCGACTTCAGATCCAAATATATAGTGCATCAGAGAAGTGACCAAGATCTCTGGAAACAGACAAGTCAATGAGAATCGTTGGATAATAAGGCACCGTATCTATGGCAAAATCGTTTGAAGGCTTTATAATTGTTCTTCGAGATCACTAAGTCCGCATGTCCAATGGGACCTTGAAGAGGCCCACGGACAGCAACGAGGAGCTCCGATCTGTAAGAGGACACAATTGGGTGGGAACACTCCTAAAGGATGTGATCCGAAGTTTGGTCCGGACATTGACAAAATTGACATGAGGAAGAGGGAGCAATGTTGAAGCGATGGAGATAGCTTTTAAAGTTACCGTGTCCTGTGAGAAATTGAGAAGTCCAAAAGTCTGGAACAACGCAAGGAGATTTCAGTCGCGACCTCACGTCAGGAAAAAATAAAAATGTAACTCTACCAACTAGACAGGTCGTCCAGCGGTGTTGCCAAATGTTTAGTGACATCACATTTCTGCATGTCCTCAGCCACCAGGCCATTCCATCGTTTTTTGGGACGCCCTCTGGATCTTTTGCCAGACACTCGATGGTCCAGTGCAGTGTTTCCTATATATTCTGGCGGTTTTCTAAGGATATGCCCGAACCACCTCAGCCTATTCTCCATCAGCTTATCGGATAGGTACATCGCGTACACCCAGGCTACCTCTTATAGGTATATTCATTTCGTATTTTATTTCTTCTCGTGACGCCGCACATCCACCTAAGCATCTTCATCTCGGCTGTTTGCACTGACTGAACATGTCTTCGAGTGACGGTCCAGGTCTCGCTACCATATGTCAACACTGGTCTGATCATTGTCTTCTATACATGGCCTTTCATCTTCACTTGCATTCGCTTGTCACAGATTACTTCAGTCACTTCTCTCCATTTAAGCCAGGCTGCGGCAGTACGGTGCTGAATGTTAGTTTCTAGGCTTCCTGATTGATTGATAAAAAAAAAATTAACTAAAAAAACCATCTGACTTCCCAACTATGCAAAAATATCCTGATTTTCAAGTGCCGTCTTGTTGGTTATAGCCAACACTAAACCACCATTGTAAGTGTTCATTTGTTTTCATCTTGTTGAGAAATTTATGTAAAAAAAATACGTTTGAAAATTGTGACATCATGACTCTCCACTATTCCATAGTGTGGAGTGTAAAAATGTGCTATTTCAAATACATAGACATTTGGAAGGAAGACTCTGGTAAAAGTAAATAAGTTTTTTTTTTAATATGCATCTTTTTCTGTATTTTTGTATTGTGTGTATGTTTTTTTAGTACAAGTATGTATTTTAATTTATTTTATTTATTTAACTTCATGTACATTATAATGTGTACAATGGCGGGTTTATTGCCACAAGACAATTTCTTCCAACCAACCAACGCAACGTGAGGTCATAAATAGTAAATCGGTATGTACATTAAATTTACAACAAACGAAAATAAGTAGAGTAAATTGACAGCAACAAAGGAAGGAAGGAAATAGAGGTAGAGGGAGGGGAGGTAGGATAGATATGGGGTGTCAGTTAAAAATTATTAGTCAGGTAAAACAGCTTTAGTTTCTTTTTAAAAATTTGAATCGATTGAGACGTCGTAATATCATTACTTAGAGTGTTCCATAGTCTTGCTGATTGTACTTCAAAAGAGGAACTGAAAAATTCAGTAGAATGAATGGGAATAGCTAGTGTGATACGTTCAGCAGATCGAAGAGGCAGACCGTGATTTGACAAGAAAATAACCTTATTCTTTAGATATTATGGTGAATTTGTGTTGTTAATTAAATTATACAGTAGAGAAAGTAAATGAATATTACGACGTTGACGTATCTTAGGCCAGCGAAGAAGATTTTGGTAAGTGGAAACATGATCAAATTTCCTAAGATTGTAAATAAAGCGTATACAAACATTTTGCAATCGAAGTAAGGATTGTGCAAGGGTGATTTTTGAATGTGTCGGAAGAAAATTTTTCAGTCTATTGAGAGAATGTATACTAAAGAACAGATTCTTACTGACATGAGAAATTTGTTCGTGCCATGAGAGATCTACGTCGATAAAGATACCAAGATTTTTAACAACTTTGGAAAAGGAAATGATTTGATTGTTGATCAGTAGAGATGGGAGGGGTGTATTTTTTAATGTAGACAGCAACCGAGGACTGCCAATTACAATAGCCTGGGATTTGGACGGGTTGACAAGAAGAACGTTCTGAGAGGACCATGATGCGACAAAGCTGAGATCTTTGTTCATAATATTAATGGCATCAAGATAATCACTAACGTTGAAGTGAATATATAGTTGAAGATCATCTGCAGAGAGATGGTACAGGCAATTTAATTAACAAGTTATAGAGTTGATGAAAATAGAAAATAAAAGGGGAGATAATACTCCACCTTGCGGAACTCCTAATGTATCATAAATTAATAAATAAAAAAAAAACAAATAGACGAATATGTATGAGACGGTGCGTGAATGTTGACGAGGCGATGTATGTGTGTCAAGATAGAATAATGTGGCGTTCGATTTTCATTTCCTACCTCATGAGGAATAACCGTTAGCGAGCGGCCTCACGGTGTTACCAACTGTAGGGATTTTTAATCCAAAAGGGTCTATTTTTTATCTTATCTTGTGTCAACATTGGCTATGATAAGCACATTTGGGAGTTTACTAACACAACATGCTGTATATATCACAATATACATATACAGGGTGTCCTAGGCTGTGTCAAGATACAACGCTCGACGTCGGGCGTCGAATGTACCTGAAGTTGCAGATTATGGCGTTTTTTACATATATGTATAACCTTAGGATAATACAGTTGAAAAATTCATAAAAAAATTTAAAAAGATAAATAAAAAAATAAAAAAGATATGCACAAATACAGTAATCGAGTAAAGTTGTCATTCTGATTTGCACATCGTCCGATTTGGGGTCGTTTTGCAAGAGTTATTTGAGAAAAAGGTAAGGAAAAAGGTACCTACTGCGAGAATACTGCTTACTGAACTTCAATCTTCTCTTAAGTTATTCTTAAATAACTCCCGTAATACGACCCTTGGGTGTAACACCGCGTAAAGCAGCCAATTCACGATCGTGCCATTCGGCGTCTTTCCATATGGACCGGCTCCATTTGGAGCATTGTAAAATTTTCATCACACTCACGGGCGCGCCATCGTGCCATCAAAATTAGTATAGACAAGCTGTCAATTATAATTTCTATTTTTTTTAATTTTCAAGTAAAAATATAAATTTCAAGTATAAATTCAAAAGAATTATTAAATAAACTGGAACGATTACAGAATGTCTGTATACAGTTGGTTCATTTGCAATCTTAAAAAATATGATCATGTTTCGACTTGTAGAAATATACTTCGTTGGCCAAAGATACGAGATCGTCGTAACATTCACATTCTGTCATTACTTTATAAGACTATTTATGATCCCTATTCACTTGTCAAGTCACGGCCTATCCCTTCGATCTGCTGAATGTACTACACTAGCTATCCCCATTCACAATACATAAGTTTTCACCTCCTAGTTTCAAGTACAATCAGCTAGACTATGGAATGACCTAAGTGATGAAGTAACGTCATCTCAATCCATTCAAATATTTAACGGTACACGGAAAAAAAAATTCAAAAAATTTCTTCAGTCAAAAATATTTTTTCATATATAACGAAAAAAATATTCTCTCAAATTAAGATTTTTTTGTTTTATCTCAAAACATTATTATCTTAATTCAAATAAATTTGTTTGAATTAAGAAAATATTGTTTTGGGATAAAACAAAAAATCTTAATTTGAGAGAATATTATTTTCGTTATCTTCTTCTTCAATGGCTCTACAGCCCATATCGAGCCTTGGCCTCCAGCAACTTCCTCCTCCAACCTCTCCTGTCACCTGCTGCGACCCTCCAGTTTGGCACATTCAGAAGCTGGGATGCGTCCCTCCCAATATCATCTTCCCATCGCAGCCTCGGTCTCCCGACCTTTCTTTTGCCACCTGGGTGCCCCTCTAAGACTCTTTTTGGTACCCGTGATGATGGCATTCTCTGAACATGCCCGGCCCATCTTAGCCTGCTTAGTCTTATATGTTCAGACAGTTTGGGTGCTTTGTAAATGCTGTACAACTCATCGTTGTATCTAATTCTCCATGTTTGTCCATCATTCACGGGTCCCAGGATTTTACGCAGCACTCTTCTCTCAAAGATGTCCAGCATCTCCGCAGACCTTATTGTCAGCGTCCAAGCCTCACACCCATATGACACAACAGTCCTGATGATTATTTTATATAGGGTTACTTTTGTCTTTCTATGGACACTTCTAGACCTGAACACCGGTAACAGAGAGAAGAATGCTTTGTTACCTGTCATTATTCGTCTTTTTATTTCTAGGGTATCTTCATTATCTTTATTAATAGTAGAACCCAGGTATGCAAACTCCTCTACAGTTTCAAAAGTGTATTTTTCTTTGAACGTTATGTTGCTTTGTAGAGCGTTTCTAGCATTTCTAGTTTGCTTCATTATTTTGGTTTTATTTACATTAATTTGCAAACCTATTTCTGCTGCTGCTGTTTCAAGTGGGTCAAAGACTTCCTGTAGGGCTGCAAGGGATCTTCCGATAATATTGAGGTCATCTGCATAACCAACTATTTGAGAACTTTTAAAATATATAGTGGAGCTGGTGTTAACAGATGTTTTTCTGATAGCATATTCAAGAGCCAGATTGAACAGTGTAGGTGCCAAACCATCACCCTGCTTGAGACCCTGGGATACAACAAATTCTTCGGTCATCTCGCTGCGAATTTTCACCATGCATTTTGTATTGCTCTTTATTATTTTCGTTATATATGAAAAAATATTCTTGACTGAAGAAAACTGTTTTTTCTGTGTAAACTAAAAGAACTTTATTAGTCAAATAGTTCCTAAATTCCTTCTATATCCTTCCGTAACCTCCTTTTCCTCATTGCTATGTGAGGTGTTATTTTTATTATTCTTTTATTTTTAAACTCTCTTTTCATTTTTTTTTATATTTCTTACTATTTTATGTTATTTTTTATCAATTTATTTCTCATTTAATTAGTACTGTACCAATTTAACTAAGAGACTTCACGTTGCTCGGGTTGGTTGGAAGAAATTGCCTTATGGCAATAAACCTGCCTTTGTACACATGTACATAAATTATATAAATAAATAAATAAATAAAAATGTTATAATTCTGATGATGAGTTTTATACAACTGCTATATAGTGGTTTGTTTATATATAAATAGAAAAAAACAAAGAGAAAATGTTGTATTTTCGCATTCACGAGAGTGTCAAACAGCTCGGCGCAATGAGATGGCGCAATGTACCGCTGGTTTTCACACTCACGAGCATGCCATACCGACAGGATTCCATTTGGTGTGTCGGGCCAATTGGGTTGCGCGGGTTTTGACATTCACGAGCGCATTTTGGAGTGATGGCAAGCCATTTGGAAGGATGGCACGAACGTGAATGGGTGCCTTTAGTCAATATCAGACGATGAGCAATCTCAATTCGAGACTGCCATGAAAGTAGGTGCGTACAAACGTGTGCAAATCAGAACGACAATCCTACGAGATCTACTTTATATATATATATATATATATATATATATATATATATATATATATATATATATATATATATATATATATATATATATATATATATATATATATATATATATATATATATATATATATATATATATATATATATATATATATATATATATATATATATATATATATATATATATATATATATATATATATATATATATATATATATATATATATATATATATATATATATATATATATATATATATATATATGTTATAATATTTTTATCTCGGTTTTCCCGTGTCAGTAGGTCTTGACTAAGACCATTTGTCTTCCGACGTTTCGCCTGAATATCAAAATATTATAACATATTTCACCCGTGAAAACATCAAATATAACATATATATATACATATATATATATATATATATATATATATATATATATATATATATATATATATATATATATATATATATATATATATATATATATATATATATATATATATATATATATATATATATATATATATATATATATATATATATATATATATATATATATATATATATATATATATATATATATATATATATATATATATATATATATATATATATATATAACTAGTAAAACCCGGCAAACGTTGTCCTGCCTGTTTAATTATTTACCTCCAAATATACAAAAATGGTGGATCGGTATGTTTCCTTTTTATTATTTAACATTCATATCTAGATTCGCTAATTATAATTCCGTAATTTTTTCCCTTCCATCCCTACAGTCCCTTCCGTCCCTATTCATTAATTCAATTATAATTTTATATAATTATTCAAACAAATATAGGTACTTGAACCTTTAGCATTATTCCAGTTTTATATAATATACCATTTTATGTATAGGTATATAGGATTTTTGCTGAACAAACCCACTAAGTATCAATTCAATACCATTTTTTTTAGATATCGAATAAATAAATTAATAAATTATAATGCATAAACCTTCTCCTGAATGAGCTGAACGAATTCCCAAAGTTTCATGGCAATCGGATGGTTGGTTTAGGAGTTCATCGCGAACAAACAAATATACGTAAATCCATTTTTATATATATAGATATGCTGATTTTACGTATGTTATGTTGACGTATTGTCAACTTCATAAACGAATGATGTGCATTCCTTTTTTTCAAACGCACGTTAATAATAATTGTTGTACACTAAACATAATGTACATGCTAGAACAACACACGAAAACCTGTCATATATATTATTATTCATGCGGGCATACTTAAGGGGGGCACCTGCTGGCAGCGTACCTATTTTAACTCTCCATACTATGGAATAGTGGAGAGTCATGCTTTCACCATTTTAAACGTATTTTTTGCATCAATTTTTCAACGGGTATCATGTAGAGTAGAGAGTGCACACTATGAGTTTCGTCGTGATGTCTTTGTATGTGTGGCGTACGGATTATCCTTTTTGTGTCCTCACTACAGCCCAAACTTTAAGTCCGATCGACTTCATATTAACATCATAAATATGTATGTAAAGTCCATAAACTTAGTGCTGATTATTTTTATTGACAAACATCCCAATAGAGACGAAGTTAGGATATTGTAGAAGAACCAGGAACTCGAGATACCTACAGGGCTTACGACCTGTCATCGGCTGGTTTACGTGATCACTTTATGCGCTTGCGCAACGTTCACCAATTATGCCTTCTTATTGAGTTCACTTATCAATGTAGTTTTTGAAAGTCCTATATATATGAATAGTGTGTAACAATTCACCTGAAAATAAGGAACTATACTATCGCCATCTATGGAGTAACGGAAAAGCCTTTTTGTAACGCCATCTATTGAGACATTAAGAAATTAGTTTATTTGTAAACAATGAAAGCAACAGTCCTTGTAAATGAGATGACAGTGTCTCGCACAGATGTCACCCCTGAACTGCGCCAGAAATATTATTTTATTTTTGGCTTGTTTACTTACTTGTACCAATGTGTATGTAAATCGAATATTTTTTTAATTGCCTATATAGTATACGCAATTAAAAAATATTCGATTTAGAGCTGATTAGTTTTCCATAGATATCCGTTAATTTATTCTCTATGATTTAATCTGTCCAAATTTTCAAAATGCTCTCACGGTCTAGAAAATCGAGGTATTTTAATACTATTTGAAATTTTGACACAAAAAAAATACACTCGTCAAAAATGCATTCAAGGATTGTCAAAATTTAAAGAAAAAAATCTATGGTCTGCCATATCAATGTGAAATAAATTTTATATTTGTATGAAAAATGTATATAACAGAAGTAAAATACCTTCTGTAAGGGAAAATTGAGTGATCAACTTCATATTGATATTGTATGTGTCTCTATAGACAAGTGTATTGTATTACTCTACACTCAAGGGGTAGGCAGTGAGAACCGAATACCGCATTCTTCTATCTTAACACATACATCGCCTCATCAACACTGTCTCATACTTGCTCATCTTGCTAGTAATTCAATTTCGGTTAAAATTTCTCAACAGGTATCATGTAGAAAGTGCATAGGTACTATGAGTTTCGTGACAGTGTTTTTGTGTGTATGGTGTACTGTGAAAACTTTTGTCCTCTGGAAATGTTATATTTGTTTAAATCTAATAGAAATGTACTTATGTACATAAAAATGCATTTAGAGATTGTCAACCTTTCAATTCAAAATTCAATTTAAATTAAAAAATTTCATGAAATGAGTTTGTTCAATTATTTTTGGTTTTCCAACTGTCGATTCGTTCATGAGAATTCAATTCTCTGAATGAATCGACATTATTAAGCCAAGATGCGTGTACAAAGAAACATTTTGTATGGCGTAGTGGACTTTTTGCATGCTAAAAACACCAACTTAGAGGCTTCGCAGCATATATGTTCCAGTACAGGTTTTACTCAGAATTCGGAGTGGAACATTTTATGTGAGTTTTGTGTGTCTGTGTGTGTGTGTGTCCCCCCTTATAACTTTTGATCCGCTGGATTCACAAAGCCTACAATTTCAGAATATATAAATAGTTATAGGCCTACAAAACTTTTATACTCAGAATTGTGAATTTTTGTTTCAGTCAGGGGTTATCAACTTTTGAATTTATGGTTTATTTTTCCATATATCTCAGAAACCATAAAAGCTAGAACGCTGAAAATTGGTATAAACATAGACAAATACAAAATCTCAAATTGATTTTTTTCAATAAAATTCCAGAGTTTCTCAAACATGTTTTTATTAAGAAAATTTATGAGTTTGACTGCCTATATTTCCAAAGATTTTAAAAATATCGAAAAAAGCCGAAACACTCCAACTAGATAATTTAATTTTCTATAAAAAATATCAACATTGTATTAGCACATCTCAATTTTTTTTTAACAATTTTTATAAAAATTGAATTTAGTGACGACATTGCTTCATACAATTTGTATGGCAGTAGCCTACACACAATATCTAAGAAGACTTAATAGTTTGATACTTAATCTCCAAACATACATACAGAACCATCATGCTGTTTTCATATTCCGGGTAGGAAAAGAGGACTGACCTCCATACTATCCTATCTTGACATACATACCAACATGTGTTAAAATTTTCAATAATTTGTATTTATGGGTTTATAGTTTGGTACTTATTCTTCAACTATACATACTATCGCTATCGACAGTTGTATCTCATGTGTTACATGCAACTAGTAATATTTTACTAAGAAAACTTGATGCTATTTTATGATAGTGATGTGCCTTTATACCAATTTCAAAATGTAAAATATTGATTATCTATAATTAATTAAAATAAAAGACAACCTATAAGAAAAGTGACATCTGTAGAAGCAGTCACATAGGTATTGATAGTTGTATAGTTTGGTTCAGAACCATTTGAATGATTACATTGAAGCATGTTATCAAAGTAATAAAAGTACATTTAGACAGATGTCGCCCAACTGGTATATACAATATTATTTGTTAATAAGAACTGTCCCTCGCCGATCACATTATATCAATAGATAGATAAACACGCGTAGGTATATATAACGGGAAAAATAAAAACTTTAGGCAGTTAGGCTTTGAACAATTATTATAAAAAAAAATAAAATAAAATTGCGAAAATGTATGAAGGAATCCATTACAAAAATGGTTGGTTTCTTGGCTCTACTCATGTTACCGAAATTCACCACCAGACTTGAACACTAGCTCAATACAATTATATTACAACATAATATTTAAATAATACTCACATTTTCATTTCTTGGAAAATGAATGAGGTCGACGGTTCGAATCCGGGCGAGGTACGCACCTCTGGATTTTCAGAAAATCTATGTGCGTATTTATATCACTAGCTATGTGTAGCCATGATCCAATTTGTCTGGTTCCCCTTTCTAAGGGTTACGAAGGTCAGATGGCAGTCGCTTCAATGTAATAACCAGACTCGCCAATTCCAGGATCATGGTCAAAGCGTACCCCGATAGAAACGGGACAAAAGCGCTAAGTAGAAGAAAAGGAAAATGAATGATTCTATTTTGATAATTAATGCAACTCGCTCACACGAGTCGCAATGATAATTAGGTACGTACAAACCTAACCAACCTATTTTTACCAAAAATTTGGTTTGAAAAGGTTGGTTAGGTTAGTATGCAGTTATTGTTGCGACTCTCGTGAGCGAGTTGTATCATATACTGTATTATAATATTTATACCACTGTGAAGTGTGAACATGGCAAATTGCGATTGTATTATTGTTTATAATTTGTTTTCAAAACGCTAGTAGTTTGGGAGCCAAAATTGCCACCTAGCGGTGAGTTTCAGAAATTCAAATTATGCCATAAAACTAACAAATTGTATTGGATTCCTCCATACATTTTTCGGGATGTTACATATTTAGTTTTTTTATAATTTTTCAAAGTCTTACCGCCAAAAGTTTTTATTTTTCCCGTAATATGTACGCATTCATCTATCTATTCCAACTGTCGATTCGTTCATGAGAATTCAATTCTCTGAATGAATCGACATTATCCAACTGTCGATTTGTTCAGGAGAACTTTGTTCTCTTAACATATCAACAATGTTTCAAACCAGGATACGCGAGAATTGTATGCACGGTCTACTTTTTTCACGGCTTTTCCAACATTGAAGTCAAAAAACACCAACTTAGAGGCTTCGCAGCATATATGTTCCATATACGGATTTACTCAGAATTCGGAGTAGAACATTTCGTGTGTCTGTGTCCCCCCCCTTATAACTTTTGATCCGCTCAATTCACAGATCCCAAAATTTCAAAATATATAAACATTTATAGGTCTACAAAACTTTTATACTCAGAATTTTGAACTTTTGTTTAATTCAGGGGTCATCAACTTTTGAATTTTTACTTTATTTTTCCATATATCTCAGAAACCATAAAAGCTAGAACGCTAAAAATTGGTAAGAACATAGAAACATACTAAATCTCAATTTGGATTTTTCAAAAAATTACAGAGTTTCTCAAACATTTTTTATTAAGATAAATATTTTTTTTATGATAAAATTATGAGTTTAACTGCCTATATTTCCAAATTTTTTAAAAATATCGAAAAAAGCCGAAACACCCCAACTAGATAATTTAATTTTCTATAAAAAATGTGAACATTGTATTAGCACATCTTAAAATTTTTTGAACAATTTTTATAAAAATTGAATTTAGTGACGACATTGCTTCATACAATTTGTATGGCAGTAGCCCACACACAATATCTAAGAAGACTTAATAGTTTGATACTAATCTCCAAACATACATACATACCATCATGATGTTAAATCATATTCTGGGTAGGATCAAAGGACTGACCTCCATACTATCCTATCTTGACATACATACCTACATGTTTTATATAGAAAACAAAATATCTTAAAATATTTATTAATATGTGTTTATAGTTTGGTACATATTCTTCAACTATACATAGTTTCGCCATTGCCAGCTGTATCTCATGTGTTACATGCAACTAGTTACTATCGTTTATATTTCACATACTCTATAGCTGAACGGTATCTAGTAGAGGATATTTATAAATTGTAATGTACTATGTACAATCTATAGGTACCTTGTGTATACTAAACACTCCAACTATGGTACATTTGTGTTAATTCACCAGCTGTCATTTATATAAGGACATTATATAGAAACAGTCAATCGATACTTTGTTAGCCAAAATAATAATATAAGAAAGAATGTACATGTACTTGTTTCAAGGACATATTCATTATTTTTTTTAAAAAAAGAATGAGACGTAACAACACAATTATGAATCAACAACTCATATCTTTCATTCTACTGAATCCTTCAGTTCCTCTTTTGAAGCACAATCAACAAGACTATGAAACACCTTAAGTGATGATATTATGACCTGAATGCACAGTCCTAGGTACCTAAATACTAACTCCTAACCTCACTGGAGTATTTAGTATTCTTAAGTTAACAATTGTGTTGCAGAGACATCACTAACTAAATACTACGACAAACTTAAGGTCGATGGCGTAGAATTTCACATTATCGTGTATGAAGAAAAGATATAGATAGCTTTCTATGGGCTTAGAAAGCTATCTATCTCTTTTCTGACGTATGACGTTTAATATGTTTTTTTGCTATAACAACACAAACATATGTAACCAACTTCACACTGACAGCTCGATGTTATGATTTTTTTTAAATTCCACCAAATTTTCAGCATCTCGTATGGATCGTTGAATACTCTGTTTGGTATTTGATTTGACAAAATTACCAAATACATATTCAACGAAGCCGATAAAATCATCATCCACCGAAAAAATTTCGTATTTTAGTATTAAACCACTCGTAAGGTTCCTCACTATCAACCTTACTTTTTGACAATTCGCAAATGTTAGTTTACGCCGATGCGCATGCGCTAAGTATTTAGATATGTCTCTGCAATGCAATTCTCATAGAAAAACGTCGTAGCATCTTTCAGTTAGGAAGCCACGTGATCTCCTAACTTAAGTGAGCGACTTTACAATGAAAACATGTTTAGTATTTAGAATTTTTAGGTATTATGATCAAGCACTTACACATTATAAAATAAAATCACTGGAAGACCGAAGGTTAGTTATTGATCTGGTCTACTTGTACAAAATTTTAAATAATATAGTCGATAGTAGTGCACTCCTGAGTGCAATCCGTTTCCACTGTCCATCTAGAAGCAACAGAAATAAAACACTATTTTATATCGAGTCCTGTAGAACAAACTATATATTAAACACATTTGTCAATAGAGCGTGTATTAGTTTCAATAATAACTGTATGACCAATACAAAGATAGACCTGTTTTCATCAAACATTGCATCCTATAAAAAAGAACTGTTAAAATCAATAAATGGATATATAGTCTAATTAAGATGCCTATATTCTTGTGAAAAATCTAAATATATACTATAGAAAAATTATGAAAATGTATATATAAAACCTAACAAGTAAAATGTTATGGCACTGAAATAATATATTATAAACAATAAATTCATTGAACTGTAAACATAAGCGAATGAAATCACAATTTGAAATAATCTGCGAGTTAACAAATATTTTTAATAACGTATTTTAAGATATTTATAAAAAAAGATGACAAGTGAACAGTGCGTAAATGTTTTACCCTAGATAAAAAAATGTACATAAAATATTTGTATGTTATGTACTTTTATTTGTCTCTATTTGTTGCTAAAAATAAGGAAATAGATATCATCTCCATCTCCATTATCACTTGAAATATTCTTTTTTCGTATTTATTGAGAATTTTTACCGAATAAACAATATAAAATGTAACTAATAACTAGGAAATACTGTAATTGGCGATATAAATAAGAAAATTATTTACTGTATACCTATAAATGTTTGTAAACAGCTGTTGTATTTCTTAATAAAACAAAATAAAATAAAATAAAAATAAAATAAAATAAATTTAGTACTGTTTTTACTTGTCCTTTTTGCATATTGCTTGAGAATCAAGCGGATGTGACGATTAAACTTGCACGTCACCAGCGAGTACTATTATAGCATCGGACCTTCCCTATTTAGTATTTAGGTAGGATTCTGCATTCGGACCTAAGACGTCTTAGTCGATTCAACTTTTAAAAAAAGACTGAAGCCTTTCCACTCCCTCTCAAAATCAATTACACTTCCTCTCAGAACACGGGTTGCCTCTTGGTTCAAATACTGAAAGAACGCTCAGTATCCCAGTACACAATACTTCCTTTTTCACCACATCTTTCTCCACTAGTACAAGCAGAGAGACTTGCACAATGGCGGGCTTATTGCCAAATGGCAATATCTTCCAACCAACCATATTCATTTAGTGAAAAATATTGTATTTATGATATGTACCAACATTTTTATGATTACAACATATAATAAAAATATAATTACATATAAAACAAAACAATAAAGAAACGGAGGGGATAGGAGAGGGGGCAGGGGGGGACAAGGATATGATAAGGAGACAAATTGAAGTGTTATGTGTAAGGAAATGATTCCTCAGATTTCTTTTGAAAGTGGGAAGTTGTGTTAATGAAACTTGAAGTTGCGATGGGATGTGATTCCAAAGAAGAGCTGCTTGTACGGAGAAAGATGTAGTGAAAAATGAAGTATTGTGTACTGGGATACTGAGCGTGCTTCAGTATTCAGAGAGGAAGTGAAATTGATTTTGCAGATAAACTGGAGCATTGGGGTTGTTTAAGACCTTATATAGAAGTGTGAGGGTATGTAGGTTCCTACGCTGCCTGATTGGCAACCACCTTAAAAGAGTTTGGTATTCCAATATGTGATTTCTAATTTAAAAATATATCGAACGCATGTATTTTGTAATCACTCCAATATATCTTCTTGATTCAATTTATCTCCAATTTAAATGGGAGCTGACTCAGGTACCTATGGACCAGAACCTTATTGCTTCTTAACCAATAGTGTCATTAAAACAATATTATACAACAACATGCTAAAAAATGTGAAACAAAACTAGCTTAACCTACCAGGACAAAAGCATACAAAATCAACGATCCCAGGCTTCTCAGCTAAAAGATCTAAACAAATTCTTACTCTTAACAGAGAAAATATAAGAATTCTCATCAGGACACTGACTGAACATTGTAGATTAAATAAACACCTATGCACAATTAACTTAGCAGACATGCATCTATGCAGATTCTGCCTAGACCAACATGAAATTCCGCTACACCTGCTCAAGGACTGTGGACCACTGATGCAAACAAGAGCCAGAATGCTTGGCTCTCACATCGCTGATGAAACACAAATCAGAGAAGCCAGCCCACTGAAGATCTTAAGATTCATTCGAGAGATCGGACTGTGGGAAGACCTCTAGAAGCCAATCATTCACAATGAGCTACATATCAAGCTGATGTGAAGAAGCCGCTAGAAGGATTTAAAAAAAAAATCTTCTTGATTTGCGTCTAATTAAATTATGTTAGATTTGGTGTTGTACCTAATGTTATTTATGTGTTCTGAACCGATTTTATGTGTTTTTTAACGTTGTATTTTGTGATAGCAGTTGGTAGGCAATTGTGTAATTTGATGGCATAGTATTTGAAATGTGTTTGGCCGTGTGTAGTTTGCAACATGGGGTCATTAATTGTATTGGTGATAGAGGATCTTGCTGTTACGCTTGCGCAACGTTCACGTATTATGCCTTCTTATTTTTTTTACTTACGTACTTTTTGAAAGTTCTATATATTTACTCACTACTACTCTTGAGGAACGGAGAAAGAGAGGGGATCTCATAGAAACCTACAAAATACTAAACGAACACTATGACTGCCCTGAATTGAAGCTGATGTTCTGCCTCAACCAAAATACTAATTTAAGAGGTCATACTTTGAAGCTAGATAAACACAGTTTCAGGCAGAATCCCTGGAAGCATTTCTTGTCCAATAGAGTTGTGGATGCGTGGAACAGTTTGCCACCGGAACTTGTTGTTGCACAAAGTGTTAATGTGTTCAAAAATAGACTTGACAGACTGAACAAGTGAAAACTGTTGTGAGATCAGACATATCAGCATAGCTGCCTGTCTGATAACATTTAATAATATTTGAATAATGTGTAAACATTTCACCTGAATAATACAAAATTATACTATTTTTATTTTTTTATTTTACCTTTAATCACAACATATTTATAATGACAACAGTAGATTACTGCTGCCCAACTAGGAAATCATCTTATTCTAGGGCTAGCAGTTTACAATTTTTATTGACAATAATTATATGCAATTATGAACCAGGTGATTGTTCCCGTTCTACACTAAATAGGTAGGTACACAATCTCAACATTCTGCACTCACAATCATTACCTCAACAAACATATGGGCTCACACAAAACAGATCAACCAGGTCTCAATGTCCGCCATAATACCTGTCATAAATCCAATCTCTGACGCGATTTTTATTTCAGAGCCATAGAAAGAGACTAGTTAACTATGTTGGTGTAATTAATATGAATCACATGGTTCCCAAATCAAATAAAATGTGTTATGTGTTACTCAAAGAGCATCGCAAACACAATACGGCATAGTTACAAATGTTGTTAATAATTTTAATTTTTAATTATTTAAGTAGTTACATATTATAGAATACTAAGTATTTGTGTTAGTTCTGTCCTCCCATAATTTATGATGTATTTTTTAATATTCATTTCGAATATTCTTTGTCATGTTATTTCTTTAAGAGGCTATACATTATATTTTGAAAATAATTTCCCTAATACCCTTAAAAGATACATCTTTGAAATAAGGAACAGTTTGTATGTACATCTTTAATCTATTGCATAATTTTTTTGAATTATGAATTTGTTTAATACTTTTCTTGTAAAATTAGTTTTAGTAAAACCCTTTTTTATTTTTTTATTGTAAGTAACTAAAAAACTACAAGGCCTATGAAGTATATTTTTACTTTATTCGATAGAGAATATGAAAATCTACCGGCTGAATTTTTTATTATTTTAATATTTCAATAACTATTCTTGCAATTTAAAAAAAAACTCTAAATTTTACCATTTTTGCACGATAAAATGTTGTATATCACATATCAGGTGATATACAATATTTTTTCGTGTTTCATACATTAGAAGCTAATTTAGTGTGCATTTTTGCGTACATCCGTAT
Organism: Molanna angustata; assembly: GCA_963576475.1. Taxonomy (NCBI): domain Eukaryota; kingdom Metazoa; phylum Arthropoda; class Insecta; order Trichoptera; family Molannidae; genus Molanna; species Molanna angustata. Next base: position 16,123,845 of record OY754990.1, read on the forward strand.
ATCCAGGGTATACAAGGGCCTTAAGAGAGAAATTTTAAATCGAATATATTTTTTAATTGCATATATACGCAAACATTGGATTTTTTTCCCTGTCGGGAGTCAATTGATATTATTCCCCTTTTCACTCCATGGTTCATAGATTGCTAAACGTACCACTCTCATTAAATAATTTTAATAAAGAATTAAATGCAATAAAACAAATTGCTTATAATAATGGGTATGACAGTAAATTAAAAGATTCCATTTTAAATAAAAAAGTCAAAAATATAAACGTGAATATATAGGTACTTATAATATAATAACGAAAATATAAAGATCCATAGTCTAACTGATATGAAGTACAATCAGTAAGACAATGGAACACCTCAAGTAATGATACTACGACGTCTCAATCCATTCAACTTTTTAATAAGAAAACTAAAGCTGTTTTTTGTGGCAAAAATGCGATTTTTCTATTTTTTTATGCCAAACGATACTTTATTAAGACCTCCATCATCTGTGAAAAAATCACGGCTTTCCGTTGCGTATTTTTTGAGATATTAAAAAAAAATATTTAGCGTATGCTATGGCATAGGTGAATTTGTCGAGCCAGAAGGGCATATGAACATACGTCGAAGACTTGACCGATGTTTAGATGGGTCGATGGCAGAGCGGTTAGCGCACTGGGCTAGTAATCCAGTGGTCGCGAGTTCGAATCCTGCCTCGACCGATTTTGTTCACCTTTAGCACAAGCATTTATGCTTACTTTAGGGAACGTAGGAAGATGTATATGTACTTGTTTAACAAGGACATATTCATTTTTAATAAAAAAAAAAAATATGTGAAATCTGCATATGCCGAACATTAAATAGATATTTTTAAAGAAAAATGTCTAAAAAATGAAAATAATGTGATACGATCTTTCAAAAAATTTGATTATGCCATAGAAACCTGCCAAGCCAGAAGGGTATACCTACAAACATTAATAATGGCAGAAGCTTTAGACTAACTGTCTCAATTTCGCTATCAAAACGTTTAAATACGTCTCATAATTAAGCTACATATTTTTTTCTCTGTGATTGGTAGCTTTTTAGAAAATTTGTTTTTACGCCCCACAATAATTATGAATTTTCTATGCAAAAATTCAGTCCACATCTAGAAACATTAGCGAGCCAGAGGGGCGTGTGTGCAAAATATATAAGAAATTCACTAGTTATTGAAATTTAGGTAATACTCCTCGATGAGGCTTCATTTTTACTAAATTTTCCAAAAAACTCTACATGAATAAAATGAACCGTTACAGAAATAAATAGTTTTTTGTCTCTCCTGTAAAGTGGTCATTTAGTTTGTACACCCTTCTGGCTTGAAATAAATTACATTAGGTAACTATGGGCCGGTATTACAGTCTCAGTTTAAGAGATAAACTCAAGTTTTACAAAAATATAGCGTATTACAGTGTCCGTTTAGGCCTAATCTTCCCTCAAGTACGTCACTAAAACGACAAATATTTAACTCAACGTTTCTGGCGGATTAAGTACTTAACGGTGAATCAACTGTCATTTCTCGACTCATTGCTAGGCAACGCGTGTACTTTCAGTGTTCTATCACTAGAGGCGTTAGTTGTATCGACGGTGGCGACACACAACAAAACAAACTGACAGCCATATTGAAACGAACATGGGCATTTAAAAGCATTATTTTGGTGAAAAAAATTAAATGTACCATGTTGGCTTAGATTATATATGGTACAGATACCTAGTCAGCGCAATGAATGTAATGTATACCAACTAAAACTACGCTGAAACAGATGAATTTCACTCGCCCGGCAGTATACGTACACCTACCGATACGCACACCTACATAATACGTAGACCAACTGATCTACCGCCTCACACACACATGTAAAAAAACTTGTCATACATTTTAATTCAAAATTTGTACTACACGCGACTTCTGTACATTATAATTCTATGCATGTTGGATAATAAAACAATAGTATTTCAAGTCATAGCGTCCCGTTTTGTAGTTGGTATTGTTGAGGTTATATAAAATTTGACAGATAATAACCACAGAAAAAGTAAAATTTGTCTATAATTGAAGATTTAGTAACTGACATGTCATATGTCACTGTAATACGGAAATGGATTCAATCTCCCCTTAACATTAATCTTGAGTTTAACAAACTCAATGAGTTGAGGGCCAACTGTAATACCGGCCCTTTATCATACACAGTGTATTGTTAAAAACATGCTTCAGAAAAACTATTCTTAATAAACAATCCACTATTTATGTAGAAAGGAAAACATCTCACAATGATTGTTGATTTGCTTTTATCAAACCCTTGGAGGTGCTAAGGCTGTTTGATAATAATGTGTGGAAATGTTAAGCTAGTGACACAATTTTTTTTTATAATCTAATTTAATATTTTTACAATGAATTTATTTATGTTGAGCATTTAATATTTTATAATAACAAATATTTATTTTTTTCAGAAGATGTTTTGTTTTATTATAACTGTCAAAATCTCGTGTCAATTTCATGGTACGTCAGTGACAAGTCGTTTATTACTACTTTTGCCCTAAAATATTGAGAAATATTACATCCCAGAAATAGTTAATTAGATACATGAACGATCGTAAAAAAACCAACATGTTATTTTTACAGAGCATAAAAAAAAATACGAATTAACATTTGAATCTGCCTCTCAATGTTGTCAGTGACAATGGAATTGCCCTTAAGTATAAAATTTGGTAGTTAATATATTTGGATATTTATATTCAGCTACGGGCGGCCCTTTTTGAAAAAAAACAATGGACACTACACGAATATGCGACCATCAACTCTCCAAGATAAGATATATGGTTAAAGCGACGATTTTCTTTGACACGAGATGACAGCGAGCTGCAGAAATAAAACGCACATAACCTCAACGCAACTACGAGCAAAGGAAGCAACTGTAGAAGAAAAACATTCAAGTCTCCATGAATATAATAAATATTTCGACTTACCTCGACGTCTTGGCTGGCGCACAAGTTTTTGAGTTCGTTTATCTTCCGATTGGCGCCATTTAGCTCCGTGAACGGATCAGAGTCCTCGACAATTCCCTCCGAGAAAACTTCATTGGCCAATGTTTTGAATTGACCTTTAAGTCCGCTCAAACTTTGATTCAGCCACGACATGGCGGAGATCGCTATTTGCCCGCCAATAAAATCTATTTAACGAATTTATTTGCAACGCGAAATGTCTAAACGGCCTTAATAAAATATAAACATTGAAACGATTTGACATTACACTGTCTTGTTGGCAAAACAACCAGCCATGTTTTTTTTATTGTTTCACTTGCCAAATTTGACATTTACTAGTGTGATTCCAACGACGCTACAATCAATAAAAATGTATTTAAAAAGATTTTTAACTACAGATGCTTTTTTTCATTCATTTTTTTATTTTTATATTGCGTCTTAGGCAACTAACAGGTACTATGTCAAATATTAATTCAACACGCATCCAATAACATGTTGCCAAATTCTGGAGACTAAAATGACATATTTCGTCTCACAGATCCAGACTGAAAACACAATTAAAAACTGTGTCTCCTCCGGGAATCGAACCCGGGACCTTTGGATCAGCAGTCAGATACCTAACCAACCAAGCTACAATTTTGATGAATTTTTAAATAATAAAAAATATGGATTTTAAATAATGCTGTTTCATCATTCGGGATCATGCCAAGGACGCTGATAGTTTTCCATGGGCTACTTTACGAAAAAAGTTATTTAAGTATTAGTCTTTTGAAGATCAATTGGTGGTGTTAGAGCGGTTAGTATGCTGGGTTAACCAATACTAACCGCTTGATAAACCAGTGGTCGCAAGTTCGAATCTTGCAACGACCGATTTCGTATGTGATGTACCTACATATATAATATACATGTTTCAGTGGCATATTCATTCTTTTTAATAAAAACAAAAAGAAATAAAGTTCTTTTGCTTTGAGCACTGCGGATATGTCGGGATCGAACTATCTATTCCAATTACCTTATGGGTCGATAGTATCTCCAATGAGAGAGTTATGGATATAAAAGAGGATGAGAGAGTTGCTGACTATGAACGAGGGTGATAGATTTGTGAATAAAATTTGACAGCATATAACAGAGGACAACATTAATGCAGTATGGATGTATTGGATGGGGAGGTTGTAGTATGACTGTTCTGGATCCACTTTTCAAAAATCAATAATACGAATAATTCTCAATAAAGCATTCAGATATCCCAGTAATCTATTATTCACTGATTTTAAAGTCTTAAATGTCAGACTACTATCTTCTTCTTCTTCTCCTTAGCGCTTTTGTCCCGTTTCTATCGGGGTACGCTTTGACCATGATCCTGGAATTGGCAAGTCTGGTTATTACATTGAAGCGACTGCCATCTGACCTTCGTAACCCTTAGAAAGGGGAACCAGACAAATTGGATCATGGCTACACAAAGCTAGTGATATAAATCCGCACATAGATTTTTTTTAAAAATCCAGAGGTACGTGCCCCGCCCGGATTCGAACCGTCGACCTCACGCATGGGAAGCGACGACCTTACCGCTGGGCTATCACCGCTATGTCTTCACCGCTGGGCTAGCACCAAATGTCAGACTATTATATATTAGCAAAATAATCCTATATATTCACAAACATAGACAGGAATACCCAATTTCTAGCCATTCTTATTCCACCCGTAATTCTCAAAAGTCAACTATTATAAAGAAAAAAACAAACACCACTTTCGCACAGCGTAATTTTAGATTTCTTGGCCCCAAAATATTTAATTTTCTACCTGATGACTGGAAACAGTTGACAAGAAATGTGCTGAAAAAAACAATAATTGCTTGGCTTATTTCCATAGGTATAGATGAATCAAATAATAAATTGACTTCATTTCTAACTTAATTGGGCCTGAAAATTTGTTAAATTTACCTTATTTTTAGAATCATTATTGTATGTGTGTGTTGTGTTGTGTTGGTTATTGCTACTATAGTAACTATTCCTATCAGACGTCCTAAAACAGGTTCACCTAGTTGGGCGTCCAACGTGTCAATATTTTTTATACAGCGTACAACCCGGACAAATTTATATGAAAAACTATAGGTACCTACTTTGTTAATGTACTAATATATTTTGTTGTTATAATTATTCTTGTTATGTTACTTACGCTGTTTTATGTCTAATAATACTATGTAAAAATAAATAAATAAAATTCTTCTATGGCTAATAATATACACACAAGCGCTAATATGTATATAAACCTAGAGGAGTGGATATAACTTTTTAGAAGTCCCTTAAAATTCAACTTTATATTCGTAGCCCGCTTATATTTTTGGCAGTAGACAAAGTGGGACTACACCAGGTAGCCTGTTGATGTTTCCTCATTGGAAGGCTGTCAATACAAGAAGACCAAGTCCTCCGAGTAAATGACAAGTTTTTACTTGGTCCAAGATTTTTTTTAGAAGGAGCGACACATTGAAACACGTTTTTTGGCTATATGTCTTCGCTGGGTGCTGACCAGAGTTGGTCAGCACTCTCCATTGTTGTCAGAGTCAGTCGAATGCCGAGGAATCGTCGACGTTGTCCATTTAATATGTGTGTGCTTTTTTTACCTAACGATTCCTCGCGGGAATATCAAACAATTTGATTTAAATTTGATTCTGCTCAAAGTTGCTCGTTAAGGCCATAAGTGCTATAAAAGTTATAATGTTATCTGCATCTGCATATAAATAAAGTAGACCTCGTAAGATTGTCGTTCTAGATTTGCACATGTTTGTGCGCGGCTATATTCATGTCAGTTTGCCTGTCCTTGCATTCGTTTGAAATCCTCCTATGTCAAAATCAGCAATTTACAGTAGAGCAAAAAACTTTCAATATTACATTCTTATAATATTACATTTAAACCAGTATAAAAACACAAATCCTCGCGAGCTGGCATGTTTTTTTACTATTTTCAAAAGAAATTAGGTATGTTTGAATGTTATATGTTGTATGTTTAAATGTTATATGTCTCCTTCTTATGCCACATATAAAATCAGAGTTGAAAGGTTACAAAAAAATCTTAGATAAGTATCTTGACTTTCGTACACATAGAGACCACATCAGTTATTCTGACTCATTGAAGCACTACAAAATGGCTTCACTTGAAAGCTGTAGAACTATAGCATAATATATTATTATTTTATTCAAAATTGTTAACTCAACAGTTGACTGCCCTGATCTGCTAGAACGCTTGACTCTGAGAGCGCCAACAAGACCGACTAGACTGACTGACTAACTTTACATACCTCCCCATTTGCAACACTAGTGCCATACAGAACTCCTTCATATACCGCACTTCCCATTTTTATAACTCCAAGATTAGTGATGCAGATCTTTTTAACTCCCCATTAATTACAATAAAGAATAAATTATTAAGCATTCTACTATAATCTTTCATACTGATGAATAGGGTGCATCGCACATACACACCCTCACACACATACGGTAGCATATACCTATTGTAGTTTCAACTTTTGTCTTATTTAATATTCTTTGTTTTTTTTCTAACACTAGGTACTAAATTAATTAATAAGGTTATATTCCAACTGTCGATTCGTTCATGAGAATTCAATTCTCTTAATGAATCGACATTATTAAGCCAAGATGCGTGTACGAAGGAAAATTTTGTATGGTGTAGTGGACTTTTTGCATGCTAATAGCACCAACTAGAGGCCTCGCAGCATATATGTTCCCATACATGGATTTTCTCAGAATTCGGAGTAGAACATTTTATGTGAGTTTTGTGTGTGTGTGTGTGTCTGTGTGTCTGTCTGTCCCCCCCTTATAACTTTTGATCCGCTTAATTTACAGAGCCCAAAATTTTAAAATTTATAAAAAATTACAAGCTTACAATAAATTACAAAACTTTAATAAATAAATAAATTACAAAACTTTTATACTCAGAATTGTGAATTTTTGTTTCAGTCAGGGGTTGTCAACTTTTGAAATTTTTATTTATTTTTCCATATATCTCAGAAACCGTAAAAGCTAGAACGCTGAAAATTGGTATAAACATAGACAAATATAAAACCTCAAATTAGTTTTTTTTTTTAAATTCCAGGGTTTCTCAAACATTTTTTATTAAGAAAAATATATTTTTTATGATAAATTTATAAGTTTAACTGCATATATTTCCAATTTTTTTTTAAATATCGAAAAAAGCCGAAACACCCCAAACATTTTCTATAAAAAATATTAAAATTGTATTAGCACATTGCAATTTTTTTTCAACAATTTTTATAAAAATTGAATTTAGTGACGACATTATTTCATACAATTTGTATGGAAGTAGCCTACTCATCTAAGAAGACTTAATAATTTGATTCTTATCTCCAAACATACATACATACCATCATACTATTTTCACATTCTGGGTAGGATCAAAGGACTGACCTCCATACTATCCTATCTTGACATACATACCTAGGTACATGTGTTGTATAGAAAACGAAATGTCTTTAAATATTAAATAATTTGTATTTTTGGGTTTATAGTTTGGTACTTATTCTTCAACTATACATACTATCGCTATCGACATTTGGATCTCATGTGTTACATGCAACTTGTGTATACACTTAATTGATGTTGGGCGTGACTGTTTTTTTATATTGCATATCACCAGTTTACTTGTCCAGTCATTGTTTGTGTACTTTAAATAAAATAAAATAATAAGAATTATCTCACCTCAAAAGGAACGAAATAATGAAATACGACATAGGAAGAGTGAGCAATTCGCACTGAACAAATGGTCCCATTTGCATCGTGGGTCAGATTTGCTTTACTTACATTGTTTCACCGATTTAGCTGTCAAATAAGTAATTGTTTAGAAGTGGCCTACAACGCCAATTTTATTGATTTTTTTTATATAAATGTGGGGGTATACGAAGTAGCCTATATATACCCCCACCAATCAAAACCTGATTCATTCTCTCGGGCCAGTCGCATTAATAAACATCATGTAACCGAACTCAGCTGTTTTCATATCTTTCCACTATAGGTACCCGATACATACACATACCTTTAACTGATGAACCCGACATGATATATACCTATAGTGGGAACAGTGTTGATGTTTAGAAATTTTGTAATGTGAGCCTTTGTGAACCGTGGACTAGATAACGAATCCGTCCTACACGTCATCACAGTGCAAGCTTGCAAAAATAAACATCAAGCGATAACACCGCTGTGAGAATTCAAGACTGCTGTCACCTACTTTGTTTTGACGTGAGAACTCAAAACTGCTGACGCCCACGAGAACGTCAAAACCGTGAAATGCATCATCACAGATTGTTTACGTGAAGGAACGGTACTTCAATCTCCAGCGAGTACCAATTCTGGATATAGACGTAGCAATCTTCAGCGACAACATGCCTTCGATGATTTCTGCCAGCATCGACTTCCCAGAGAAGCCATCCAAGAGAAGTGACTACTGCTCCATCGTGACGTCTACCACGTTAACAGCAACTCCCGCCTGCGAACTTTTCTGAATCCCGTCAAGCTAGATCCGCTTGACCACGACAACCCATACCTGCTTGCCTCTGTCTCGCCATCACGACACGCCGAAGCCGCTCGCTTTCGTCTCATCACCTCTACGTCAAGCCCAAGCTACTCGCTCTCGTCTCATCGCCACCACGACAAGCCCAAGCCGCTCATCCGTGTCTCATCGACATGACAAACCGAAACCGCTCACCCTTGTCTCATCGACACGACAAACCGAAACCGTTCACGACAAGCAGCTCGAAGGAAATTTCTCGATACCTAGTCTTTAGTAATGGTACCACCCCGTTGCAAGATAAGGTTGATACGATTTCTTGCTACAGAAAAGTTTCAAGTTTCATTCTCGCTGACATCAGACATTCCGGAGCACCGTGTGATTATTGAACAATGATGTAATATGAGATATCAAACTATGCACTACTTCATGATAACGAAACCAGACCAGGACTTAGATTTCATCATACCTACTCACCAGGACTGCACCCGCCAAAAATACGAACATTAGTTATTATTATTTTTCTTGTGTTATCCTATGTGTAGTGTTTAAGTATGTGAACCCCCAAGTATATTATTCAGGGGGGACTCCTGTGGGGGTATACGAAGTAGCCTATATATACCCCCACCAATCAAAACCTGATTCAGTTCTCATTTAGCATTCTCTCGGGCCAGTCGCATTTATAAACATCATGTAACCGAACTCAGCTGTTTTCATATCTTCCCACTATAGGTACCCGATACATACACATACCTTTATAAATATATATTAAATTATTGTTATTATACATATTACAGAAAAATAGTATTTTTTGCGGAACCGCCTAAATTAAAAAAAATACTTTTTTTTAATTAAAAAAATGAATATGTCCTTGTTAAACAAAATATATATATAAAGGAATATAAATGGTTGGTTTTTCGACATCTATTGGCAAATTTACAAACTTATTGTTATTGTAGAAACATAATAAATTAATATAAAATCATTTATGCAAAAAACAGAACTTATTTTTTTCTATGAAATTTTGTACAATAGGAATACAGTTTAAAAAATATGAAAAAATATAAGATTACAAAATATTTAAATACTAACTACTTTCGTGTTGATATTTCCATAGGTATTGTGATCGATATATTTCCATGCATTATGATATCAAAGAAACCCAAAAACCATTATTTTACTTCGGCCTAATGTATTTCTTCTATTAATTCTAGGAACGGATTATAGCGGCCCCCCAGGCCTTGTTCATATATTTAAGTATTGTCTTTTCTATTGAAAATAAATTTATAATGTAAAATGCATCAAGCAGATTCCTGGAATCTTGGTTGGCACCCGGCGGTACAGATTGATTATTCAGTTAACCACCCCCCCCCCCCTCCCCTACTCCATGTTTCACGGGCGCTGGGTCGCCCGGCGGTAGTCGATCAGTTGTCATTCGGTAGGAGTCAGTGGTTGGTCGGTAGGTGACCCGCGTGCGAGAGTGCGAGTTTGCTAGGCTATCGGACGGCCTTAGCATTTTTTTTTTTCTAATTGTATAAAGTAGTGAATAAGTGTGTTTCAGGTCCATATAACCAACGAGGGGTGAATTTAAGATAGTTTAAGTTACTATTAAAAATAACTTTTAAGAATAAAAATAACTTAAATAATCGCATAATAGTGAATAAGTGTGTTTCAGGTCCATATAACCAACGAGGGGTGAATTTAAGATAGTTTTAAGTTATTTTTAATTAATATAAAGTGATATGTAGTGTAAGTGTTTCCTCTACAGTCCCGTTACGAGACCAGCAGTTTGGTAAGATCTTTCCTGTATTTGTATGTATTTGTCTTTTCAGGCACATCGCAGCCGATTATGTTTTATTTGATTTTTATTTTCAGGGGCAGAGTTTAATGTTTATTTTTATTATGCTTTTCAGCTTCTTTAGTTATCAATTTCGCGTCCCAACATGGGACCAATATATTTCTTCCCAGCCTCCTTATATCAATCTCGCGTCCCAACGTGGGACTAGTATTTTTCTCCGCCTTCTCTAGATATCAATTTCGCGTCCCAACGTGGGACGAGTATATTCTCCTCCTTCTCTTCAGATGTCAATTGGCCCCCACTCGCAGTTTAATTCGCGCAGATTTGGATGGACATTTGACCCAAAGAGATAACGATTTGTAACGAAAGCAGAATTAGACTACTCGAAATCGAACGTTTAGATGAAAAGAATAAGTTTTAGTAGTAGCCGGTTAACGAAATGTAATAAGATGAAATAATGACGCAATGAGATGAGATCTTGACGAAGTAAGATAAGCTAACTATATAATAAGACGAGATAATGACGCAATATGATGAGATAATGACGTAAAAGGATGAGATAATGACGTTATCGGATGAGATAATGATTTAAAAAGATGAGACAATGACGTGATAATTGATAGGTAAATAGCAGAATACGGCGTGATGGATTTTTAGTGTGTTATATGCCTTTGGGAAAAAGTGCGGTATTTTTATTATTTAATTGAGAGGACAACGTTAAGTAAATCACAGAGGAAAATGAGATAACGGATGGACACGAATGAATCAGCCGACGAAGTAGAGGTATTAGATAAAGGCACTTGCGGAAGATGTTGTATTGCGATTGAAGATAGATACGAGCGTAAAACTATGTAAATGCGTTATGACGTTGAGTTATCGGAAATCGAATTGTATTATGGATAGTTGTTATACGGTTTTGTTTGTTCGATGGTTGGAAGCGATTGCGGTATGGTATTGGCCCCGTTATAATTAAGGTGAAGCTTCTTCGCGATGCGGTTTTCTGGAAGCGATATTAAGCGTTACATATACGTTTATCGGAAAAGAAAATGTTATTATGTAGAACATTGCGGTGGAAAGAAGAATCGTGTTTAGTCGTATACGTTCTTGCTCTGGTAATGCGTTTACTTTTGTCTGATTATACGATATTTGCTTTCTTTTGTCTTTGCATGGATTATCTCGATCATAAAAGGAGAGGCGATTGATATTTCCATAGGTATTGTGATCGATATATTTCCATGCATTATGATATCAAAGAAACCCAAAAACCATTATTTTACTTCGGCCTAATGTATTTCTTCTATTAATTCTAGGAACGGATTATAGCGGCCCCCCAGGCCTTGTTCATATATTTAAGTATTGTCTTTTCTATTGAAAATAAATTTAAAATGTAAAATGCATCAAGCAGATTCCTGGAATCTTGGTTGGAACCCGGCGGTACGGATTGATTATTCAGTTAACCACCCCCCCCCCTTCCCTACTCCATGTTTCACGGGCGCTGGGTCGCCCGGCGGTAGTCGATCAGTTGTCATTCGGTAGGAGTCAGTGGTTGGTCGGTAGTTGACCCGCGTGCGAGAGTGCGAGTTTGCTAGGCTATCGGACGGCCTTAGCATTTTTTTTTTCTAATTGTATAAAGTAGTGAATAAGTGTGTTTCAGGTCCATATAACCAACGAGGGGTGAATTTAAGATAGTTTAAGTTACTATTAAAAATAACTTTTAAGAATAAAAATAACTTAAATAATCGCATAATAGTGAATAAGTGTGTTTCAGGTCCATATAACCAACGAGGGGTGAATTTAAGATAGTTTTAAGTTATTTTTAATTAATATAAAGTGATATGTAGTGTAAGTGTTTCCTCTACAGTCCCGTTACGAGACCAGCAGTTTGGTAAGATCTTTCCTGTATTTGTATGTATTTGTCTTTTCAGGCACATCGCAGCCGATTATGTTTTATTTGATTTTTATTTTCAGGGGCAGAGTTTAATGTTTATTTTAATTATGCTTTTCAGCTTCTTTAGTTATCAATTTCGCGTCCCAACATGGGACCAATATATTTCTTCCCAGCCTCCTTATGTCAATCTCGCGTCCCAACGTGGGACTAGTATTTTTCTCCGCCTTCTCTAGATATCAATTTCGCGTTCCAACGTGGGACGAGTATATTCTCCTCCTTCTCTTCAGATGTCAGTGTCAGGTCTTGAAATTTAATAATTACTTAATTATGGAGCATTATTCAAATGACACCACAAAAGTTTAAATTTAAACTAAAATATAATTAGGTATTATATGTCCATAATCAAAATATGGTAAATACTCGTAGCCATATTTTGATCACGGAGAATAGAGAGCTGTTGCTCATTATAATATTCCCATGAGACACAAAGCGAAGATGCAGGTCGATAAATTACAGCATCCAGAGTAATTTGTCTTCCCACGGCGCTCACGGTTGAGGGCAGGCGTTCGTCCTTCCTCGCGGGTGCTCAGGTTAACGGGGCCAAGTCTTTATGGACTTATAGACGGAGTGGGTCACTGGGGCCACGTATCTATGCGGAGCAGCCGCAAAAATAAGTACACTGGTAATGGACTGGGAGTCCGCACCTTGTGGAGTCCACCATGTGTTGAGGAAAATGGTTGTCGATAAACACTGCACCGAATATATCTTTTAAGTACCTACCTTAAAAGTTTCGCTTCATTTTGTCGCATGAACCGCCGGAGGCGGCCATTTACCGCGCAGCGGTAAGAAGTTGACAGAAAGTCCTAGCTTAACATAATATTTTATGAATATAAGAAAAAGAAGAATCATCTGTACTGACCATAGATTTTTATTATAATGTACCTATAAATTCTCTTTGGTATTGACAGGTGTAAAACTTCATGCACAATCGGATATCGAACTTGGTTTATTAAAAATATAAACGAAATTTCTGAACGAATCATTCCCTTTTTTCTTGTTACCCTGAAAGAAATCTACCAGCAAGATCTTGTTGCCTTATTACATTTAATGGGAAATAGTGTTACTGTATATTGAAAGTATCTCGTTCCTGACAATGGACGCCACAGTGAAAAAAGGAACAAAAGATTCAATTAATGATGAATGTACTCCGTATAAACACAAGTATAATGATGAAGAATTATCTGAGTTAACAGTTGAAAATTGTGAAGGTATTTTAAAACAGGGAATTGAAGAAGAAAACGAAATAAATACACCTCAACAAATCACGTCATATGACATGACATTGTCACAGGGTAGTCAGTACAACTATGATGTTGAAGAACTTTCTGAATTACCAATTGAAAAATGTCAAATTGCTGTAAAACAGGAATATGAAGAAGAAAATAAAATAAGTACACCTCAACATGAGGTGACATTATCACCGAGTAGTCAGCTAGCGAACAATTATAACGAAGAATTTCCTGAGATACCAATTAATAATTGTCAAGTTGTTGTGAAACAGGAATATGAAGAAGAAAACAAAATAAGTTCACCTCAACATGACGTGTCATTATCACAGAGTAGTCAGTCAAGGTACAATTATAATGATGTAGAATTTCCCGAGATACCAATTGAAAATTATCAAGTTGTGGTAAAACAGGAATACGAAGAAGAAAACAACATAAATTCACCTCAATACGATGTGTCATTATCGCAGAGTAATCAGTTATCATATAATTATAACAATGAAAACTTTCCTGAGTTACCGATTGAAAACTGTCAAGCTGTTGTGAAACAAGAATACGAAGAAAAAAATAAAATAAACTCACCTCAACATGTCACTACTTATGATGTGCCCGTAATACAGATTAGTCAGATTGAGGATGAAATACTTCATGAATGCAATGTCTGTAGGAAAACATTTTCTCGAAGAGGAGATTTAAACAGACACAAACATATTCATTCGGAAAAGAAACCACATGAATGCAATTTATGTGAGAAGACATTTTCTCAAAGAGGAACTTTGAAATTGCACACACTTACTCATTTGGGTGAAAAATTACATGAATGCACTGTCTGTGGGAAGACATTCTTTCGCTTGCAACATTTAAACCGGCATAAGCTAACTCATTCAGGTGAAAAACCACATGAATGTAACTTCTGTGGAAAGACATTTTCTCGAAGCGGAGATTTAATCAGACATAAATATATTCATTCGGGGAAAAAACCATATGATTGCAATGTCTGTGGGAAGACATTTTCTCAAAGGGGAACCTTAAAATTACACAATCTAACTCATTTGGGTGAGAAACCACACGAATGCAATGTCTGTGGGAAGACATTCTTTCGGCTGCAGCATTTAAACCGACACAAACTAACTCATTTGGGCAAAAAACCGCATGAATGCAATGACTGTGAGAAAACATTTTCTCAAAAAGAAGATTTACACAGACATAAACTTACCCATACGGGTGAAAAACCACATGAATGCAATCTCTGTGATAAGACATTTTCTCGACGAGGAGATTTACAAAGACATCAATTAACGCATTTAGGCAAAAAGCTGCATGAATGTAATATCTGTGGAAAGTCATTTACTCAAAGAGGAACATTAAAACTACATATACATACTCATACGGGCGAAAAACCATTTGAATGTGAGGTCTGTGGGAAGGCATTCTATCAAAGAGGAATATTAAACAAACATAAAATAATTCATTCGGCCGAAAAACCATATGTATGCAATATCTGTGGAAAGACATTCTTCCGAAAGCAACATATGCAACGACATCAACTAACTCATTCGCGTGAAAAGCCGTGAAGTGCATTGTGTGTGGGAAGACGTATTCTCATAGAGGACAATAAAATATTCTTTTGATTCTTCATATTCTATACTGCTCTGAAAATCTTGCTGAATATGATAAATATTATTTTGAGTTGTTTATGTAAGTTAATTTGATTAATTCATAGTCTTGGATTGAGATGGCTGGACGACATCGAGGGAGATATAAGAGTGATCGGACAGACAAATTGGAGGAGACTTGCTGTTGACAGGGCGGGATGGAGGCAGTTTCTTGAAGAGGCCAAGGCCCACACTGGGCTGTAGCGCCATTGCTGATGATGAATATTACATAGCCGTGAAAAATAAATATGCTTTCCTTAGTAAGTAAATTAGATATTAATGTGACCGAGTTAACAATGTATTGAAGTTATTATTTAGTTGAAATTTAAGATAATATAAAAATAGTTTAAATACCAATCAATATTGTGACCCCAAAAACTACCTAAAGGGTGATCATGAGTTTCTTTAAATCATATACTCAAGTTCTTTATAGGTATAGTGTAATAGCCGAGTGAAAGTTTTTTTAAACAAAATAATTAAGTGAATTAAATTAGATAAATTAACCAGAGAGTAGCGTATAAAGAAGAAAATGCAGATTGTTTAACAAAATGTATAAAAAAAAATTGATCTATAAAAAAAAAACTGATGATATCAACTAAACATTTTACTAATAATAATTATATCATATAAAATTTAGTATAATAAATTATTTTAACAATTTATCAGAAGCGTTGATTATTATGAAATCCCTAAGAAACGTTTCTATAATGAACAAAATACCTTCTTAAAAATAATATTTTCCAACATATAATTCTCATGTTGCCTGGAAGACCCTTAGCATATTCTTCATTCTAGATGCTAATCACCATTATACTAAGTAATTTACTCTTTGACTATGTTCAAACCATCTCAGAAAAATTATTTTCATTTTGATAACAATGTAATACATTTATTAATACACATAGCACTCTTTACAGGGTGAATTGCCTTAAACAAAAAAAAAAATACATTTATTTTCAAATCTGAAATGTAAAAATATGGCACAACAGCATCGGCCGCCCACCCCCCCTTTACTGCCTAGGCCCTTAGAGCCGTAACCTAAGCCTAAACCTATGGACCAATGAAGATCATTTAAAGTGATCCAGCTATGTGCGATCCAAGGATGTAGCGCTCCCCTAAAATTTATTTGATATATATTATTGCTAGCTCCACTGAAGATAATCTTTCTCATCAATTTTCCAAATTCCTTCTCCTAAAGTAAAAAAAAAATATGTTATTGAGGATGTTTCTTTTCAATTTATGTTTTAAACCAGTAATATTCATCAAACATTTTAAGGCTAATTTGTAGTATAACTGCCTGTTTGTCCTATGTACTAAATTGGCTGTATGTTTGTTTTCATTAAAAAAAAAGGCTAGAGCTATTTACACGACTCAACCATAGAATTTTTTTTTTTTCATCCCGCGCAAAAAAAATAACTATAGAAAGCGCAGATAAATCAAGTTATAAAAATATTTACCTTTGTCGTTTCCATCAATAAATGCAACATGAAAACCAACTAAAAGAAAAAATATTATCATCTTATTATATTTAAAGCTTTATCAAAATCATAATTACTTCAAGATCTACTATTGTAATAAAATATAATCCAATCGACATTGATTTATCCATTTTTTTATTTCCTTGAAATGTATCCGTTCAATAAAATTGATGAAACCTTCCGAATTGAAGCATTAAAGTGGGTGTGGGGGAAGAATAAATACTTTTAAATCATTTTACTTTATTCACTTAGACTAACCTTGTAAAAAAAACTTAGCTAAAGCATTTGATAGAATTTTTGCCTCTCACAAGGCTATATCAAATATTTTAGAGATAGAGAAATGTACAATAATGATAAATGCAACCTATTATCTACAACGACATAAAATAGAATGAAATTATCGACAGTTATGTTGGTATCATAGATTTTCATATAATACACTAGTTATGTCGTAGTTAGCAAATTTTGTATGAATCGAATGTGAGTCATTTTTCGGGGGGGATTTTTGACGTTTTGGTTCCAGACCACATCGTTTTTCTGTAGAAAATAACGACTAATGTGAATCGTTTTCGGATTTATTTGTATAAAAAACATTTTAATTATTAATAATTTAGAGAACATTTATCTAGGATGTGTTGAAATGTAAGGATAACTGAAATATGTTGCCAACCAAAACGTCAAACTCGCGATATTCCATGACTCACTTTTTGCACAGAGTACTACATCTAGGTATATTATAATAAAAATCTATGGTTGGTATTCATACTTCTACATATATCACAGAAAAAAAAACCTTTAGATCTTTTTCTATACCTTCAAACACATTGGCGCCAAATGCATAAAACATAGACGACGCCCAAAAATCTTTCGTAAAATAGACACTTTTTGGCGGGAAAACGCATTTCCCGCCAATTCCGTTCGTAGAAATAGTGGTACCGAAAAAAAAATCAAATTGTCACTGATAAATGGCAATAACCCAAGCCGGGAATTATTGAAATTATTGAATAGAAGCTTAACTTGGCACCTACTTAATTTATATATACATACATACATACCATCACGCTGTATCCCTACTTGGGGTAGGCAGAGAGGTCAAACGCCAGACACCTCTATCTTGACATGAATGTTTTGCCTCATTTACATCCATGCATCTCGTCATACATGCTCTCCTATTATTCTGACTTGGTATATTACCATCTTTCAAAATCTCATTTATATGATCATGCCAACTCTTTTTCGGGCGGCCACGACCTCTCATTCCACTCTTTTCAGCCTTGTATACTTTCTTTGTCAGGCGCTCATCGTTCATTCTCTCTGATGTCCACATTCCTTATCCTATCATAGATCGTTCTACCACACATTCCTCTTAGGGACCTCATTTCCACAGCGTTAATTTTACTTTCATGCGTCTTCTGCCATGTCCATGTCTCACTCAATTTAAAATATTTTTCATAACACATTCTACATTTGGTTCTTAAGGCCCCCGTTCACGATCGTGCCATCCTTCCAAATGGCTTGCCATCACTCCAAAATGCGCTCGTGAATGTCAAATCCCGCGCAGCCCAATTGGCCTGACACACCAAAATGTAATTCCAAACGATCGAAACTCCATAGTGCCGCGACAAACAGCGCGGCACATCCTGTCGGCACAGCATGCTCGTGAGTGTGAAAACCAGCGGTACATTGCGCCGAGCTGTTTGACACTCTCGTGAATGCGAAAATACAACATTTTCTCTTTGTTTTTTACTATTTATATATAAACAAACTGCTAAATAGCAGTTGTATGAAACTCATCATCAGAATTATAACTCATTTTTCTTGAACACACCGTGAAACTGGGAAGATATAATTTAGAAGCTGAAATAGAAAGAAGAAGAGGTCTAGGATAGGCAGCGTTCAGCAAATTATCAAATGTTCTTAAATCTACAAATATCCCAATCCACTTAAAGAAAAAAGTTTTTGACGCTTGTGTACTCCCTGTGCTCACTTACGGCTTTGAAACATCCGCATTTACTAAGAAAATGATGGAAAAGCTAAGAGTGAAACAAAGAGCGATGGAAAGAAGAATGTTGAATATCTCGCTAAGGGACCACAAAACTAATGAATGGATTAGGAAGAACACAGGAGTAGCGGATGTGGCCAAAATAATAGCGGAGTTAAAGTGGAGTTGGGCGGGTCATATATCTCGGATGTCAGATGGACGATGGACAAAAATTGTGATGGACTGGAGGCCAAGAACGGGAAGCAGAAGCGTGGGAAGGCCCCAGACCAGATGGTCCGATGACATCAAAAATGTGGCAGGTCCTGAATGGCGAAGAATGGCACAGGATAGAGATCAGTGGAAGTCCAAGCGGGAGGCCTTTGTCCAATACTGGACTCAAGAAGAGGCTGAGTAAGTAAATAAGTAAGTAGTTTCTTGAAAATTAAAAAAAATATAGAACTTATTAATGCGAAAACGCCGACCGCTTGCGTTTACTAATTTTGATGGCTCGATGGCGCGCCCGTGAGTGTGATGAAAATTTTACAATGCTCCAAATGGAGCCGGTCCATATGGAGTGACGCCGAATGGCACGATCGCGAATGGGTTGCTTAAGTTTCCAGAAAATCACAATGTACCCATTAAACAATTCCACATACTTCCAAATTTTCTTCACCCCTTTTGATGTCATAATACTTACACCTTATACAGTACAGTCATTGGGTATTTTCTAATATAGTTCTCAATATTAATCAGCTTTTCGAAGTATAATCAACAATAAATGGAATGATTAGACAATGCTTCCATTTTATTAAATTCAAAATATTTCAACCTTATAATATTGTCACCTTCTTCTTCTTCTTCTTCTTCAGCCCTCTGTCCTCCACTGCTGGATATAGGCCTCTTCCATATTCTTCCACTTCCTTCTATCGGTTGCTGCTTGCAGCCAATTTCTACTCCTCACAGCGGCTATGTCGTCAGACCATCTTTTCTGAGGTCTTCCGACGCCTCTCTTACTTTCCCAAGGTCTCCATCTCAATATTTTAGGGGTCCATCTTGCGGGTTCCTGTCTATCAATATGTCCCGCTCATTGCCATTTCAATGTTGCTACGCGATCCATGACGTCCGCTTCTCTGGTTCTTTTCCTAATTTCTTCTTCTGTCTCTTAGGCTTACACCAAGCATGGATCTTTGTCTCCTTACTCAGCCTTAATATATTTCAATTACTTAATGTTCTCACAAAACTTATCTTACAGAATAACGTCAAATTGTGATTTCATTTTCTACTTCCCATTTAAAAAATCTTGTTTTCCCAACTTTTTGAATTCTAATTTAAGTATTAATTATTATCATTTTTTTGTATTCCGCATACTTTATAATTTGTTGTTCATTTTGATGTAATCAATAAATGCACGATTTTCTAACAAATTTGATTTGCCAATGTTACTCCATTTGGGGTTACAAGAGCCATTTTACAAGTGATTAATAAATAATAAAATATTTTTGTATAGAGAACATTTAAAAAACGAGTGGGTTGTGGCCAACGCTAAACTCCTCACTAACAAGTTATTCTATAAAGTATTCAAATTTTGTATGGAAAATTTTCAGCATTTTCATGAAATGAGTTTGTTAAATTATTTTTTTATTTAAATATTTTATTATGAAAACTTGATAATTCTTCAATGCCATTTTATTAAAGTGATGTGCCTTTTTACCAATTTGAAAATAAAAATTTCAAATTTTACGTTTCCTGAGCTTGGGGTCACTTTGAAATATTTGACAGTTAAAAAAATTGAGAAGCACTATTCATATATCGTTCAAAATCTAATGGAGTCTAAGCGAGTATTAGATATACATATTTGCAAAATTTGAAAAGAATCGAATGAGTACTTTAGTCTATAATCGATAAAGTAAAAATGAACACGCCGCGTAGCACACTGCACACTGCACATAGCACACACACACAGATACATTGTGATGAAACTTTCAGAATACAATCTCAGCATGATACTAGTTGATAATCTGCAATAAAAAAATACCCTTAAAAATTGTGAAATCATAACTCCCACTATATCCCCTTGGGTTAGTGAGGAGTAAAAAAGAAGTTGCTTTTTTCTCTCTTGTCAGATTAGATAAAAGCAAGATATGTATTTTTTAATGTTTTATTTATCTTTATGTACAAATATAAACAAATGTATTGCACACTGGCGGGCTTATTATCATCAGGCAATTCCTTCCAACCTACCAGATTATAAAGTATGACAACATTTTATATCGTCCTTTCTGTGGCTAACTGGTGAATTTAAAGAAATGAAATTTTACTTCTTCTTCGATGGCTCTACGGCCCATATCGAGCCTTGGCATCCATCCTCTCCTTTCTCCCGCCTCGGCCTTCCAATTTGTTGCCTGGAGCATTTCGGCAGCATCCCTCCAAACTTTGTCTTACCACCGTAGCCTTGGCTTCCCGACCCTCCTTCTTCCTCTTGGGTACCCTTCCAGGATCATTTTCGGTGCCCGTGATGACGGCATTCTCTGCACATGTCCGACTCATCTTAGCCTGTTCAGTCTGTCACGTACAGATATTCTGGGTGCCTTGTAGATGCTGTACAGCTCATCACTGTAGCGCACTCTCCAGGCTTCGCCATCATTCACGGGTCTCAGTATTCTACGCAGCATCAGCAGGAAGTAAAGAGAAGAATTCCTTGTTTCCTGTTGCGACTCTTCATTTAATTTCTCCATAGTCTTCGTTTTCTTTAGTTATATTGGAACCAGGTAGGTGAAGTCATCCACCATCTCAAAATTTTATTTATCTTTGAATTTTACAGTACGTTGTGGATTGTTGGTCGTGTTTCTAGATTGCTTCATGATTTTTGTTTTATCTTCATTTAATGCTAGTCCCATTTCTTTGGCTGCTGTTTCCAAGGGCTCGAAAACTTCTTGCACTGCTACTAGGGATCTTCCTACTATATTGAGGTCATCAGCATACCCTACAATCTGGCTGCTTTGGAAGTATATGTTGGGGTTAACGTTATTATGATATGTCTTCCTTATAACATATTCTAGAGCCAGATTGAAAAGTGTGGGGGCTAGTCCGTCACTTTGTTTGAGACCTTGAGATACAGTAAATTTGTTTGTGAGCTCTCCTCCTATCTTGTTTATCTTCTGGCTATTTCATATGCTTGTTTTTTGGCTCTTGTGTCTCGCTCTAGATATAACTTTCTTAGGTCCGAATGCAAAGTCCTACCTAAATACTAACCATGTTTTCATTGCACAGTCGCTCACTTAAGTTAGGAGATCACGTGGCTTCCTAACTGGAGGATGCTACGACGTTTTTATATGAGAATTGCATTGCAGAGACATATCTAAATACTTAGCGCATGCACATCAACGTAAATTAACATTTGCGAATTGTCAAAAAGTAAGGTTGATAGCGAGGAACCTTACGAGTGGTTTAATACTAAAATATGAGATTTTTTCGGTGGATAATGATTTTACGTTTCCTTCTGGTGCCATATTCAAGTCTCACTTACGTTTCCTTCTTGTGCCATATTCAAGTATCACTTACGTTTTCTTCTTGTGCCATATTCAAGTCTCACTTACGTTTCCTTCTTGTGCCATATTCAAGTCTCACTTACGTTTCCTTCTTGTGCCATATTCAAGTCTCACTTAGGTTTCCTTCTTGTGCCATATTCAAGTATCACTTACGTTTCCTTCTTGTGCCATATTCAAGTCTCACTTAGGTTTCCTTCTTGTGCCATATTCAAGTATCACTTACGTTTCCTTCTTGTGCCATATTCAAGTCTCACTTACATTTCCTTCTTGTGCCATATTCAAGTCTCACTTACGTTTCCTTCTTGTGCCATATTCAAGTCTCACTTACGTTTCCTTCTTGTGCCATATTCAAGTCTTACTTACGTTTCCTTCTTGTGCCATATTCAAGTATCACTTACGTTTCCTTCTTGTGCCATATTCAAGTCTCACTTACGTTTCCTTCTTGTGCCATATTCAAGTCTCACTTACGTTTCCTTCTTGTGCCATATTCAAGTATCACTTACGTTTCCTTCTTGTGCCATATTCAAGTCTCACTTACGTTTCCTTCTTGTGCCATATTCAAGTCTCACATATATGTAATTGGGTGATATGTTGCAATCATTCATAATTATTTTATGTTTTCCATTCACTCTGTTTTCTGCCATAAATTCTCATTTCGATGTCCTTATCAGGCCATATATTCTGTTCAAACACTCTTCCTTGATACTATGTATTTTTATTTTTTAAAAAGTATGAATATGTACTTGAAACAACTAGGTACTTATACATTATCATACGTTCCCTAAATTAAGCATAAATACTTGTGCTATAGGTGAACGAAATCGGTCATGGCAGGATTCAAACTCGCGACCACAGGATTACTAACCCAACACGATAACCCTCTGCCACTACTCATCTAATTATATTCTTATGTTTGTATATTCATTGAATTGTTTGAGTCATACATTCTTTCTTTTATTTGGGAAGCTGTTCTACTTTCAATCATTCCAAAGACTTGTACATTTAGTTTGTTGGTATTCATCCGTAGCCTGTTTTCTAGTCATCCTTCATATTATATCATACTAAAGAGACACTGTAATTCTTCCATACTCTCTGCTATCATAAAATTAATTGGGAACATTATTTTTTTTTATTTTACATTACTTCTCGGACAACTAACAGGTACTAGGTCAAATATTAATTTAACACGCACCCAATAACAAGTTGCCACATTCTGGGAGACTTGCGATATTAATCGTCTCACAGATCCAGACTGAAAACACAATTAAAAACTGTGTCTCCGCCGGGAATCAAATCCGGGACCTTTGGATCAGCAGTCAGATACCTAACCAACTGAGCCACGAAGGCCGATATTATAGGACTTATAGTGGTAAAATATCAAAATTTACAGCTTTAAAGATTATCAGAAGTAGTATAGATCTTCCACAGTACATTATGTGGTGAATCATGTTGGTGACAGGAGTTTCCTTTTATTTATTTATTTGAATCTTCTTATCATATACTTAGTACACTGGCGGGCTTATTGCTTGATGGCAATTTCTTCCAACCAACCAGAGTAAATGTTAAGTATACAAAACAATGTGTACTATGGCAATAAGTTAATCACATTACAAAATAAATAAATACAGCAGAAGAAAAGTAAAAAAAAAAAAACAAAGAAGATGGCATATAAGAACAATTCATAGCAATGATAGGAAAACTAAAGGATAAGGAAAGGACGAGGAGAGGAAGATGTAATCAGGTGTTGTCAGATAAATATTTTTGCTTTAGCCTTATCTTGAAGATGTTTAATGAGATAGACGACGTAATATCAGGACTTAGGCTATTCCATAGTCTAGCCGAATGTACTTCAAATGAAGAGCTATAAAAATCAGAACTATGAATAGGGATAGATGGTAAAGCACGTTCAGCAGATCGAAGTGGACGCCCGTGGCTTGAAAGATAAGTGAATTTATCTTTGAGATACTGAGGTAAATTTGGATTAAGGACATTGTATAGTAATGACAAGATATGTATATTACGTTGTTGTCGTATCTTGGGCCAATGAATAAGATTATGTAATGAGAAATATGATCGAACTTTTTTAGTCCAAAGATAAAACGGATGCAAACATTTTGAAGGCATTCAGTTTGTTGAGATGTTCCTCGTTTGCATCCAAGTAGCTAACATCAGCATAGTCAAGCAACGGTAGGAGAAGTGATTGAGCTAAGGTTATTTTACAGTGATGTGGAAGGAAATACTTTTCTGTTTCCTTGCCTTTATACTCAATATTTACTATACTATTCTTGAGTTGTGGATCCTTTACTGTTTCCTCTACTTTTCCTTGCCTTTATACTCAATATTTACTATACTATTCTTGAGTTGTGGATCCTTTACTGTTTCCTCTACTTTTCCTTGCCTTTATACTCAATATTTACTATACTATTCTTGAGTTGTGGATCCTTTACTGTTTCCTCTACTTTTCCTTGCCTTTATACTCAATATTTACTATACTATTCTTGAGTTGTGGATCCTTTACTGTTTCCTCTACTTTTCCTTGCCTTTATACTCAATATTTACTATACTATTCTTGAGTTGTGGATCCTTTACTGTTTCCTCTACTTTTCCTTGCCTTTATACTCAATATTTACTATACTATTCTTGAGTTGTGGATCCTTTACTGTTTCCTCTACTTTTCCTTGCCTTTATACTCAATATTTACTATACTATTCTTGAGTTGTGGATCCTTTACTGTTTCCTCTACTTTTCCTTGCCTTTATACTCAATATTTACTATACTATTCTTGAGTTGTGGATCCTTTACTGTTTCCTCTACTTTTCCTTGCCTTTATACTCAATATTTACTATACTATTCTTGAGTTGTGGATCCTTTACTGTTTCCTCTACTTTTCCTTGCCTTTATACTCAATATTTACTATACTATTCTTGAGTTGTGGATCCTTTACTGTTTCCTCTACTTTTCCTTGCCTTTATACTCAATATTTACTATACTATTCTTGAGTTGTGGATCCTTTACTGTTTCCTCTACTTTTCCTTGCCTTTATACTCAATATTTACTATACTATTCTTGAGTTGTGGATCCTTTACTGTTTCCTCTACTTTTCCTTGCCTTTATACTCAATATTTACTATACTATTCTTGAGTTGTGGATCCTTTACTGTTTCCTCTACTTTTCCTTGCCTTTATACTCAATATTTACTATACTATTCTTGAGTTGTGGATCTCGGCAATATAAGTACCTAATAATGTGTGTCACCACATATATAAAAATTCACATTATTTCAAATTATTATGTATTCAAACACTCAACAAATAACTAAGACTCCATTCCACTCCTTATTCATTCTTATCCCTTCACCAAAGTGCATATTGTAATTGTCAAATCATTTCTATAGATTAATCAGTTGAATATTTTTAATTTGGTCTAATTTTACCTGCCTTATTTATCATTTAAAACTGTTAATATTCTCAAATATAGTAAAAAAGTTTATGGTTTTTATATATTACTTACCTTTGCTGTAGATTAAAAGAAAAATCTTAACATCATCTACCACCCACAGAGTTGATGAGAGTCACCGAAGAGCGAGCGGAGTGAAGGAAAAGACCGCCGACAACCATGGCACAGTTTATTTGTATTTCGGATATATTCATTGTGTACAATCATTTAAAGATTTTAGCAAAAAAAGTGAATTTAGCCTATTAAGAAAGAGCTCTCTTTATATAATGATATCATAAAACGATTACCTGCCATACTGTATACTCTAATCCAATCTCAATATCGAATTTTCGCTCATCAATTTACAAAATAATATAACAGTATTGTAAAATAATGTATAAGGTACTTATTTAGATTTAAATTAAATACTATTAATAAATTATATTATTCAAAAAAAGAGATCAATGAAATGTATATTTTTGTTTGGAAAAAAATATAAGAATTTGCTGGTCATTCTAGATTAGACTTTGATAAAAAGAACATCTTGTAAATATCTTTATTGTAATATATTCTTCTTTTTGATATAAAATATACCTTTGGTATTTTATTTATTCTCCATGATTAAATTATTAAAGATATTCTCTCCTGGATAAAACATTCAATCCTTTTTTTGTGATACACACGGGTTTGTTAAGTTTTTAAAAACCTGTAAGACATTGCCGAATTTGGATATCTCATACTAATCTTATTTTTCAATTATCGTGAACAATTCAATAAAGCACTACATTCAGAAGAATGGGTGGTGAACCTCATTGCTGAACTATGTAAGATGTTATAGTTGCCTGTTGTATTTTCGATTACCCGGCTCTTACTGGACACTCGAAAACAATGATTTAAAAGAATGGAAGCACTATTCTAAGCCAGTGCCTCACAGCATAAATTGGTATTGTAATTTGGAATATATAAAAGATCAGTTTGTCCTAAAGGTAACACAGAAAGTAATAAGATTATTCAATTCCAGTTAATTGAATTTATTATAAACAATTTTATATAGTAAGCTCTGATCATGGATAGTTCTTCTTTGTACAAGTGATTCCAGATTACGATACTTCAACGAAGCTATATAATCTGGGAAATACAAATTAAATTTATATATTTTTGTCAAAAATATCCTTTGTACATTTTCAATTCTATTTATGTTAAATTTATGCACTGGAGACCAAACAGCAGTGCAATATTCGATATGGGGACGTATATATGTTGTATAAAGCACATATATACGTGGCATATAACAAACAAACACTCAAACACAACCGAGCCCGAAAAGACACCGAACAGAAGGTGCAGCCCCAGGGTACAGCGACATCCTTTCTCCAGGCATGTCACTGTCTTCCACGTGTTGGCTGTAAGCTCGGTCGGGGTCCAGCCTCTGCGTTAGGCTGGCAGGTCCTAGTCGTACCCATTGTGGTTTCCTCTTCCCCTCTTCCAGACAGTCACCCATGGCTTGCTCTGTGCCACAGGGCAATTCTATCAAGGCGCATCTCTCACCTCAGCGACAGAGGTGGTAGGCCAGCTGAGAGCCTCACCGGATGCAAACCGACGCCACAGACGACGCGGAAAACCCCTCGTGGTCCAAACTGCGAGCCGCCGCGTTCCCTGCTGCGGTGTCTCAACACTGCACCCTGCCTGGACGCCTCTGACCTCATTTTGGTTCTGTAGCACCGGCAGCGTGCATGCGTGTGACGTGTCCTGTCATACAGAACTCTTGCATCCTCGAAAATATAGCCCGGCCCCATCGGGAGCGCATGTCGACCAAATGACGGTGTCACCACAAGCTGTCCGTCTCGCAGAGATCCTTTCACTACATGAGAGAATGCCGAGTGAGAGCGCGTCAGCTGCAAGTATCGTTGTTTACACACTTACGCGCCTGTAGCATTCCAGCAGGAGTGCTGCTGTAAAAAAAATAAAAATCCTTGTTTTTGGGCAACATTTTTTTCGGGCATAACAAGCCTTTTCATTTGGGTTGTATGTACACCGATTTTTTAAACCTAACCTACAAATGTTTGGTAAAAATATGTTGGTAAGGTTTGTATGTAGTTATAATTGCTACTGGCGTGAGCCAGTTGCATTATATATTAAAAAAAGTAACTAAAATATTAAAAAAAAAAAAACAACTAAATTGGTGTGAATATTAAACAAACCGTCAGTACATGATGTGTCAAAAACAAAAACTGGTGTACTGTACAAACTAGGCTATTCCCATATTGGGTTTTTAGGGGTTTACTTTTATTAGTTGGCAACTCTGGATAACAAAATGCATTGACGTTTCGTTTGTGGTTGCATGTTGCATCATTTGCAAACATATTATGTGGTTGATAAAATATACGTAGGTTTCGTTAAAATTACACAAATAAATAAATAAGATATATATTTTTTGTTTAACATTAGTGAAATATGAATTCGAAAGATGTCGAATGTACCAAATTGGACTCGGAAGACGGCTTTCCTGTTAACAGTTTTAAAACGGAACGGCCAACAGACGGCGATGAATATGAACTAGATCTTAATATGACGGTAGAAGCAGATGGCGAAGAGACAAATGTCATGAACAAAATTATCATAGGAAAACCCAAAAAACTAAATAAAAGTACGTATCGACTCTATTCATACTCCTTTACTTATTAATTTACGTTTCAAACACGAAATTTATTACAAACGTAATAAAACGAACACATATATAATCCACGCACAATGAATTTAACTATGATCGTTTAGAGGTCGAAATTCGACCGTAATTCTATAAATTTGAAGTCATTGGACCCTGCAGGGTTACTCACGAAGTTGATTGATATAATATTATGATCGAATTCAGACCTTAGCAATCTTTGAGGTTAAAAATAATTGAAAAATATTATCAATTTATACAGAATAAATGACAATTTCATACTCATCTTTGATATTAACAATTTTTTTATGATTAAATGTAGAGTAAGATTAATATTGGATTATGATTGAGTACTGATTTATTCTTTTTTAAGATTAAGGCAAGATAAGTTGAGCATTGATTTTTATTATAATATGCTAGATGTCAGAGTTAGCAAATTTTGTATAAAGTGAGGCATTTTTCCATGGGATTTTTAACTTTTTGGTTGGCAGACCACATCGCTTTTCTATAGAGAATAACGACTAATGTGAATTTTTTTCGGATTTATTTGTCGAAAAAACACTTTGTTTATTAAGATTTAGAGAACAGTTATCTATACTGGAGCCATCGTAAGATGGCGTTTCTGACAGATTGTAATAGTGTTGTGACACACTTACGGGCTATTTCACCACCTCTGGATAAAGTGCCCGATAGCCAATCTAACACAAATCTAACGGATAAACCGAAAAATGCGTTTCACGACTCTCTGACAGCTCTATCCCATGGAAAAAGTTCTAGATATGTTGTCTAGCGGAATAGGTTCGCAATAAGTGATAGATAAGTAGTTAAACTGAATAAGCTGTCAAAGTTTGCAGATAGGTGCGTGTAGTAAATTTGTTTTGTTTTGCTTTTTTAAAGTTATTTTTTAAATGATCGAAATTTATGACCAAATCGACGATGATATCGTATTTTTACATAATAAATCGGCGTCGGAGATTTATTCCAAATGCGAAAAGATTATTTTTCGGAGTTCGACAATATTGATTTCAAGGCGAGGTTTAGATTAACAAAAACGTCTGCACAGAACATTTTAGGACTCATAAAATAAATTATTTTTTTCTTATATCTTATTTTCTATAACATTATTATGCTGACAAACTAAATCCACCAACAAGTTGATGTCATCCTCTCAGAAATTCGTAGTTATTTCTCTTTTATACATTCTCAAAATATTTGAAATATCTTGTTTTGTGTCCACGTGTTCGTTTTGACCGTGTGTTTATTTACCGTTGTCCGTTGTTTACTGTGACTTTTTACGATTTACAATGTGACAGCTTTATCCAACCATTGAAATAGATGAAATTACAACGTTGCCACCCTTTATCCGTCGGATAACAATCTGTAAGAAATTTGTAGGTGGTGAAACGCTCGCTTCATTTATCCTTAAGATAAATTTATCTTATGGATAGTTATCTAGAACTTTATCCAGAGGTGGTGAAATAGCCCGTTAAAATCAATAACGAAAAAATACAGTTGGATAAATTATTAATGTAAAAAAATATTAACGTTTCCACTATAATATGAAACATTGTTGTATTATTATGACAATAAAATAAAATAAGCTATGGTGATATTATGTTTGTATATTCGTACTTACCTTAGTATGCTTCAAGTGTGAGTCGAGAAAGTCTTTGTACACAAAAAAGGTTATACAAGAATAATAAACACATTTTTCTTAGATAAAAATATTTACTTGAATGTCTTTCAATCTGATTCATCCCCATTACTATCACTCTCCATTGAACTATCGTCGCTGCTATCATTTCCTTCATTAATTACAATATCATTATCTAAAATATTATCGATTCTAATATCTCTTTCATAGGGCCGGTATTTCAGTCGGCCCTTAGGAGTTTAACTCAAGTTTAACAAAAATATTGCGTATTTCAGTACCTAATCTTCCCTTAAATATGTCACTAAACGACAAATATTTAACTCAACGTTTCTGGCGGATCGCGTGTCTTAATCATGAGTTAAGTATTGTTTCTAGTCTTTTTTCGCCAGGTGGCGTAATAATTGCCGCACGCTTTAATGTTTTATTTCATTTTATAATCAAATAACTATGCATAATAATAATTATAATCGTGATTTATTTTTGTTGTTAAAATAAAAGACTTGACATAGAAGTGGTTCATGTATTTAATATTTATTTTCTTTTTTACATAATTATAATGTATTGCCTGACAACAAACGAAATAAACTGTCAGCCATAATGAAACGTCAGGCACGCATTTAAAACATTATTTTTTCGATGTTTTTTCATCCCACTTTTTAAATTGATCCATCCTGTTTCTATATATATAATGTGTATTCTTAAATTTTCTACATAAGACATTATTTTACCATTATCACTTAGTTCCATATCCATCTGTAAAATATACATACATTTTGCATTGAATCATATGTACTACGTACGTAGTACATATTCAATGACATTTTGTCACTACAATGATTGATTTTAATTAAAAAAAACATTGATCGTTATAAAAAATTGAAAAAGTAACATGCTGTGTAATGAAACAAATAAAATAATGTGTTGTTATAATAATAAGATAATATTTAGTCACAGCTTCGCGTCACGTATCATTAAAGGTTATTGACAATTTGACAGATGTGTTATAGACAATAACCATAGAAAACGTAAAATATATCTATATTTGAATATTACGTAACTGACGTTTCATTTTGCACTGAAATATGCGAATGAAACTTGGATTACTAAATCCAACGATTTGGGCCAACTGATATCTCGGGCCTTAATCTTCCTTTATTCGTCGCACGGTTCTATAATTCAAATATATTTGTAAATAATAATTGTCATCTAGTACTTACCTACACATTTTGAATCGTTTCATTCATTCCATATTTAAATATTTTTTGTTTTGATATTTTTTATGTTTTGACATTAAATACTGTTGTTAAGAGAGAAAAAATACTCGTAGAAAAATAAACATTAAATGTCCTTCGACATTCTGAGCAACCATCGTTTTATTTTAAAATATAATAAATGAGCATTATATATTTACTAATAGTAAATTTAGAAATTCTTAAAATATAAAGAAAATCAATATATTTGATTATATATTATTTTAAAAACTTGAATTGTTTTTACGATTTAACGTTAGGTTAATTACATATCGATTTTGTGGGACATCACTACTCTGGCGCTCGCACAATTAAGTATAGCATTTGTCCTCCAATGTTTAGCTGTCATTAATTACGAAACTTCATGTGAGTCCAAACGTCAAACGCCATCATACAATGGCCGTACTATAGGATGTGTTGAAATGTATGAAAAACTAAAATATGTTGCCAACCAAAACGTCAAACGCATGATGTACCATGACTCACTTTTTGCACGGAGTACTCCATCAGTATATTATAATAAAAATCTATGGTCATGAGTAGCCCCCGATCTATGATGTTATATTTATGTTTGTAATAATTTTTGTTATGGACTTCAAATTTTTGAATGATACAACATAAAATTTAACAAAGAAGAACATTTTTTTACATACATATTTATTAACCTCACTTTACAGTATAGAAAGGAAGATTTTTGTACCTAACTAACCATACATATTTGCCAAGCTTTGGCAAGTGCTTTTCAAACTGTTATTAAATCAGGATATAATACAAAAAATCAGGATATCGTTTCTAATTGAATAATATCCTGATGGATATGAGAAGAGAGAGATATACCTTTCCATAGGAGATCTGCATTTCATCTCTTGGGCTTGACTTGACAATATACTCTCATTGAAAAGAGTTATTTATGTGGAACTGACTGTTCCATGGGACATGGGAACTTTGGTGAAAGAGCGTTTGCTGTAGTGGGTCCGGTTCAGTGGAATAAGCTTCCATATAGGTTAAGATCGATAGACAGTGAAAGTGTGTTTAAAAAACAGTTAAAAACTTATTTTTTCAAAAACTCGTATAGTGATTAAATGGTTATTTCCTTGTTTATTATTATTTTTTCCAGGTATTATTGTTAAGCGCCCTTGAGGTGGATACACAAAAATGGCGCTATAGAAATTATCCATTTATTATTATTATTATTATGAATATTCCAAAACACCATCAATACAAGCTAAACAAGCAAGTACAAGGAACTGGTAGATAAAACAGTTCAAAATGGCTTTTACACAAATATATATGCTCTCGAGATGGGAGCCAGAGGTCTGCCCGCAAAGTCTTTATATTCCTTCTTTTAGGACCTCTCTAGGGGTAAAATAAAAGATCTTCTAGGAGCGTGACTCGAGTCATAAAGGGGCCACTTAAGCCTGCATACATGGTCGCATGCCCGTGTTGCTCGCCTATTCTGACTGGTACTCTGGTCGCCTGTGCTCGTGGGCTACATTCACAACGAACGCCGAGTGCACTTGTTTTTTTTATTGTTTATTGTTGTTTATCGTCCGTAGACCCTAGCTCGGGTACTTGGACTCGTCAATTTTATATTACAATTTGTTGACAATATACAATGTATACAATACAACAACAGAGATGAAAACACTAAGACCAATCTTGGGCAGAACCCTCAGAGACAGAATACCCAACAAGGAGATCCGCAGAACCTGCAATGTGGAGGATATTGTAAGGTGGAGCAGACAAAGAAGACGACACTGGAGAGATCATGTTAGAAGGATGAATCCAGAAAGGCTGCCAAAGATCGTAATGTGCGAATTACCAGAGGGACGCCGACCACCGGGAAGACCATCAAAGAGATGGAGGGAGAGCTGGACGTCCTCGTCCCAGGACCTGTAAAAACAGATCATAGATCTAAAAAAAGAGGAAGAAGAAGAAAATACAATTTATATAAAGATAGATCAATCAGGGATATAAAGATAGATTGATTCATTAAAGTTCCAGAAAAACAAAAGCAATTAGGTACATAGGTAAATTACAAAATAGGAAAATAAATTAGGTAGATTCTGCACTCACTCATAGTTCTATGAAAATATAATAATACAATGGACAATTTATAATAGTCAATTCAATGGTGAAGTGAATGTAAATGGTTCACTCCAGCATTTCGTCCACAGAATAAAAAGATTTATCAACGAGGTACGTCTTCACTGCTCCTCGAAATTTATCATCATTCAGAGACTTGATTCCTTCCGGCAGCTTGTTGAATAGACGCACACTGAGACTAACAAAGCTTTTAGATAATTTTGCTAATCTGTGCTCCACGGCCGTCGGATACTTCCCTTTGAGCGAGTGTTATAATCGTGATATTCCGAGTTCAGAGGGGTGTTGGGCATGTTCTTGCGTGCATAGAGTAGGCATTCATAAATATACATGCCAGGAAGTGTGAGTATGCCTAATTCTTTAAAATAATCCTTGCACGACTCCCTTGACCCCATGCTTTTCAATGCTCTAATTGCACGTTTCTGA
The DNA here is from genome assembly GCA_963576475.1 of Molanna angustata. Taxonomy (NCBI): domain Eukaryota; kingdom Metazoa; phylum Arthropoda; class Insecta; order Trichoptera; family Molannidae; genus Molanna; species Molanna angustata. The sequence continues at coordinate 16,157,555 of OY754990.1, forward strand.
AGTATAAAAATTCGGCTCCAATCAGCCCCTCTGCCCCAGAATAAAACTCCATATGACATAATACTCTGGAAGTAAGCAAAGTATACAGATCTGGCTGCCACACTCGAGAGACACTCTGTGACGTTCAGATTAAACGTCGAGTGTACGCACCAAACGCTCGGTAAAATTGTCGGGTGAAAAACGCTCTGACAGTTATAGTATCTGTTGACTTCTATTTTATCTGTGGAATGATGACTTCTATTTGTTTTTGTGGTGCCTACTATGTCAGTTGTCATTATTTATGATGATAATATACACTCACAAAAAGATTAATTTATAAAAATATCATTGAAAAATTTCCAATAAAAGGTCAGAGATCATTATTTACTCCACTGCCTAATTGTTGTTTTCGATGAAAATATAACCTGAAAGAGACGTGTATGATAAATTATATTTGACATTTAAAACTCCCGATGCTGCGTTCAGATTGAAACGCCGCTCGAAAGCGTTCAGTGAGATTGGTGCTTCAGGTACATCCGACGCCCGACATCGAGTGTTGTGTCTGAACACATCCCTGGATTCATGAATCCAGTGAAACCACGATTGCCATTCTTTGTTGTATCTTTTTTGGTATTAACTGGTGATGGACATACTACCATCTGCCATTATTACATACGCCTCCCTTCTCACTATCCTATGCAATTGGCTTTCTGCCACTCATTTTTTGTTTTTATTGACAATAACATCTCAATAGAGACGAAGTTGGGATATTATCTATAGAAGAACCAGGAACTCAGGCTTCTACAATATCCCAACTTCGTCTCTATTGAGATGTTATTGTCAATAATAATATCATTTGACTCCCGACAGGGAAAAAAATGCAATGTTTGCGTATATGCAATTATAAAAAAAATATTCGACTCATTTTTTGTCATATATATCTTGATTGTGGCCTGCTTGGGTTTCTGCGGCCAGTTCTTGGTCGCCACTTAAGAGTATAATGAGAGGAGAAATATTGTTTGAGAGGTTTGAGTAATACTGTACGAGGTTTTTTAATCAAACCGATTGATTGTTTTGAAAAACTATCAATCAATAATATTTCATAAAAGGGAGTTCTACACCATTAATACTGTCAACATTGACAATATAAGAAACATTAAAGTATCATTGTGTTTTCAGAGCCGTTGAAACTTAAGAGCAAATGGAGAAAGAGAAGCAACGACAATAATCAAGGACCAGGATCGGAAGACATCGCCAGCCAAGGTTTGATGGTATTGCCTATCGAATTCTCTGATGGTGAAACACAGCCAACGCAGCAATTCTTAACTGCTCCCAATAGTGTCAATGTCTCACAAATGCCTAAGATCAAACTTCCGATTGGGGAATCCATCACTGTCATCAATGTTAAACAGGTAGCAATCGTTTACTAATTTTTAACTGCCCTGCTAAGTAAAAACACAAATTTGTCAGAATCACAGTCCAAGTTACCTTTTCGTATGTATTTCTTCAAATATTGGAAAAAGAAACATGTCAAAGCCATCACAGATATCTAAATTTACTTATTTATAGGAAGTATATTTCTAAAAAGATTGTTGAGAAAAATCTTTGGGCCTGTCTGTGAAAATAGAACATGGAAGATAAGATACAACCATGAGCTAGAACATATGTATAATGAATCCAATATAGTAAAGTATATGGACTTATCGCCTTAAGGAGCCCATTCACGATCGTGTCATTCGGCGTCGCTCCATATGAACCGGCTCCATTTGGAGCATTGTAAAATTTTCATCACACTCACGGGCGCGCCATCGAGCCATCAAAATTAGTATACGCAAGCGGTCGGCGCTTTTGCATTAATAAGTTTTATTTTTTTTTAATTTTCAAGTAAAAATGAGTTATAATTCTGATGATGAGTTTTATACAACTGCTATATAGCGGTTTGTTTATATATAATAAGAAAAAACCAAAGAGAAAATGTTTTATTTTCACATTCATGAGAGTGTCAAACTGCTCGGCTCCATGAGATGGCGCAATGTACCGCTGGTTTTCACACTCGCGAGCATGCCGTACCGACAGGATTGTCAGTTTGGAATTCCATTTTGGTGTGTCAGGCCAATTGGGCTGCGCGGGATTTGACATTCACAAGTGCATTTCGGAGTGGTGGCAAGCCATTTGGAAGGATGGCACGATCGTGAATGGGGGGCCTTTAGATGGTTGGGACATCGCCAGCGCATGAAGGAAAACTGAATCCCGAAGAAGATTCTCACAGACAACAAAATGGGAGGCAAAACGTGAAAAGACCCAAATTAATGTGGACGGATGGTGTAGAAAGGGAAGGGAAAGTCAGTCCTTGTGTAAGTGCTTCCTCGAAGATTGTTAGGCCTAGGTCATCAGCATAGATAAAGGATGTTGTGTGGGCTGGTCATTGGTATAAATGCTGAATAAGGTAGGTGCTAAGATACTGCCTTGTGCCAATACTTTTTTCTGGTTTGGTCATCTGTTATTTTTTCCTTGAAACTGTACACACAATTTCCAGTTTTATAGCATTGCGGTAATAATAATTATAATACACACTTCCTTGCACCCTGCTTAAGTGATGAGTTTATTGCCATATGCAAATTTCTTCCAACTAATCAGTGTTTTCAGCCCAGAGAAGCAATATTAGCGTGATAAATCAATTTAAATAAATTTCTCAGCTGCTGGGGATCGAACCCATGGTAATCAATTTTGTCAATAAAACGTCTTTTGGTATCATTTGGTATATTTTGGTGAGAATCTGGTGGATGACTGTGTCTTAGGCGACTGTCAGGTCAGCGAATGCAATGTTTGTCATTTTAAATATTCTGGGTTAAGTTCAGTATCTGCCTGAAGCCTGCCTGTTGTGGTATTATTTGTGCAGTTCAATTAAGGGTGTGAGTCGCTTTTTTTTAATTGTCCGGTCCAGGACCTTGAATAGATAGCATAGCATAGCAGTAAAATTGGGTGGTAGCTTTTGGCTCCTTTTCTGGCTAAGTGTTGCTTTAACCCAAGATTTCTCTGGATCTTGGGGAGCTGACTTCTGGATGCTTTTGTTAAAAATTTAAAATAGCCATTGTTTGTCTCGAGGTCCAAAGTATTTGATTTGCTCCTAATACATATATATCATCCAATCCTGCTGCCTTGCCATCTTTCGCTGACTCTATGGTATCCTCTATTTCAGATATATCTAAAGTTTCAGTGGAAAGAATCTTGGTGTGTTTTCGTTTTGCTTTCTCTGGTTATATATAAATAATGTTGAAAGTGTTATATTGAAATATAAATAATTCTTATTTCAGGCAATGGACACTCCAGTGAAGCGAAAATCAAAAAGTTCAATCAAAAATGATGAATATACTCATTCAGATAACATTGAAGTTGCATCACGGAGTGGTCAATCAAAGAAGTGCAGAGTTAAGAGAAGCTCTTTTAAATGCAATTATTGTGAAAAATCATTCTCTTGTAAAGCAGATTTGAATGATCATAAACTAACCCATTCTGGCGAAAAACCACATGATTGTGATGTCTGTGGCAAGACGTTTTCTCAAAAAGGACATTTAAACCAACATAAATTAATTCATTCGGGTGAAAAACCACATGAATGCAATGTGTGTGGTAAGAAATTTTCTTTAAGAGGAAATTTAAACCATCATAAGGTAACTCATTCGACCAAAAAACCATTTGAATGCAATGTCTGTGAAAAGAAATTCTTTTTACAAGGAGATTTAAACAGACATAAACTAACTCATTCGGATAATAAACCACATGAATGCCATTTTTGTGAGAAAAAATTCTCCATTATAGGACGTTTAAAAAGACATATATTAATTCATTCGAATGAAAAAACACATGAATGCAATATCTGTGGGAAGACATTTTCCCAAAAAGGACATTTAAGCCAACATCAATTAACTCATTCAGGCATAAAACCACACGAATGCAATTTTTGTGGCAAGTCATACTCTCTAAAAGGAGATTTAAACAGACATATACTAACCCATTCGGGTGAAAAGCCACACGAATGCCATATATGTGGGAAGGCATTTTCTCTAAGAGGAAATTTAAATAATCATAAATTAATTCATTCAGGAGAAAGACCACATGAATGTGATTTATGTTGGAAAACATTTTCTCAAATAGGACATTTAAACCAACATAAACTGTCTCATACAGGCGATAAACCACATGAATGCAATATCTGTGGTAAATCATACACCCTAGTAGGAGATTTAAACAGACATTCTTTAACTCATTCAGGCAATAAACCACATGAATGCAATGTCTGTGGAAAAACTTTCATTCAGAATGCAACTTTAAAGCGACATAAAAAAGTTCATACGGGCCCATAAATTCAATATGTGTGGTAACAGAAAATTTGCATTCCTTTGCAGCATAGGATGAATAAACTTGCGAAATAAATATTTTTTGAAAGGTGTTATTCTCTTAGACCCGAATGCACAGTCCTAGGTACCTAAATGCTAACCTTACTGGAGTATTTAGTGTTCTTAAGTTAGCAATTGCGTTGCAGAGACATCACTAACTAAATACTACGCCAAACTTAAGGTCGATGGCGTAGAATTTCACAATATTGTGTACAAAGAAAAGAGATAGATAACTTTCTATGGGCTTAGAAAACCATCTATCTCTTTTCTGACGTTTAATATGTTTTTTTGCTATAACAACACAAACATATGTAACCAACTTCACACTGACAACTCGATGTCACGTTTTTTTTTAAATTCCACCAAATTTTCCGCATCTCGTATGGATCGCTGAATACTCTGTTTGGTATTTGATTTGACAAAATTACCAAATACATATTCAGCGAAGCCGAAAAAATCATCCACCGAAAAAATTTCGTATTTTAGTATTAAACCACTCGTAAGGTTCCTCTCTATCAACCATACTTTTTGACAATTCTCAAATGTTAGTTTACACCGATGCGCATGCGTTAAGTATTTAGATATGTCTCTGCAATGCAATTCTCATAGAAAAACGTCTTAGCATCCTCCAGTTAGGAAGGCACGTGATCTCCTAACTTAAGTGAACGACTGTGCAATGAAAACATGGTTAGTATTTAGTATTTAGGTAGGACTCTGCATTCGGACCCTAGTGTGGTCCTTGTGTAAAATAACAACCATTTCAATGACAATAGTTCACATGTAAGTTTAATTAATTACTTTTATTACTGGCTCTATGAAAGTGTTTTGTTTTACAATTATTATGCCTAGGTACTACTGTTGCTACTATATTATTTTATTTCCATGACAAATAGTTGACAGTGTTAGGGATATCCAATTAGACTTATTCCTATCCTGAGCATAGATAATGTATGCCTACCCGAGGTAAAATTGTATGAAAAGAAAACTACCTACAAGCAGTAAAGACAGTGTTACCTTATGATACAGTGCCCTTCACACGAGGTTATAAGTTTTTCTTCCAAGTTTTTTACATAGTTAAACTATGTCAATTGTATAGTTCTTCGTATTCACAATATTCATGTGGACTCAAAAACGCATCAGCCACTCTACTGTGGCTCACCATCTATCCGCGTGAACTGCCGAGATCCTTGCTACATTGCATTTGCGCTCGTCCTCACTTTTCATTAATTACATCCATGATATGGGTAAACAAGGATGGTTTTGATTTCGCTGGTTGACCAGACTTGCCCCCCTGATCTCTTTATCTTCTGGATTGTCAGCGCTATTTTGTTTGAAACAAAATGGTTGATACGTAATAATTGACACATAAAGTACTATTAAATACTTCTAGACTCTAATTATTTATCTGTGGAGTATGTTTTCAAATATGGATACCAAAACAAATGAAATTGAACCTGCATTTAAACATTTTCAAAACACCAATAGTTGGTCATTAACGACTGAACTGGTTTAAGATCCGTCACCAAAGAGATTCCCATGTTCTTTCTCTGCTCTGCCAAATCCTAATAACCCTCTTACACCCACGTACCTCAGAGAGAATTTCGCCCACTTATCCTCACATGGTCTTAACATACAGTCCCAACTTACAATACCAATACACCACACATCTACTTATACTTACTCGTTCACAGTACATGCAGCTCGGATGTGGAATCTATTGCCGGAGAGTATCAGAGATGCCTCTAGTTTGATAGCATTCAAAAAGTGTCTCAAGTCACACTTTTTATACACATAACCACTGTTGGCGCAGATGACTGATAATTCCTTTTTATACTTATCCTCATCTTGACATACCTAAAACTCATCATACCTACATCCATACCTGAACGTGGCAACAACAATCTCGCCTCTGTTCGCGCGCGAGCCAGCCACGTTCTTCAGTCTCGCAAATACGCGTCTCCCTGCACCACTCGTGTTACATCACGCCGTGCACAATTCATAAAAACCATTACATACGTTCGCGGCATTGCACGTATTCATTAAATTACAGAAAATTAGTGAGCATATTTGTTGAATCAGTGACGAGAAGGAAGAACAAACGCGACAGAGAAAAGGAAGAAAACAGCTGGCACAGTAAGTCCACTCCTTTCATTTTCCATCTTGTCCAATCTGTTCTTTGCCGATATCGCATACACGTTTTTTTACCTTTGTCCTTCTATCCTTTTCCCTCTCCTATCACCCATCCAACAAACATGGTGTCTTTATCTGGTTTATTATTATTTTTTATTTTTTATATTTATTTTGTATTTTTAATTTATTATTTTTTTATTTTGTATTCTCTTGTTAATTATTCTTGTAACTGATTGAATTTAATATGGTGGTTGACTGGTAGAAATTGCCTGCGGGCAATAAGTCCGCCACGTTGTTATCACAATAAAAGTTTTTAATTATTATTATAATTAGTTGACACCCTATTTGAAGCATTGGATTTTGAGGTTTTATTTACCTTATATTTGACATCATTAATCCAAAAGGAAATTGTGTTATATGTCAAATTAACTGAAAAGTACACATCACCTGCTAACGTTTAATAATTACCAAATAAACACATAATCTATAAATAAATATATCTTAAACTTTACTTCGTTGTTTACTATCCTTATCCAATTTGTTAAGAACTATATATATATATAAAAATGGATGTACGTATATTTGTTTGTTTGTACGTGAGCGATGGACTCCCAAACCAACCATCCGATTGCGATGAAACATTGGGAATGTGTTCAGCTCATTCCGGAGAAGGTTAATGCATTATAATTTATTTATTCGATATGACAAAAAAAATTTGATAAAATGTTTGGTATTGAAATGAAACTTAGTGGGTCTGTTCAGTGCGCACACGAGAAGGTTTATGAATTAAAATTTATTTATTTATTTGATATCTCACACAAGAATTTACAAAAATTATCTATTTGGGATTGTCATTGAATTTTAGGGATTCGTTCAGCGCATAGCAGAAAACGTATTTGAAGTTTAATTGAATTATTTAACTTCTCGCACAAAATCTCGATACACGAGCATATTTTACATCAGTAACAATAATTATTGCTATTCCCACAGGAATTAAAATTTTTAGCTGATTAGCTACCCTATACAGATCTAAAATTTTACTAACTCCAGCATTAGCACAAAAGTTTTTGAAAAATGATCCTTTGGTATTGCTAGAAAATTTTAAATAAAAAAAATTAACATATAAATAAATCAATTATCAAATAAATAAACACAGAAAATTTTAACATATAAATAAATCAATGATCGGATGCGAAGTGAACCAATCAGTTGGTTTGATATTTTCGCGCGAGTTGATAGCGGCGCCATTGTTTTTTGACATGTCAGAAACAGAAATTTTAATTTCTGTCCATGAATGTCCCATATTATGGGACAAAAGAATTATTATTATCGAACCGTGAATTTTAGGATTTGGCAAAAATAAATGGGACTACAAGTAAACACATTTATTTATTATTGCTATTTTACAATAGGATGTTGTTCAAAACACACAAAGTTTTCTCTCGCTTGCACGAATGTCAAATTTTGATATGTTTCCCGGAAAGATGTAAATTCAGTTTCATTTATCGTATTCTTGAGTATTTTATATACGTACATCCATGACAGTAGCTGGCGGCAGAGGAAATGATTCGCGCACACGTAGGACAGAGCCGCCGCATCGCACCACATCGCATTGAATTCGCTTATATCCGCACCGCATCGCTTCGCAATCGCGTTCGCATTGAATCGCCTACGTAGGACGTAGCGTAAGGAGGTAGTTGAATTAGTCTTGAAATCTGGATAGAGGGACAGTATGCTGAAACTCCAACATGGTCATTATCACTAATTTTGGAAGCATCCGTGAAGATAAGAGTCCAATCATTCCATTTATTGTTGATTATACTTCGAAAGGCTGATTCACATTGAGAACTATTTTTGAAAATACCCAATGACTGGATAGTAGAAGGAGTAAATGTTATGACATCAAAAGGGGTGGAGAAAATTGGAAGTATGTGGAATGGGTACATTGTGATTGTTGAATTTCCGTAAACTTTGAACTAAATGTGGAACGTTTTTATTTTTCCAAAAAGAAGATGTTCTGATAATATTGGAGAGGAGATTAAGTTTATCAATTAGAGGATAAGTGGAAGTCATGTCTGATTTATAAAAAAATATCTATCTGAAAGAATTGTTTGCAGATAATGAGAGGAGCATCCACACATTCAACTTGAAGAGCATTAGTGGGAGTGGACTTCATAGCTCCAGATATTAGCCTAAGGGATTGATATTGAAGCAAATCATTTTTTTGTTGAAGATACTTGCTAGAAATATTAAATAGGAAAGATCCATAATCTAGGTGGCTTCTTACAATTGCATTGTATAAAAGTTTGATAGAGAGAGGATGAGCACCCCACCATACTCCTGTTACTGCTCGAAGAATGTTTATGTTTTGTTGACAGGTAGAAGATAATTTTTCAACATGAGGTTTCCATGTAAATTTTGAGTCTAGCACAATGCCAAGGTATTTATAAGTTAAAGAGGATAGAATGAGGTCATTATTAATAGAAATAGAAGGGGGGTGTCGTTTTCTGGTAAACAAAACAACAGAACTCTTTGAAGGAGAAATCTCTAAACCATGATTTGAAAGCCATTTTTCGAGATTTATCATTGCATTATTTAGGAGGATAGTACCGGGAGAAATTAATGAATTTATAACTTAAATAAGAAGGTCATCTGCATATTGAAGGATATAGGTATCAAGAGATAAAATATTAGAGAGATCAGCAACATAAATATTGTATAGAAGAGGACAGGTCTTCCATTCCGTTCAAACATACTCCCCAAGTATAAATATTCCTCTACTTGTTCTAGCCATTCGTTATCTACTTTTATTCTACACGGAGTTATACTTTCAGTTTTTTCGAATACCAATATCCTAGATTTACTCACATTCATTCTGGAAACCACATGTTGAAAAATTATCTTCTACCTGTCAAAAAACAAACATTAGTTGGGGTGTTTCGGCTTTTTTCGATATTTTTAAAAACTTTGGAAATATAGGCAGTTTGTCAAAAAAGAGTTGGCTGTGGGGAAATCGAAAACCAAAAAAATATTACGTTGGCATAGAATTATAATGTACAGAAGCCGCGTCTAGTACAAATTTCGAATTTAAATGTGTGCCAAGTTTTTTTTACATGTGTGTGTGAGGCGGTAGATCGGTTGGTCTACGTATTATGTAGGTGTGCGTATCGGTAGGTGTACATATACTAGAAATTCGTCCGTTTCCTCGTAGTTTTAGTTGGCATACATTCATTGTGCTGACTAGGTATCTGTATCATATATAATCTAAGTACGTTGGCAATACTGTCAGGATTCTAGACATGGGTAACTCAACAAAATTCCTTGCATCAACCCGCAGTGAGCCGCGCAGCTCACTGCACCGGCTCACTGAGTTAACCCATAATTGCGTCATGACGCAACCAATACGCTGAGTGAAATGTGTACTGCGCACCATCTACATGACACATTCAACAACTCACAGGCTCTTAAGTACCTACATACAGCGCATGAATGAACTGCGTTGACTTGAGTCAGTAAGTGAGTTTATCAGAATAACGAATAATATGGATATTTTTGAAAGTGACGTCAGTTTTTCACATATTACTATTTATTTAAAGTTTTTAAAGGCAGCTCACAATTCACTGCACTGGGTCATTAAGCTAGTAAAAAAATAATAATAAAAGTATATTATGTAGGTAGGTATTGTATTTTATATAAGTAAAGATTATTATTATATTCATTTTATTTCATGTACCTACATGTTTAAAAATATCACAACTTTCCAGATTCTACTTTTAAAAGTAGAATCGGGAAAGTAAGTATGTCGGTTAAAAAGTAGGAAACTCAATATCCTAACACTGTTCGCATTCTCCCGGTCTAGCACTCACGACTCACTGCGCCGTGAGCCAATACATTTCGAAGGAGTGGGTTAATCCACCCCGCGCAGTGAACTGGGTCGACGCAATTGAGCGGCGCAACGCAGCGTTACACATGCCTACAGGATTCGCAGTTCTGTCATTTCATGTGTGACATGTGTTGTTTTGTGGTGAGGTTAGATTTGAGTAACAGTGAATTTTGTGTTTATAATATTTTTTTGACATTTAAAGACTTTTAAAATAATAAAATGAATAAAACAATTCTCAGTGGATCTAGGAGGATCATTTTTAACGTTTATTCGCAGTGTTTAGCGGAGTTTGAAGCCGGAACTCTGTTGTGTGACAATAGTAATGTTTTCGAGGGAACATCTCAAATAACTGGTAAGTACTGTATTCATTGTACTTAAAATTACTTTTCATAATCAATTCTAACATTAAAATTTGTACCTAGTATATTAGACTACATTCAAGAATAATTTGTAAATTTTGTTCCGAATTTGTCAGACAATGAAAGGTGACAGTTTGTGTTGATGGTCGAAAAACAAAACACGGTAAACGCAATTTATGTTTGACGAAGCAAATTTAATTTACATACCATCACGCCATGTCCCTCGCGGGGTAGGCAGAGAGAACAGAACGCCACACTATTCTATCTTGACATACATTCACCGCCTCGTCAACATTCATGCTACGTCTCATGCATGTTCTTCTATTGTTCAGACTTCTAACATTTCCTTCTTTCAGAATATCATTCACATGGTCATGCCATCCTTTTCTTGGGCGCCCCCGACCTCTTTTTCCATTCCTGTCAGCCTTATATATTTTTTTCGTCAAGCGTTCTTCATTCATTCTTTCCACGTGACCAAACCATCTAAGTGTGTTAACTTTCATTCTAGTTACTACATCTTTCTTCATCTTACATTCTTTCCTAGTGACCTCATTTCTAACTCTATCATACATCGTTCTATTACAAATTCTTCTTAACGATCTCATTTCCACTGCATTTATTCTACTTTCATGCGACTTCTGCCATGTCCAGGTTTCACTTGCATACATCAAGGTTGGCACTACAATTGCGTTATGAATGGCAACTTTAGCTTCCTTTGATACGTTACGATCATTCATAACTGGTTTAAGTGCTCTATTCACTCTGTTTCCTGCCATAACTCTTCTTTCAATATCCTTATCAGGCCGTCCATTCCGTTGGAACATGCTTCCCAGATAAACATATTCGTCGACTTGTTCAAGCCATTCATTCTCTACTTTTATTTGACACGATGTTCTGCTTTCACACTTTTCAAAGACCATTACCTTTGATTTGCTAGCATTCATCCTCAGTCCGTACTCTATGCATCCTTCATATACCATGCTTACTAGATACTGTAACTCTTCCACGCTTTCTGCTAACAGGACTTTATCGTCTGCATACATCAAATCACGCACTGTTACAGTACTCAGTTTCAGACCCTTATTTTCATCCCTTAGGGCTCTTATGCAGAAATCAATGTACAGATTAAAGAGCCATGGTGACAACACGCACCCCTGTCTTACGCCACTATTTATAGAGAACCACGACGTTACTGTGTCGTTGACACGAACACATGCCTCGCTATTCTCATACAATGACGCGATTGCGCGTATCAGCTTGCTCTTCACTCCGTACACTGACAATATATCCCATAGTTTTTCTCTGTTGACTTTATCATAGGCCTTTTCAAGGTCTATAAAAGCACAAAAAAGCTTCTGGTTTTTATCCAGGACCTTTTCTGTAACCATACGCAGAGAAAAAAATTGGTCTATACATCCTCTGCCGCCCACAAACGCTCCTTGGACATCCCATATCTTGCTTTCTGTAACCTTTCGTACTCTTTGATCCAAAATTCTTGCATACATCTTACCAACTGAGCTTAGCAAACTTATGGCTCTATAGTTTTTGCAGTCAAGCTTCGATCCTTTACCTTTGTACAAGGGGACCACGACTGCATTTCTCCAGTCTGAAGGAGTGCGTCCTGTTTCCCAACATTTGTTGAAAAGAGAGTGACACCACTCCAACATCTGATCGCCGCCATACTTTATAAGTTCAGCTGATACACTGTCATACCCAGCAGCTTTTCCCGCTTTCGCGTGTTTAACTGCTTCAAACACTTCGTCTTTCGTAATTTCATCTTTTTCATCTTCGTATACTTGCCATGCTCTCTGATTCATGCCACCACTCAAACCGCAATCATACAGCTCCTTGAAGTATTCTTTCCATCGTTCTTTTACGCCATCTTCATCCATAATTAATTTTCCATCTTTATCATTTATACCTTGCGATACTTTGACACTTCCATTTTTCCTTTTCGCCACGCCTTTCCAGAACATTTTCATGTTACCAGGAAAGTCATTGGCTATTTTCAGGCTTTCTTTCTCTTTCAGAAAATCTTTTTCTCTTTTTACAATATCTTTTACCATTTTTTTACATTCTTTATACTTCTCTTTTGCTCTTTCTTCACTGTTAGATCCTTTCGCTGCTATTAATGCCATCCATGCTTTTTTCTTCTCACCCACAACAAACTTTACTCTCTCATTCCACCATGCGTCGCCTTTCTTTCCGCCTCTTTTAGCAACACCACAAACTCTCTCTGCTGTCTTACATACGGTATCTTTCAAGGTCGTCCATGCTTCTTCGATGATTCCTTTACTGTCTATAGCTAAAAGAAGTTTGCTTCCGATATCTTTCACATATTGTTTTCTTACATTCTCATCTTGCAGCCTTTCCACTTTGGTTCGCTTCGGTGGATCACTACGGTGGGTTTTTGAGCGCCAACCGGTGAACAGATCAATTTTGGATATCACCAAGTAATGGTCTGTTTCCAGCTCCGCGCCCCTATACACCCTAGTATCCACTGTCGCTTTCCTCAGTGCGGCGTCCACACATACATAATCAATTATCGACCTTTCGTTCCCTCTTTGCCATGTATACTGGTGAACTCTTTTGTGGCTGAATACAGTATTCGCCACAAATAGATTTCCTTCCGTACAGACTTCCAGAAGTCTCTTACCATTTTCATTCACTCTACTATCACCGTGGGGACCAAGGACAGACTCAAAATCTTTCCGACGGACGCCCACCCACCCATTAAGATCTCCAGCCAGAATCACTCTTTCATTATCTTTTTTCATGTTCATTATTTCAGTCAGCGTGTTCCAGAATTCATCCTTTTCACTTTCGCTATCGGAGTTCACAGGTGCGTATCCTATAATTAGAAACACGCTTGTAATTCCAATCTTCAGCCTTACCCACATCAGTCTAGACCATTCAAGCTTGTACTCTTTCATACATGTCCCCATTCGTTTCGCTAGAATCAGCCCGACTCCCTTGCATGCAAAATCGTCACTCTTCACACCCGACCAAAGCTCTATCATACCATCGTTTCTTACGTTCATCCCTTTACCTTTCTTTTTTGTTTCACTTACACACATACTATCAATCTCTTTCTCTTTCATCACGTCACACATTTCGTTCATCTTTCTATCCATTCCACCTCTAATATTCCACACTCCTATTCTGCATTCCGTTCTCCTCTTTTTGCCTACCCCCTGGACCGTTACATGACGAGTGGCAGGCTGCATCGATGTATCCCGAGGGAATCCAGGGGGTTTTGTTGCTTACATACTAAGTATACATTACACTAAAAAAAAAAAAAAAAAGATACTTAAAATTAACAAGAATGTCCTTTTTGTCTACATGCATTTCTACAAATATCCTGAGCCACGATGGAGACGAATTTGCTGTGGCGGATGTCGTCCTAGTTGTAGTTCACAAAAACGGTCGCTTACGCGTACGATGTGCCGCATCACAGAATTGCTCAAATGACGGAGTAGATGAAGTGTGTGGGCCAAGAGTCGTACAGGTTGACGGTCTCGACGACTGTGTACAGTGCGAGAAGAGAAGAGAAGAATGTCGGTCAAAAGATCGTACAAGGATGACGGTCTCCACTGTGTATAGTGCGGCGAACGATGATCCCACGTCCAGCACGTCCAGAGCAACTATATGGCTACATTATAAGGCACGTTTCTAGGAGCACAGCATGCACGCCTAACAACACGTGGGTGACACACTATAGAATACGTGGTCAAAGAGTAGGTAGAATTATACCCTTTTGTAAAAGTCTACTTTACGGCGCTTCTAGGAGCACAATATGCACGGATATATACACTTGGGTGACACACTAGAGAACACGTGGTCAATAGGTAAGTCTAAAGTTAGGTATAATTAAACACTAAAAACTACTTTACGGCACTAGCAACCAAACATTTACGGAGCGGCGCGCAAACGCGTGCGCGCGCAGCGACTGACGGCGACTGACTCAATTCGAATTTAATTTATTAAACTTAAAATAATTTATTTTACTTTGTCACTAAACTGTCATCGTTTTAACTGGTGTTGATGTTTGTTTTTTTTTTCAGGTTTATCTGTGAGGTCTATTAGAAGAATTGTAAAGGAAGGAAATTTAACCGGAGGTAAATTTTTAACTCCGGGTAAACATAGGAAAGGGCGACCAAAAAAAGACTTGGATGATTTCAACATCTGTGCCATTAGGCACAGATGTTGAAGAGAGTTATAAGGACATAGAATATTTAGATTCCGATTATGATTGGGTGATATTAATTTTTTTCAGTCTGTCCATGCATTATTTATTTATACTTTTTTTACTAAACAACGTTATACTATAAGTTTCTTTATTTTCCCTAATCAAATTTATGTATATTTTACATAAATAACAAAGAAGTTAACATACTAAAACAACAACTTGTTTTTTTTTAATTATAGAAATAATTATGAAAATAATGTTGCTTGCGACATTTTACGTAAGCACGGTAAATGTTTCATGGTGATACCATATGAACGATTGCAGCGACCTCAATTTTTTGCCAACTCTTTATAAACTGTAAACACAAATTTGTCATAAAAAAATATTTTTCTTAATAAAAAATGTTTGAGAAACTCTGGAATTTTTTTAAAAAAAATAAATTTGAAATTTTGTATTTGTCTATATTCATACCAATTTTCAGCGTTCTATCTTTTATGGTTTCTGAGATATATCGTTGCCGTAGTGGTGAAGTGAGTCAACCCACACAAACATTGTTTTGAGATAATGGCTGTCAAAGATTTGGTGTTTGTAAGCAATGCAGTATTTTGCATATAATTTAGTTGATTTTATATGAACACAAGATTAGGAATACACATTTTGTGAGAAATTTTGCACTGATTTCAACAAATAATTAAAAAAAGTAAATAATTTACCACAATTTAATAAAATTGCGATCTTTCACTTGAATCCTTTCACCACTGGTAATGTGCATACATAAATAATGCACTTTTCTTAGTGGTGAAAGGAATCAAGTCACTTGTCTCTCTTCACCACAGTAGTTAGTTCTAAAACACACTTTACACTGTGAGTGGTGAAACATTCTATGCCACATATTCATACATACATACCATCACGCCATTTCCCTATTTGGGGTAGGCAGAGAGAACCGAACGCCAGACTTCTCTCTCTTGACATACATTCCTCGCTTCATTCACGTCCATACATCGTCTCATACACGCTCTTCTATTATTCTTACTTCTAACATCACCATCTTTCAAAATCCCATTTATGTGATCGTGCCAACTTTTTCTTGGCCGACCACTACTTTTCGTTCCTCTTTTATCAGCCTTGTATACTTTTTTTGTCAGACGGTCATCACTCATTCTTTCTATGTGGCCGAACCACCTTAGGGCATTTATTTTCATCTTACTTACGATATTTCTTTCAATCATACATTCTCGTCTAATATCCTCATTTCTTATTCTATCATACATCGTTTTACCACACATTCGTCTTAGTGACCTCATTTCAACCGCGTTAATTCTACTTTCATGCAACATACCAACAATTATTTTGATTCTTTAATCATTGAAATAAAAAATAGTGCTTTATTCTTCTTCGACAAATGTTTATGTATTTTTGAAGGAGGGAATAAATAAATAAAACAACACTTTTCATTTCAACATTTTTTACAGTTTATTTTTATTTTATTTTACCAAGGACAGCACACAGTACATGCATACAATTATTAAAAGTAAATAAATAAAAATACAAAAATAACATGTACCTCTTACGTACTATACCTAATATCAAAATAATACAACAAAAAAGTGTGAATTAGTGGGGTGCGCGCATGAGAGAAGAGTAATACATGTGTGTGTGAAAGAGATATCTAGAAAGAGTGTGAGTGTGTGGGTGTGTATGTTATTCATTTTCATTTTCATAATTTATATTGTCCTGCCCTACCAAGCTTTTGTAAAATGAATGGTAAGTAGTAGGTATTGTCCCAACTCTGCAAAGGTCTAATAGGTCTTTGAGTTTGTTTTTATTGATGGGCAAGCAGGATGTGTAGAGAGGTGAAATATTGTCTGTATTTATTCTAAGTCTAGTGCTCCTACGAATAGTTAATTTATTAAAATCATTATCACTTAACCTATATTTAAAATAAATAAAATTTGGCTCGTTCTTCTTGTATTGCAACCATTTAATGCGCAGCCTCTTCATTGGATTGCCATCTGCGCCAATTTTCGTTCGTTGGCTGTATGACTTGAAGTCGAGGAAATCATTATAACTCATCTCCTTGACCACATATGGAGGGTGGCTCACTTTTGCGGTTCTAGCCACAGTGAACCAGCCATCAGGAACAAAAATATCAATTTTTTCCCCCCGTTCTCAATCATGGAGTGTACGCTATCACACTCCATTTCAGAGTGGCCTGACTCCATAAACTTTTGATTCATTATTTCTAGTGTCGGAGAATTAGCTAACGCTTTTATAAACATGGCCGACAATATACTGTTCCTATTTTGGCCAGTTGCAGTATCTGAATAAAAAGTTATCTCCTTCACATTCTCAGGCAAACTTGTAATGTGTGTCCATAAACACGAAGCAACTTCTGATGCCCCTTTCGTGCCATCAGTTTCATGCCACATATAATTAGTGGCAACTTTATCGCATAAACGAAAAACTGTAAAGTTGTAGGATTTCATTTTCCGTTTATAATAAAGTTGCCCTATTTGTAACTGAGGAGTTAATAAAAATTTTTCCAAGTCCATAGTATACGCCAAAAACGTTTGGTCGGTTTTGGAGCGCTCTTTGTCAGCAAGCTTATGTTCACTGGCCTCAGTTTTTCGAGATAAGTGCAGCTGATACTCATCCTCAATCAACCCCTTATCACTTCCTCGAGTGTTATTATACTGAGTGCAGAAACTGCACAAATCTTTTTTCGGCCTATGGAATCCAATGTTGTATTCCGTTGTGAAAATTTGCTTATAAAAACTAAATTTAACTGGAGTGTAAGGTAACTCTTCACAATATTTTATATAATCATTATAGAGTCTGGCCTCACTTAAACCAGTAGGTAAATATTTCCTAACGGAAGAACCCCTACAATAGTGAGATTCCACAACAGGCATTTTGTTAATGTGTTCTCGCACTACTGCTCGCTGTTCCTCACATATTTTATTTGGGGCAGGATTTCTGCCTTTCATATCCTCTTGAACAACTCCTGATTCGCTAGTTTTTTTAGAGCTACTTCAATTTTTTTTTTCAGAAACATCTAGTGTACCTGTGAAGAACTTTTTACAAACCTGCTCCTTCTGGTTTGATGCTTTTAAAAAATATTTAAGAGTGCATGATCGTTTCAAATTTTCACTAGTTACATATCTACGCTTAGGGGTCACTTTCTCAACAGAAGCACTAATGTAAGCCCATTTTAGGCGTTCCTCCTTCAGGGACAAAAATTCTGTGAAAATGTTGATCCGCTGTTCTTGAGTAAACTTGGTGTTACACTTGTAATGGCATTTGCAATCAATTTGTTTCAAAATGAGCATGGTCTACATTATTTTTGTGGCAAATAGTTATTAATTTACCATTATTTAAAAATATTATAATAGTTATGTATGCACTTACCTGAAGACACAACTGTATTAGTCGTATTTTTCAATTTATCCTTAACCATTTGAACCATTGTCAATCCACAAGATAACTTCGACATTTTATTTATTGTAAATAAAATTAAGCTTGTAAATTGCACTTGCGAAATAAAATTATATTAAACGAGTGGGTTGTGGCCAACGCTAAACTCCTCACTAACAAGTAATTCTATAAAGAATTCAAATGTTGTATGGAAAATATTCAACATTTTCATGAAATGAGTTTGTTAAATTATTTTTTATTTAAATATTTTATTATGAAAACTTGATAATTCTTCAATGCCATTTTATGAAAGTGATGTGACTTTTTAGCAATTTGAAAATAAAAATTTCAAATTTTAAGTTTCCTGAGTTTGGGGTCACTTTGAAATATTTGACAGTTAAAAAAATTGAGAAGCACTATTCATATATCGTTCAAAATCTAATGGGGTCTAAGTGAGTATTAGACATACAAATTTGCAAAATTTGAATAGAATTGAATGAGTACTTTAGTCTATAATCGATAAAGTAAAAATAAACACGCCGTACATAGCACACACATACAGATACATTGTGATGAAACTTTCAGAATACAATCTCAGCATGATACTAGTTGATAATCTGCAATAAAAAAAAATAGCCTTAAAAATTGCGAAATCATAACTCCCCACTATATCCCCTTGGGTTAGTGAGGAGTAAAAATAACTCGAGATGTACGCGTCGCAACAGAACAGTTTCAAGAATAAAATTTTGACGTTTTGACAATTTAAATTTTTTGTTGACGGTTAAATAAAATCACAACAATGAACCATAAGTTTCAATGTAAGTAAGCCATATTGAGCTCTAATACTAGTACGAATAGATATGAATTTAGCACTTATGTTTAAAACTCTTATGTTGGTATTGCTTGTGTCGGATTTTTTAAACGTTTGTCATCTTGTGGCTTAGGTTGTTTCACCACCCATAGAAACGGAATGTATAGATCGAATTGTTAAAAGAGATAAGACGCTTGTATCGGTTCTCTTCCGAGGTAAAATATATGAGAAGGATTATAACTTCTTTCACAATTATCGAAAAATCACATTTACAGCTAATAATTCACTTAGCTCTTTTCACCACTTTAAAATGCACCTTTTATAAGGCAAATGGCATTGTTAGTTCATTTTTGGTAAAATTGTGGCTTGACTCACTTCACCACCACGGCAACGATATGGAAAAATAAAGTATAAATTCAAAAGTTTATAACCCCTGATAGAAACAAAAATTCACAATTTTGAGTATAAAAGTTTTGAAAGCCTATTACTGTTTATATATTCAGAAAGAGCAAAGCGCAGAGCGCAAATTTGGGTCTTTTTGCTTCGTTGGTTTACTTGCAAATCGCCCCCCTTCTCGGCTAAAAGTTCAAGTTATTTGGCTACAACTACTATACTCATTTGGACATGGTGTTGGCGGGATCTTTTGAATTACTTTTTTTAATTGGTGACTTTTAAATTAGCAAAATTTGATGAATTTCGGAAATCACATTACTCTAAAAAATACTAAAAAGTATCGAACATTAAATAACTTCTGTAAAATTACATGTATCGTCCACATTGAACAAAGTTTGCTGACATTTTGTGTTTTGGTGGAGTTAATAATTATTATGAAGCGAAAATATGAACAAAAATATTGTCCTGAATAGGAACAGAAATGAATTCCATAATGAATTTTCTTTTAGATGCACCATCTTAAATCTTTAAGTAATCTGAATCATTTGTTAATCATACTCTTTGTTGGAAAAATTAAGTTTTTTTTTCATATCTACGGGGTGATTAAAAATATCTTTTTTTTTCGAAAGTAGTTAAGTGACGGCGCTAAGTATTCAATTAACAGCTCCAGTACAGGAGCAGCTCAGATCTGTAAGATCTTTTCAATTATTATATATTATTTTTGCCTTGAATATAATATTTGGATTTTCAGGTACACGACAGCCGATTATTTTCTAATTCTTTTTAGCAAAAGCTTATGTGTTTAATTTGACTTTTCTGCAAATATGATCATTATTATTCTGTACATATAACCGAATTTCATATAATTTCATTTCTTACTCGCGACACATTCTTTCTCCCCAGCCATATTATTTTGTTTATCCGGTTATTAACTCGTTTTCCACGCTTTTCCTTGTTATATACGTAATAATTATACTATAAATATATGCATGTTTTCTAAGTATGTTCTCAAATATCGTTAAAAAAAATAGTATTTTTCTACATTGGGTTTAGTATATTTTGGTATATTTTCGCCAGAAGTGCGGTATTTTTGGCAGTTTGGAAAACGGTCACACTGCGTCTGTTATAATATAACCCCATTTTATTTGTGGTTTTATTTGTTACCGCTCAGTCACGGGTTGTTCACTTTCATACTAAAATTGGTCATGAACTGGTCCATATAGAAAAACAGTTTGGTTTTCGCCTGTATTTGACGCAGGGGAGGATTGGCGCCACAGTCGTGAAAATTGCGACGGTTTGCGGCGGCCATGTTTTTTCCATTCTTAAAAGAGGCAAGTGTTTGTTTACATGTGTATCTTATGAGAATTTTGAAAATTAGCTTTTTGTTCTTAATGACTTTTATTTTATTTGTTTTTATTGTTGTTGTTCAATTTACTGTTCTTTGTGATACTGCCCTTCTTTTTATTTTTCAGATTAACAATGGTTCGCGTTAAAAAGTGTAATGTTCCTGGATGTGTATCGACGAATAAAGTCATAAAGTTGTATTCGTTACAAAATAAAAATATTAATTCATTGAAAAAATACTGCATTTTATTTTCCAGTACCTTATTAAATATTCCACAGAAATGTGTGTAATTTTGATTTTACACACAGTAACTTATCATTATATTGCTTATTTAAAGATAATATCTTATAATATAATATTATAAAAAATCCCGCGAGGGGCGAGGAGATCAAGGGGCGCGGCGTCATATCGTCGCCTTCAGCGGACAATAGAGGTACTTATGTAGGTTGGCGTGACCAGTCGGTAAGTATGAAGTGAGAGATCTGTACTACCATATAATCTGTGCGCTCAGTGCGCATTACGATTATTATTTGTTTATTTGCTGTCTGATTATCGGCATGGATTCAAAGTAAGTTATATATTAATTTAAATTTTATTTACATAACTATATTATTGGCATGATTTTATTTTGTGGTATTTGTTGAATGAACTATTATTCGAGGCCATACGATAAATACAGGCCGTGGCGCGCTACTAGCCAAATACGAATGTAGTGACGTTTTCACATGACACATAAATAATTCAGTTATTAATTAGGTAATTATAAGATAAAATGCAAATGTAATTATCAATAGGTACAATTTTTAAAGTTAATCTTTTATTTAATATTTTATATTAATAAAAAGGTGTTTCATAAAACTGTTTGTATATGTGTTTTTACTTTCAATGTGTCAGATTTACTCCTCCAAGGTGTCAGATGATGATAAGTAATTGATAATGTTTCATTTGGGTAATTATTTACAAGTGGTATAAGTCTTCAATTTTGCTGATTTTTTTTCTATAGATAGATAATTTTCCCGGGAAACGCCTAGAAAAATAAAAAAAAATAAAATTGCAATGTATGAAACCTGAAAACCTGTGAAAATCGAATGTTTATAGATAATTTGCGTGTTAATAATGTGTACATTGTGATTTAATGAAAGTATTGTTGGTTATTTGACTTCAAATGAGAAAATAGTCACGAGCAATCTCGGCGATAGGTGTCGTTAAATCGTACAAGGTTTCATACATTTCAATTTTATTTTTTTTAATTTTTCTAGGCGTTTCCCGGGAAAATTAATATTTTTCCCGTAATCTGTATATTTTTATCTATCTATAGAAAAAAATTCAGCAAAATTGAAGACTTATACCACTTGTAAATAATTACCTTCATTTGAAATAAATTATTATTAAAAAAAAACTACTTAAAATGTTTTAGACATTATATTCCTAAACCTAAACTTTCATTACATTAATATAAATAAATAACAATATAAAAAAATAGAGAATATATATAAAAAAATATGGTTTTATCAGGGTCCGCTGATATTATAAAAATGCATTAAAAAGTTACTTGATACCAAAATCTTTATAAATATTATAAGTAACAAAAAAGTAAATTACTAAGTAGGTAATAATTATCACAACAATTGAAAACAATAAACAATCTTATCCTACATAATTTGATAGATATAGGTACATAAATGATATTTTTATCACCATACATAACTACCTAATATGTTATAGTATGTATAGTTGAAGAATAAGTACCAAACTATAAAAATTGTATGAAGCGATGTCGTCACTAAATTCAATTTTTATAAAAATTGTTAAAAAAAAATTGAGATGTACTTCTACAATGTTAATATTTTTTTTTGAAAATTAAAATATCTAGTTGGGGTGTTTCGGTTTTTTTCGTTTTTTTTTTTTTAAACTTTGGAAATATAGGCAGTTGAACACATAATTTGTCATAAAAAAAATATTTTTCTTAATAAAAAATGTTTGAGAAACTCTGGAATTTTTTTGAAAAATCAAATTTGAGATTTTGTATTTGTCTATATTCATACCAATTTTCAGCGTTCTAGCTTTTATGGTTTCTGAGATATGTGGAAAAATAAAGTAAAAATTCAAAAGTTGATAACCCTGACTGAAACAAAAATTCAAAATTCTGAGCATAAAAGTTTTGTAGGCCTACTACTTTTTATATATTCTGAAATTTTGGGCTCTGTAAATTGAGCGGATCAAAAGTTAATAGGGGGAGACAGACACGCACACACAGATACACTAAATGTTCTACTCCAAATTCCGAAGAAATCCATATATGGAACATATATGCTGCGAAGCCTCTAATTTGGTGTTTTTTTAATTCAAAGTTGGAAAAAACGTGAAAATATAGACCCTGCATACAATCGTGTTCCTTCGTACACGCGTCTTGGATTTAAACTGCCTCTTCCTTCAAAAGAATTTTATTCTCTTAAACGAATCGACAGTTGAAAATTGTTTAAAAAAATCCATGTTTTAAAATGAGAATAAGTAAGCTTATTATAAAACACAAGTTGAACTAAGTATTATTAATTTGATTTTAGTTTTTTTTATGTTCTTATTATGTACTTCTTACTTAATGTAACGTTAATTATTTTTTTATTGTAACTAAATGATTTAAAACTACATTACATTACGTTGGCCTTCGTGGCTCAGTTGGTTGGGTATCCGACTGCTGATCCAAGGGTCCCGGGTTCGATTCCCAGTGGAGACACAGTTTTTAATTGTGTTTCAGTCTGGATCTGTGAGACGATTAATATCGATAGTCTCCAGAATGTGGCAACTTGTTATTGGGTGTGTGTTAAATTAATATTTGACCTAGTACCTGTTAGTTGCCCGAGAAGTTATAAATACATAAAATCTAAACAATCAATACATTAACAGAAAAAAGTAACAATATTATGAAACATTTGGAAAGAGAGATAAAAAATAGGGTATTTTCAGGGTTCTCTGATATTATACATAGTTCGAGGATATTTACTCTCATTTACTTTTGAAAAAAAGTATTAGGTAAGGCGCGTATGGAAGCTTAAATTCATCGGCCGATAGTGGAATTGGTGCGCATGAAGCGATTGATTCATCGGCCGATCGGTTCTAACGCGCATGGAAGCATATAGAATCGTACGTTTGGATATAACACGGTGGTCAACATTCACATATATTAAAATACAATATGTATATTCAAAAGTTTTAATATATGACTGTATTTTGTAATATAATATGATAGTATTGTAAGCTAATAATTGATGTATGGAGATGATAATTGTTATATTTAATATTTTTATACATATTATATACTATTCTTTGTACATTGTTAGCTTCAGTAGTGGGTTCATCCGCTAATAAGTGCTAGATTACTGAAAGGACAATTTGCCCGGTCCTACAAAGACTTAATATCACACCCTGAGAAGTTATTAACTACACCAGTATGTCAGTCAATAGTTTCGATATGTTAACGTACTTCTCGATCTATTGCGCTCAGACGATTAGGAGATATAGACAGGATTGGTTAAAAAAAATCGGCCGATCGAGATCGGCCGATTTTTTGTAACCATTTGTTTTTTGTGTCTCGTCACAGATTTTTAAATCGGCCGATTCTGTTAGCTTTCATGCGCGCTCTTACATGTAATTCGTATGTTGTAGCTCACCGATAATTAATCGGCCGATGAAATTAGCTTCCATGCGTGCCTACCTTTACTGACAAATCACAATTAATAATTATAGAAGCTAACACATATGGCACATCACTTCACACTAATTAAACACAATACACTCTAATTATCTTTTGAAATTAATGTCCACTCATTCTTATTCAAATTTCTAAAGTATTCGCTCACATCACCTAATGTCCTTAATGTTCTTGCCTCAGTCTCTTCCTCATAGAGACGAAGGCTCTCCTTTATCGCAGTCTTCATCTGGTCCGCTTCCACATCTGCCAGTCTCCGAGATGTACTGGGTGCTGATGTGAGGTAGCTTGGGAGATTGGGGAATATTAATGGAATTGCTCTTCTCTCAGCTTGGGATATTTCCTAGGACATCATACAATTTTTCCGCTGATGATGGCTTTGTCCACGCGAATAATATCCCTGTCTTGAAAGTGTTTTTCACAAATGATGGGCTTTTGAATGTGACTAAGATCTGTGGGAATTTTTCGAAACCATAGTCCTCGTAGTGGTGCAGTCTTTGGAAAACTGAATGTGGACACACTATCTTTTTTCTATGCACGATAGTTGGACTTGCATTCTGCCACATTACAACAACATGGCATTATGAGGATCTGATGTTAATACCAGAAAAAAAAAATTGTAATAAAACTTTCTCCATTAAATTTATATTGAACTACGTTTTTATGAACTACGTTTAAATGCAATTAGGTAATATTCAGTAGTTATTTTTGGGCTCAGCTCAATCAATAGCATGACAAAATCCAATTGTTATTGCCGTGTTGAGGTTATGTTTTCGATACCTTATTTTAGTGAGCTTAATAAATATTAGATTTGGACGAATCTTATACACTTCGATATATTAAAACAATATAAACAGCACATTTTGCATATTAAATGTAAGAATACACACATTTTTTTGTATCTTATCAAGTTTATAACATGCGTTAACGTGGTATGTACTTAATATAATGTTATAGTGGAATATAAGTTACAAAACTTATCGTTTAATATTCCAATAAAGAAATAATGTTATGTTCCTTCACTAGTATTGTTTTTTTGGGGTTTTAAATAACTTTTTAACAAAAAAGACATTCAAATAAACAAAAAATGATGAGCCGCAATACACACAATAATAATATGATACTGACTGACGGACGGCGTTCTATGAACGACAATGACATGGTGGCTAGCCGAGTCACTACACCGATGACATCACAAAAAAATATTTCTCGCGCCACGGCCTGTATTTATCGTATGGCATCGCTATTATTGAAAAGACGTCACAAAAAGCGCCGCATGCGACCAAAAATATAACTATCTGAACAATCTTCGACAAAAAATGACGATTTTGTATGGGATTTGATCGTGTTGCGCTATATTTGTTGTTTAAACTAAGTGATTTGTTTCGTTTTCAATAAATTTTTTCAATCAATTATTGTATACATATTAAACAAAATAAATATTACTCCTCCAAGATTAAGATTAATTTTTTATTTGCATCTAAAAAAAATACAGTGTCGAGAGAATAAATATTACTTAAATTACATCCTTCACCGTCTATAAGCACAATCCATTTTGTTCTGAAAAAAAAAAAAACATTTAAAAATGTTGAAATGCAATGACATATGGTAATATTAATGTCGGTAATACAGATGACTGTTATCCCACCTAGCGGCGTCTGTTCACCGCATGTAACTTGGTGCTCTTGTGCTACCAATAAAAATCCATGTGTTGCTCTAATCTGTGCATTAATTAATCAGTTCCAATCTAAAGAATCATCAAATTTTCCATCAGGTTATGACCCAGTCACGAACAGTGGCGACTGGTCGATTGTATTTTTGATCATTTTTGGTAGTGCAATTTTTTCCTGAATTAATAATAAATTAATAGGTATTTAAACCATAAATACAATATAGGATATTTAAAAATATATATTAAAGTCACAGTATTTGTTTTCAAATAATTTTAAAAACCGCGCCAGCGTTCTCTTTTATAAGTGATATTGTTATTTTACAATATTGTTTCACTGATTTATCAACAGATGTCGTGAAGACAAATGTATGGGAGTATTATTCATACAATTTTCCTCTCAATCAAGTATTAATATACTAAGTAATTAGGTCTAAAGTTGTGTGTCAATATGTGACACTCGTATTTTAGTCGCGGAATCGGCTGTATGTCATGTATACGTGGCACTCATCTCTTTCAATACGAATGGCTTATGAATTAGAGAGCGAGATAGATGTATACATACTAATTACATCTAAGATATGATAAGCTTGGTGCAGCGCACGAGCCTGCACGAGGCTGCCTTATGAATTCAGTACAAGTATCGCTATTTCATCTGCCAGGGGACTATCTCTTTCTCTTCATACATACGCTGTATTAAAAAGAAATCAATTTTGGTGCAATATGGATATCGCACGCCATATATTACATAATGATAATATTTGTATTGCGGTAGATTTCTTTATAATATGATGTCGATTGCGAGGGTATATATAATAATCAATTGGTTCAGAAAAAATAACAGTAATAAATTAAAGCGTAAAAATATATTAAAAACAAATTTTTCATATTAATTTTTAGAATATACCATTTAAAAATTGGTAGTGCAATTGATCCAACGCACTTCATATAGAGTCGCCGCTGGTCACGAAGTGTTATAGAATAGAACTGATTAATAGTATTGTTAAAAATGCAATCGTACATTGTGTTGAAAGGGAGCGAAAACTGGGGGGTTTGAATGTTCCAGACTGAAACAGTTTTGAAAAGCCGTGGATTATTGGATGTAGTGGAAGGAACGAAGGAAGACAAGGAAAATGATGCCAAAGCTCAAGAGATTATAGTCCAAAGGATTGATGCGGAGCCACTGTCATATTTGTTGACATGCAAGTCGTCAACGGAGATATGGACGAAGTTAAAATCTATCTACGAGAAAGAATCTACTGTTAGCATCCACCTGTTGCAACAGAAATTCTTTTCCTTCGAATTTGACAACGAGTCAATAACAGTAATCCTGTCAAAACTAGAATAAATACGAAGCAAGTTAAAACATGTGGGGGTGCACATTACGGAGAAAATGTTCATGACAAAAATTTTGATGTGTCACCCCGATGAATACAAATACTTCAGATCGGCGTTGGAATCTGTAAGTTCAGACAAGCAAACTATTGAAGAACTGACTTCCAGACTGGTTTAAAAAGTTCGCCTAAAAATTGGAATAAAAAATTTAATGATATAATGTTAAAAGAAAATTTCAAAAGATGTGAATATGAAAGCGCTGTTTATATTTAAGAGAAACTAATGATGTAAAACATTTATTGTATTATTTGTTTGATGATCTTTCTTCAACTGGTATGATACTAGGACATACAGTTTTTCTTCAGATTAATCTTCTTCCGTATGTATTTTCTGCATCAATTAGTCATTTTCATCAAAAATTGACTTGTGTTTTTTATGTCAGTACAGGGACCACATTTTAACAGCAAACAAGTCTTGCCTTATTACATTGACACTGAAGAACCAACAAAGAGATTTAATGAATCTTTTGTTTAAATATTTTTCAGACAATGGACAGACAACCCTGTGAACCAAAAGACAAATACAGTAAAAGTTGAATATACTCTTTCAATTGACAAATATATCAGTGAAGAAGTTCCTGATTTCCCAATCGAAGAATGTGAAGTAGATTTAAAAAAAGAAATTGAAGACAAATCAGTCATTGTAAATGAAGACAAAATAAATACACCTGTACATATTAATCATGACTGTACCGTCTGTGGGAAGACATTTTCCGAAAAAGGAGATTTAAACAAACATAAACTAACTCATTCGGGCCAAAAATCACATAAATGCGATGTCTGTGGGAAGACTTTTTCTCAAAAAAGAAATTTAAAACAACATTATATTACACATTCAGACGTAAAACCACATGAATGCAATATCTGTGGGAAGACATTTTCTCGGGCGGCAAGTTTAAAACTACATAATCTGACTCATTCAGGCGAAAAACCACATGAATGCAATGTGTGTGGAAAGACATTTTCTCACACGGCAAGTTTAAAACTACATCATCTTACTCATTCAGGAAAAAAAGCATATGAATGCAATGTCTGTGGGAAGGCATTTGCTCAAAGAGGAAATTTGAATGCACATGAACTTACTCATTTTTGTGAAAAACCAAATGAATGCAATTATTGCAGAAAGAACGATGGAGACGGGAAGTTAAGACCTACGTCAACTGACTCATTCTGGTATAAACCACATGAATGATTTGTCAAAACCAAAATGTGACACAAATCAAAATTAAATCTATTTTTTTTTTCAACGTAAATGCAGTTTGCACACATGTTGAAAGTCAGAGAGTAAAAAACAATTACAAACATATACACTGGTACAAGATTTAACAACAAACACAAGCAGACCGTGATTAATACCACCCATCTTTGTACGCAATAATATGCCTTTCTGATAAGTGTTTCTTTAATATGAGATTTAAATTTTCCGTCATTTAAGTTTGTTATATTCTGTGGAATGCTATTGTAATTTCTAATGCACATTGATCCAAAAAAGAATTGTTTACCTTAGATAATCTATATTTAGTTATATATTGTAACGTGGGAAAAGAAATAATAAATTTAAACTAAATAGGAATGTTTGTTTGTTACCTTTGATGTTCCAATCCTGGTTACTAAATAAATACATACAATTACATATATTTCAGGATGTCATTTCCCAGTGATTTTTAAGTGAGGTGTCCTTCCAAGGCTAGCAGTCGGCAAAAACAATAGCTCAGTAATATCTACAGGGGGTAGTAGGTGGGTAGAATTTAATGGGAAAGCGGTGCTGAACTGTGACAGTTCGGTCAAACGATGTTTATTAAAGAATTAGGTTACAAATGGTACATGGCACACGAATAATGTAATATCATTGCATGGGTGATAATTTAGAGAAGATTATCAAAAAATTATAACATCAAGATCGTTAGTGACATTTGTATTTCCGAATCCGCTGAGAGAGAGCCGTGACGTCATGAGGCAGTCGCTTGAAGGCATATAAAAATAATACAAAATTGACATACCCAAGGCCAGATATTCACGGCCAAACAACAGACTTGCCTCAGGACAATCACGATCCTCTCCCGGGAAGTCGATTCTGGAAAAAGCGAAAAAGAAGAAAGTATCACGAGAACAAAATGGTTCAATTGTAATTACACAAGTTCTAGACAATAATTACACATCTTAAAAGGATGACATGGTCACAGCGAAAAGTTACAGACAGACATAAAAGAGAATTTCTATAACATGGATGATTAGTACAATGAAAACCGTTATTCTTTACAACAGATATACGTCGAATATGAACGTATATTAATCGATTAACAATATACATTGAATCACAGGTAAATCAGCTATATTGTAGGCCGTGTTCAGGACGAATGACAAATCGTTTTTTCGCGCAGCTACACCACACTTTCAGTGCGCATGCGCGGGATAAAATATAAGTGGCTCTCAACATATAGAGAACCAATGGTTCCAATGGGGAGAATGAATGAGGAACGCCTGACGAAGAAAATATACATTGCGGACAGGAATGGAATGAGAGGTCGGGGCCGCCCAAGGAAGGGATGGCACGTCCATGTGAACGGTATTTTGAAAGTCGGAAATGTTAGAAGCGTAAACAACAGACGAAAATGTATAAGACGATGTATGAATGTCGTCGAGGCGATGAATGTATGTCAAGATAGAAGTAAGTGGAGTTCGTTTCTCTCTGCCTACCCCGTAAGGGACATGGCGTGATGGTATGTATGTATTCATTGCACCTCTAATGTCATCTGTGATTTTGACAAGGGAGGTTGTTATGCTATGTCCATTCCGGAAACCAGATTGAAATGGGTCCATTGGGTTATTCTATTGTGAATATAGACAGGTTATCAATAGAGACAGTCTTATTATTTTATTTCCATTTATTGTGAGATTTATTTCTATAGGACTGTATTTCATACTCCATCTTGTCAA
The DNA here is from genome assembly GCA_963576475.1 of Molanna angustata. Classification (NCBI taxonomy): domain Eukaryota; kingdom Metazoa; phylum Arthropoda; class Insecta; order Trichoptera; family Molannidae; genus Molanna; species Molanna angustata. Next base: position 16,188,164 of record OY754990.1, read on the forward strand.
TGTCATTCAATATGACTTTGTTGGGTTTACTTCAATTCCCTTTCTTCTTCTTCTTTTGGTGTCATGTCAGGTCACCCCCAACGTTGACTATCACCCGAGAGAAAGCGTCCTTGTCCTGGGCAGTCCGAAACAGCTCTCCCTTTTCCTTTTCAATTCCCTTTGACCAATCGCAAAACTGCTTTACATGGTCTAGCATTTTCTGACAATTTCGTGCTTACAATTCCATTTACGTAATTATTTATGGAATCTGCATCACCGTCTGAATGCGTTAACATATGTTTCCTAAACCAGCCAACTCTCTTGTATCTCTTTCTGCACTTTTGACAAATCAAGTCCGTTTCCCTGCTAAGGTCCAGTCCATGATCAATCCTGTTCAGTCCGAGGCTATTTTGAGTTGTCGTAGGTACAATTTTATCACTGAGCCAACTTTCCGGCTGTCTCCCGTCTTTACAACAGTCAGTGGTATCTCCCACAGTCACTTGTCTCTCCAAGTTGTCAGAAATATAAGATGCAAAAGAGAAAGGCAATAGTAGTTTCACTGGGTTCGTGGTTCTGGGTTTTTATTTATTAGGAACATAATTGTTATTTTAAAGTAAGGTTGAAAAACAATCTACTTTTTTATAGTAAACATTTACTTATTCATTATAAATTTACCTATATTATTATTTATTTAACCAACCTATTCTAACCAAAAGTTTGTTAGGTTTGTATGTAGTTATTATTGCAACTTGTATGAGTGAGTTGTATAATTATATTGTGTTATAGCGCCATCAGTTTTTGAATAGAATAAGTAGCGAGTTTACACCCAAGTGTCTATTGCAATCAAGTGGACTCGCAACCAAGTGGTCTCGCACCCAAGTTTCCGTTGCATAGTTCATTGTATTTGACCATAGATAAACATATGATATATCTAGATGGAGTACTCTAGTTCGCACCCAAGTGGTCTCGCACCCAAGTTTCCGTTGCATAGTTCATTGTATTTGACCATAGATATACATATGATATATGTATCTAGATGGAGTACTCTAGTTTCCACCAAAGATATTAATGTATATACCTAGATGGAGAACTTGTCGGAAAAAGTGTGTCGAAATTCGCGGGAGTTTTTGCGCGCTGGTAGGCAGAAGACTGATTTTTGTACGTTTTTCGGTACATTTTGCTCCTCGTTTTTTGTGAAAAATTCATCGTTATACCTCATTTTATTAATTTTAATGGATGTATTTATTATACCAAGGACTTATTTAGTGTTTTGCGTTAATTAGAATCCCGATTTGTTTTTTATTTTAAGTTTGGTGTGATTTTTATTTTTATTTTGACATTTGATGGTTATATTGAGTTATTTCTAAGTTAAAAACAGTTTTTTATGATATTTTTAGTGTTAACATTAGTGGTTAAGTTTATTTACACAGTAATTGTGATAGTTAAAAGGACTTAATTATATTTTACCTTAAAACGTTTTGTGTGATCAGAGACCCAATACTTTCAAATTTGTGAGACCTAAGTTGCTAGTTTTATGTACCTATACCAAAATTTAAATAAATAAAGTTATTGTTTTTTTTTCAATAAATTTTTGTTGAATATTCTACAAACCCCTTGAATTAATATTGTTTTCTAAATCTTTGAAAACAAAAGATAAAATGACCAAGAGTAGTAAATTTTAGAAATGTTGCTGATGAAAGAAAGGGAATCCATTCTTATTTAGCTGTGATAAAAATATGAACTCATTTTTCACATTGAGATGATATTGACTGCCATGGCACAGTAGTAAGCCTCTTCTTCTTTACTGGCGTCCAGGGTTCGATTTCCGGTAGAGGAGAAATTTATTTCTCATGCAAATCACTGGTTAGTTGGAAGAAATTGCCATTTGGCGATAAACTCGTCACTTAAATAGGGTGTAAGGAAGTGTTTAAATAAATAAAGAAAAAATATGAATTTTTATTCCTAGGGTTTTATTTCAGTACTTCGAGTTGGTAGATGAACCAAGCTACCAACAATGTATGAACCACCACACAAACAGGTAAAAAAGATAAAAATAAAACCAATGTTGGTTTTTACATTACAATGCACACTAGTTACTTCCTTAATTGCTTTCTATTATTTTTTTAACTATTAACTGTGTTTTCCTTTAATAAATACGAAAATATCATGTCATACTCAACAATCTTCATACAAACCACGTTTTTCTTGCCTATCAACTGTGCGAAAGAGACAACATTTTTTTGCCTCACTTCACCGCTATGAATAGTTGACAAGTACTCCATCTAGGTATATACATTTAATATCTTTGACTAATACTAATGACGTTTTTCTATGAGAGACTAAATGGGCAACCGATCCCAAAGATAATTATAATTTCGAAAATCGGCAGTCTTTTCAATAAATATTTGCAACTATGGGATCGGTTGCCCTTTTAGCTTCTCGTAGTATATTTTGTTTTTTACATGTACAAATGGTTTGTCTAGTATTCATACCAATTTAGTTATATATTTTTTTTAAAATTTTAGTTACATTTTTTAAATATATAATGCGACTGACTCACGCCAGTCGCAATTATAACTACAAACAAACCTAACCAACCTATTTTTACTTGACTTTTGTAGGTTAGGTTTAAAAATTCTGGTGTGCATCTTAGGATATTCGGTCATTCGTAAGTATTAGTATTATACTCTGATTCTTGTCATAACTTATAAATTGATAGAACATTGCTATACTCGATTAATTGTTTACACAGTAACAACGTGGTTCTCTATAAATAATGGCGTAAGAAAGGGGTGCTTGCTATATCCATGGCTCTTCAATATGTATGTTGAATTCTGCATCAGAACTTTTATGAAGGATAGCAAGGGCCTGAAATTGAGTAATGAGTGATTTGATGTATACAGACGATAAAGTTTTGTTAGCAGAATGTATGGAAGAGTTACAGTATCTTGTAAGTATAGTATATGAAGGATACAAAGAGAACGGACTGAGGATGAATGCCAGCAAATCAAAGTTCAAATGGCATTTTAAAAGAGTGAAAGCAGAACAGCGTACCAAATAAAAATAGAGAACAAATGGCTCGAGCAAGTAGACAAATATGTCTATCTGGGAAGCAACGGAATGGACGGCTCGATAAGGAAATCAAAAGAAGAGTTATGGCAGGAAACAGAGTGAATGGAGCACTTCGACCAGTTATGAATGATCGCAACATATCAAAGGATGCTAAAGTTGCCATTGGTAACGCTATCTTAGTGTCAACCTTGATGTATGCAAGTGAAACCTGGACATGGCAGAAGTTGCACGAAAGCAGAATAAATGCATTTTAAATGAGATCACTAAGAAGACTCTGTAATAGAATGTAACATGAAGAAATATGTCATTAAAGAATGAAAGTGAATAAATACATTGAGATGGTTTGGCCTCATGAGAATGAGGAACGTCTGATGAAGAAAATAACAATGCGGACAGGAATAGAATGAGAAATCGGGGCCGCCCAAGAAAGGGATGACACGGCCATGTAACGGTATTTTGAATCACAAAAATGTTAGAAGTGTGAAGAACAAACAAACATGTACAAGGCGATGTATGAATGTTGACGAGGCAATGTACGTGTGTCAAGATAAAAATATGTGGCGTTCAGTTCTCTCTGTCTATCATGTGAGGAACATGGCATTATGGTATGTATAAGAATCGCAAACATTATGTATGAGAAATTTAATAAATATAATAATAAAATTAGACAAATGATTTACTACAAACAAGATAGATATTTTTATTTTATTTATTTATTTAACATAATAATTTTATAATAACAAATCAAGATATAATTCACAGGTAATAATATTTTTCTTTGCAGTGCCTCATCAAAAAGATTACAATCTTGTGCTTGATGAGGGAAATCACTTATAAAATAAATAAAAAATATCAAAACAAAGCAATTAAACAAAGTCAACAATATAGTAATTAAATCAAATCAACATGAATAAAAAATCAAATAAACATTAAAAAAGTTTGAAAATAAATGAAAATGAGAAATATACAAATGAGTAAACATATCTAAATACATATTCAAATAAAACAAAAGGAAATACATGAAAATAAATTGAAAAATGAGCAATATAAACTATTCAAACATACCAAAACACATATTTAGAAATAAAAAAAGAAAATACTGGCAATTCAAACAAATCAAACCAAAAAAATCGAAAACTAATATTTTAGAAGTTAGAAGTTAGTGCAATTTTAATTTTTGTTTAAATTTTTAAAATTCTTTTATCTGCTTTAATTCATTTAGGAGGCAATTGAAACATTTTATTCCCAAATAAATGTAGTTGTTTTGTAATTGTCCTGTATTACATTTGGGTATTTTAAAATCATTTTGGAATCGCAGAGACTTATTTTTTTCAATTTTTTGTAAAACATTATCTTTGAAAATTTGCAAAATAGACACTTTTTTATAAATATTATCTACTTTGGGTACTTTGGATATGTCAAATAGTGTTGTAGTGGGGAAAGTGCGTGTTTTCTTAAGTATAACCTTTATGATTTATTTTTGTACAACTCTAACTTGGTTTAAAATATTGTCATATGCTCCTCCCCAACCAACGATTCCATAAATAAGCAAGGAATGAACCGTATTCCATGCATCCCCCTCAATTACTATAACTGTCTCATCAGCATAGGATATTATTTTTCCATTTAACTGCTGTTTAAATATATCATTGACATAGACAATAAATAATAGAGGGCCCAGCACTGTACCTTGTGGGATACCGAAACAGCTTGTTTCCACTCTACTGCAGACATCATTTATCTTCACTAGTTGTGGACGTTGGTGTAGATAGTTTGCAATCCACTCAAGTGCTTTATCATTTATACCAACACTTTTTAATCTGGATATCAGCTTCACATGTGAGATACTATCAAATGCCTTTTTTAAATCTATAAAAATCCCGATACATTTTGATTGTTTATCTAATGAACGTTGTATAATACTTGTTAATTTTGCAATTGCATCTTGTGTACTTCTATTTTCCATAAAGCCGAATTGATTTTCATGAATTATATTGTTGCATTTGATGAACTTTTTAACTATTTTTTCAAAAATTTTGGCAAGGTTTGAGATGATTGAATATGGGTCGGTAATTTGATATTTCTTCAGGATTGAAAATAATATTTTTATATTGCCCTCAGTCAGTATAACAAAAGCTGTTTTGCATTCAAATTTTGCTTATGAGTAAAAGGATTTCTTTATACACATTATTCTATTTAAATAAAACTAAAATAACTAAAATCTAACGATTTATTATACACAGACTATACTGTAATAACGAACATATTAAATTAATCCCCTGAGCTCGTAGTGCACAGTGACATAGATCTGTGAATGCGTGGGTGCGAGAGAGACTGCTCAATAAAGTCTGGTCAATAGATATAATCTTCCTATCAAACTATACCTTTTTAGCTTATATTATAAGTGGTTTTAAAACCATAGCTGGTGGGGTTCGAACCATAATCTCTTTATTAGAAAGCTGCCTCTCTACCATCAAAGAACACTTTTAATATATAATATTAAGCATAATACACAAAAAACAATTCCATTGATCTCTGTGGTGCTGCTTTAACTAATACCATTGACCGTGAACCAAAACAAAACAAAAATGGAGAAAAATTCTATACACAGGACTTATTTCTATAAAAATAAAAAATACACTGCCAACTAACATCAAAGCTGCATTTTACACTAACAGAAACATCAGTAGATCATTATTAAATTCTAAAACTAAAAAATATTTCAAAGAAAAATGTGGAGTCTATAGAAAAACATGTGGTGAGTGTAATGAACACTACATAGGACAGACCTCACGCAACCTAAATATAAGAATTAACGAACACAGAAGATGCTTAAACAACAATAATTTCTCAGAATTTGCTAACCACATTATCCAAACTAATCACTCATTCAATAACCACAAACTAAAACTATTATACGAAACACAACATAAAGGATACCGACTTAACAACTATGAAACACTCGAAATACATAAACACATAAATTCAGGCATAAAACTTATAAATAACCATACATTTCATAACACTTCTCCAATACTTAACATATTCCCCATCAAAAGCAAAAACACTATGCAATACTCCTCTCCCCCCACTAACCCAAACAACCCTCAACTGCCACCTCCCTCGCTTCACAGACAGATACACACAAATTCAACATGTTAGTCTCGATACACCGGTCGATGGAAGGACAGCGCTTCCGAAACATGTCGCGAAGTGACTCAAAAAACAAGTGGTTTATAGCTAATTTATAATTCAATATGGTGAACCAAAAATTCTAAAAGAAATTTTTCAAAAGCATACTTAGTGAAATATAAGTTGAAAAAGGGCCTTTTCTATGCAAGATGAAAGTTTTCTATGCATGCCGTGGGATGACTGGTCTGGAAAAATATATTCGTTTTACCCATGAGAAACATACACAATATTATGATTTCAAAAATCAATATTAAGTCTATTCAAGTTGTTCTAAATTCAAACTTTACATGGAAAATTAGTAATTGATGAAAATTATTTGTTTGTTATTTTTTTATAAACAACATTTCTTTATGTTACATCGAGAATATGTGAACGTAATTCAATGTAAATAATGTCCTTTTTGTATTTTTTCAAAACAACATAGTAAAATATGAAGTGTCCGGAGATTGAAGTGATTTTGAAAATTTCGATATTTGACAACCAAGTCAACGGTCAGATTTCCTTCAAAATGTGTATGAGAGAAATGAGAGTAAAACAATATGCAAGATTAAAGAAAACAGTGCACTGATTCCAGTTAAATGCGTGATCACATAATATCTAGGGAAGTAATGTTAGCTATACACAATGCGATAATTATTCCAAGCCTGATGAATGCAAGTGAGAACTGAAAATTGCAGAAAACGCATGGAAGCAGAATAACTGCCGTTGAAATGAGGTCTCTCAGACAAATGTGTAATTAGATGATGTGCGATTGAATAAATAAATAAGCATAAGAAAAGAATGTAAGTTGAAAAAGAATGCCACAAGCAAGATAAAAATATGTCCTTTGTTCGTGGTTCAGCCACATAGGAAGAATGGATGGATGAAATTATTCATGGCTAAAAGATTCTGAACAATAGATAGAGGTCGGTCAAGAAAGATTTATTAAAATCACATGAATGGGATTGTGAAAGGTGTAAATATCTGAAGTGTAAATAGTAGGAGAGAGTATATGAGGCAATGTTTGGATTAAGAGAAGCGAGAAAAGTATATCAGGATAGGAAAGTATGGGCTCGGTTCTCTCTGCCTATCTCAATAAGAACAAGGCATGATGGTATGTATGTAAAAAAAAATATTTATTTGTAACTAGTATATTACTGGAAAATTAGCTCTCATGTCGTCCGATTTTTGAAAGTTGATAAAATAAACATTTTCCTAATATTCATATAAGATATGGAAATGATGTAATAAGAATAAAATTAAATATTAATTTAACATAAACAAAGCAAATTTCACAATAATAATGTTAATAACCTTCAGTAAGTATAGTCAAAGTTGTTCCATACTCAAATTTTGTATGGAAAATCTCAGCAATTTTATGAAATGAGTTTAACTATTTTTTTATTTAAATATTTTATTATGAAAACTTGATATTTCTTCAATGCCATTATATGGAAGTGATGTGCCTTTTTACCTATTTGAAAATAAAAATTTCAAATTCTAAGTTTCCTGACCTTGGGGTCACTTTGAAATATTGGCAGTTAAAAAAATTGAGAAGCACCATTCAGATGATATCCTTCAAAATCTAATGGGGTCTAAGTGAGTTTTAGATATACAAATTTGCAAAATTTGAATAGAATCGAATGAGTTCTTAAGTCTATAATAGATACAGTAAAATGAACACGCCGTACATAATACACACACCGATACATTGTGATGAAACTATCAAAATACAATATCAGCATGATACTAGTTGATAATCTGCAAAAAAATTGTGAAATCATAACTCCCCGGCGTATCCCCTTGGGTTTGTGAGGAGTAAATACATTTTTTTTATGTGTCTTCTGTAGGTATATTTTTTTTTCAGACAATGGACATTCCAGTCAACCGAATAAAAGAGGAATATACTCCTTCAAATGGCAAATATATTGGTGAAGAATTTCCTGAATTCTCAATTGAAGAATGTGATGTAGATTTAAAAAAAGAAATCGAAGAGCAATCGGTCATTGAAAATGAAGACAAAAGAAATATACCTATACATATTCTGACTCATTCGGGTGAAAAACCACATGAATGCAATGTCTGTGGGAAGACATTTTCCTTAAAAAGGTATTAACACCAGCATACACTAATTCATTCGGGTGAAAAACCACAAATGCAATATCTGTGGGAAGACATTTTCCCAAAAAGGACATTTAACCATACATAAAGTAACGCATTCGGGTGAAAAACCACATGAATGCAATGTCTGTGGGAAGACATTTTCACGAAAAGGAGATTTAACTACACATGAAGTAACGCATTCGGGTGAAAAACCACATGAATGTAAAGTCTGTGGGAAGACATTTTTTTAAAACGGATTTTAAACCAACATGCATTAATTCATTCGGATGAAAAACCACATGAATGCAATATCTGTGGGAAGACATTTTCCCAAAAAGGACATTTAACCATACATAAAGTTACGCATTCGGGTGAAAAACCACACGAGTGCAATGTCTGTGGGAAGACATTTTCTCGAAAAGGAGACTTAACCATACATAAAGTTACGCATTCGGGTGAAAAACCACATGAATGCATTGTCTGTGGGAAGACATTTTCTCGAAAACGAAATTTAAACATGCATAAAGTTATGCACATTCTGGTGAAAAACCACACAATGCAATATCTGTGGGAAGACATTTTCTCAAAAAGAACATTTAACCATACATAAAGTAACGCATTCTGGTGAAAAACCACATGAATGCAATATCTGTGGGAAGACATTTTCTCGAAAAGGACATTTAACCAGACATGAAGTAACGCATTCGGGTGAAAAACCATATGAATACAATATCTGTGGGATGACATTTTATCAAAAAGGAGATTTAACCACACATAATGTAACGCATTCGGGTGAAAAACCACATGAATGCAATGTGTGTGGGAAGACATTCTTTCAAAAAGGAAATTTAAATAAACATAAATTAACTCATTCAAAACAAAGAGAAAAAACATATGCTGGAAGCAAAAATAAACGGTAAAACCCTGAAAACAGAAAAAACATGGAGTATCTAGCATAGACAAAAAACTGAACTAGAAGAACCACATAAACAGATTAATAAATACGGTGCCACTATTTTTACGACCGGAATTGGCGGGAAAAGCGTTTTCCCGCCAAAAAGTGTCTATTTGCACGACAAATTTTCTGACGTCGTCTATGTTTTTAGGTCATTTATAATCATAGAAAGCGCAGATAAATCAAAATACAAAAATATTTACCTTTGTCATTTTTTCCATGGTCATAAATGCATCATGGAAACCAACTTGAAGAAAAAATAAATGATATTGGCATCTTATTTCATTTACTTTATTTTATAAATCATTTTTTTTCATCGAAATCTACAATTATTACAAAGTATAAACAAAGGTAAATATTTTTATAACTTGATTTATCTGCGTTTTCTGTGGTTATTTTGGTTTTCGTCTATGGTTGAGTCGTGTAAATAGTCGTAGCCTAATAAATAAAGCATCAATAAACTCAGGGTTAATGTACAAAATAAAAAACGAGAACCAAAAAAATGAAAGTACTGATATATTACGCATACATCAAAAGCAAACTAACATACCTTACACCTTTCTGGGCAAATGGCGATAAGACAGAAATCCAAAAGCTATGTGGCGAGGATGTAACTTGATATTTCCATAGGTATTGTGATCGATATATTTCCATGCATTATGATATCAAAGAAACCCAATAACTATTATTTTACTTCGGCCTAATGTATTTCTTCTATTAATTCTAGGAACGGATTATAGCGGCCCCCCAGGCCTTGTGCATATGTTTTAGCATTGTCTTTTATATTGAAAATAAATTTAAAATGTAAAATGCATTAAGCAGATTCCTGGAATCTTGGCTTTCACCCGGCGGTACGGGTTGGTTCTTCAGTATAACCCCCTCCCCCCTACTCCATGTTCCACGGGCGCTGGGTCTCCCGGCTGTGTCCGATCAGTTGTCATTCGGTAGTTGTCAGTTTGAGTGAAATTTAATGTAGTGCCTGACGCTTTGTCAAGGATGGAGGTAGCTGCTTTGTCGAATAATGATGCTGAAAACATGGAAAATTCAGAATCCTCGGAGGATCCTTGGTATGACAGAGTTCTTAAAAACTGTCAAAATAGGCCGCAGGAGTTTGTAAATTATTTCGCAATTCTAAAGTCAAATATGCACTTTTACAAGAGTTCTCTTGAAAAATTGTACCCACTAAATCACAAAGAATCTCAATAATTAAAGCTCATCATGATGATGAAAATTCTGCTCATCTGGGCACTTTTAAAACATATAAAAAAACTCAACTCATGTATTACTGGCCTAAAATGTTCATAGATGTCAAAGACTATATAAATAAATGTGTTAATTGTAAAATGTTTAAGCACTATCAGCAGAGACCTGTAGGTTTAATGTCAAATAATAAAAAGGTAGAAAGGCCGATGAAAATGTTATCCGTGGATATTGTGGGGCCTATGCCCAGATCGAAAGCCGGAAATATTTATATTTTTTCTGTGTTAGATGTTTTTACAAAATTCATTTGGTTATTTCCTATTAAAAAAAAGCTAATGCTGAGTGTATAACGAGGGCGTTGGAAAATTTAATACGGTGGAGCGATATCATAGGACTGCAATTACAGCCTTAGCTGGTATGGTACACGATCATCAGAGAGACTGGTGTCAGTACATCATTCCAATATCCACAGCAATGAATGGTACAGTAAATATCTCAACGGGATATACACCTTATTTTCTTTTTCACGGTTGTGAACAAATTCTGTCAGGAGAGATTATGCTGAAATGCCAGATGAATTAAGAATTATTTTTTTGGAAATTCAGAAGAATCTTATGTCAGCTTTTAAACGCAATGCCACTTTGTTTAACAAGAATAGGGTCGAATGCTCTTATAATGTAGGTGACTTTGTCTACCGGAGAAATTTTATAAACTCTAAAGGCGTTGAATACTTTTCATCAAAATTAGCTCCACGCTTTGTTAGAAACAGAATTATAGCTAAAATATCACCTGTAGTTTATACATTAGCGAATGAACAAAATAAGTCTGTAGGGAACTTTCACATCAAGGATCTCTTAAAACCAGATTGAAATTAAATTTTTTGATGTCTGCATCATCAGTATGATACAATTGTATCATATAATTTGTATGTTTTCATTGCCAATACATGACATCAATATCTGCTTAATGCTACATCATTCTCGGGATTATAATCTGTCGGATGACCAAAATTATCAAACATTGATAAATGTTTATACTGAAAATATACTGTTTTTTTTCTATAATGATAAATTTCTCGAGGAACATATTGGTACTCTGTTGTCATATGTTTAATATGATAGGTTCCTCGACAAATTTAAATTTAATTATACTGTGAGGAATGCTGTGATGGAGTATTTCTTCACAATATTGAGATGTTATATACTTTTGTTTTCATTCAGGTGAGTTAGTTCTATTTTTTTATGTCAAAATTAGTAGAGCTACATTGTGATTGCTTTTTTTCTCTATATGAGAAAGTGTTATCCTATATTGTTTAGATGTTGGACTATAAAACTAACATTTTCCAAGGAAAATTGTCTAGTATATGTCATACAAATTGTGTTGATGGTGAATATGATCCTGAATGAAAACCTAAGTATATCAGTTTGATAAAAGTTTATATGTAGAGCTCCTTTTTGTTTCATGTTGTTTACTGTATATGGTATTGTCTTGTGTATGAATACCAATTTCATATTGTAATATAAAATTGATTGTTATATGTCATGGTATAACTTAAAATGCTGAAAGGTTACTATATTCTGTCTTGTAATTTTGAAGAAACGAAATTTATTTGGATAATTTACTCATTTTTATACCATATAAGAGCTATATGTATGGTATCACGTGCATTTAATCCCAGTGTCTTGCTTCCAGATAACTCTGTTGACCAGCTCAGTTATCGTAGACTGCATTGGAGATTTAGTTTGGTCAATTAGATGTCTGATGTAATCAAAACGAAGAGACACTGATTGTTAACTGTCACATGAGATACATGAGGTGACGCACTTGGTGTGCGATAGAAGAAATTACAAATTATTGAACGTTATAAATTTTCTCCAATTTTATCATTCTGTAGATTATTTTTATATAACCTTGCATGGACTAGTGTCCTTAATCATAACGAGGAGACACTGTTACATGACATACATGAGGAGACACACTTGTTGTGCAATAGAAAGAGTTACAATTTATTAGACGTTATAAGTTTTTATTAAATTTAGTCATTAGATATTTTATGTCAATACATTTCCTGAAAGTGTACCAGATAAACGTCATATCGGATGTGATTAATTACCACAGCCGTTATGACTTTTGTTAAAGTTGCTTTATACAAAATTTATGGTAATCACACATCTCTGATGTTCTGTCTAGATGATGCTTTTATGTATGACATATTGTGTAATCTATTATCAAACCTGATCTCTAATACCATGATATATAATAACATTTTAGTTGAGATTGAATCTGTTATAATCAAAATATTGAAATGCAAATTCAATATTGGACTTATATCACATTCTTGAAATATTAATTAAAATTGCATTACATATATTATTATTTGTTATGGAGAAATAAGAATCTTGTATGAAATTTTTATCATGTTTTTCATCTGGGATCAAAGTGGATAAATTTTATGCATTTATCTCCCCGATGAATTATCTTATCATGGGTTAAGGTGTTTATATGATGTACTCATGATAAATTATGTTTATAGTTATTGATAGTGCTTATTAAAATAATGATGTTTTACATTTTCTATGTCTGACACATAAATCTTTCACAGGCAAATTTACATGATAGCTTTCACATTTCTTGGCTTACAATTAAGACTTGCATGTATGATACTGAGCTAAGCTCAAAATTTGATATGATGACTATGATGCTGTACTATCTGGGAAAATATTCTGAACTTTAAATTTTCCCTATGATGAAATTTTTTTATCGTGAGTTAAGGGGTTTATAGGATGGACTCACGATAAGTGTATCACGCTTGAAGATGTTAGGATTTAAATAAAAAAGGGGTTTTAACTTTGATTATATTGATATTATTTCAGAACACACATATCTAGTATCTGTCAGTGCGACAAAACGGAAGGAAGTGAAGATAGATATAAAACTTAGTCTACACAATACTTTATTGTCATTTAACACCTCCCCTCAATAAAGTATTTGCATTAAAAGAAACCTATTTTCTATTACAAACAAAAGTAAAATTATCCCACGCTTAAAAATAAAGGTGACTCATTTTGCCCCATTTTACTCAACAATATGTACCTAATTATCATCAACTGAAAGAAACTACAATCATAAATACATTAGATTATTCAAACAATAAATTCCTCAATGACTTAAAATTGATTCCACCTATTGGCTTTGTTAGAATATCGGCAACTTGGTTATTGGTACTTATATAATTAATGACAATAGTCTTATTATCAATTTTTTCTTTTACAAATCTTTGCTTTATTTCTAAGTGTTTTACTCTAGTATTTCCAGTAGCCATATGAGCCATCTTGATAGTAGACTGTTTATCCTCTAAAATTTGTATAGGCCCCATATTTAACCCAAAATCATTTAGTATTGACTTTAGCCAGCAAGCCTCACTGACTGCACAACTCAAAGCAACATATTCAGCTTCTGTTGAACTTAAAGCTACAGATTGCTGCTTTTTAGATGCCCAGATAACCGTACACCCAAAGATTTTAAAGCAATAGCCAGTTGTTGACTTACAGTCATCACTACCTTCCCAGTCACTATCAACATAACCCACCACAATATCATTTTTACTATCTCTAATAAGTTAAATACATGTTTGTGGTATTTGGTTTCGCCATACCAATTCACATTTTGTGATATCCTCGGAGACCGTCGGCAATTGTCGGCGGTATCCGGAAAAACAAAAGATTCGTTCGAATGGCGTGGGTCGGGCCATTCCGTGAAAAACGATTGATATATAAACACCGTCTTAATTATTATTAAGTGTATTTTTATAATTTGATATATTATATATTAATTGTATCAGATAAATAATTATAATTAAAGTGGTATAAAAAATTAACAACAAATTGTTCTTATTTAAAGAGATACCACAATGTCTATTGTTTCTTTTATGTATTTTAACACATTTAGTTTGTATAAAAGTTTACTAGCACAAGCCTGATATCTACTCAATAGATTTATTACAATACATAAGTCTGGTCTAGACCCAGTTAGAGGGGGCAAAGGGGGGGCAGCTGTTGGACGGATCTCTTGGGCTTTTTTGTAGAAGAGAACAAAGGATACGGCACGATAGCTGTTCCCATTTTTCCGATTTTCACCTCCAAGTGGTGCCCCTGGAAACTTGGTGAGGGTATAGATGGTTGGGATGTATGTTAATATGTCCCGGCGGCTTATATGCTCTACAAGGCTAACGAAAACGGAAGACTCACCAACACGTTTGGCAAGCGTGGTGTGTCAACTGCCAAAAACCCCCATGGACAGGAAACAAAAAGGAAGGCCCTCAGTCCCCAGCAGTCTGCTAACCTCTGGTCAAGGTAGCGGCCAGATTAAGGCGCAGACAGAGGGTGCTAAGAATCACTGGATAAAGCCAGGCTACCAACTAAAACTGACCCTAGCTACGTACAACACAAGGACTTTGAGAACGGATGACCCCCTATATGAATTAGAGGAGGAACTAAAGCAAATCAAATGGGATATACTTGGGTTATCAGAGGTGAAGAGACGTGGAGAGGAATGTAAAACGTTGACGTCAGGACACATGTTCTTTTATAAGGGAATGACAATATCACTTATGGTGGTGTTGGATTCCTGGTGAACAAAAAACTAACAAGACACATAACTACCATTAAAGGCATATCAGAGAGAATCGTTTATTTGATACTAAAAATAAACACACGGTATTCAATCAAAATAATCCAAGTGTACGCACCTACATCAGACGCGTCAGAAGATGACATTGAGGAATTTTATGACGACCTGAATAAATGCTTGAGGGAAAATATGACAAAATACACACTAGTGATTGGTGATTTTATTATTAACTTTCCTCTCAAATATATCCAAAGCTTCAGCAGATTTTATTGTAAGTGTCAACGTCTCGCACCCATATGTAACCAGTCCTTATAATTGTCTTGTATAGGATAATTTTGGTTTTTCTATGGACGTTTCGAGATTTAAACACTGGTACCAAGGAGAAATATGTCCTGTTACCTGCTGAGATTCTTTTCTTTATTTCCTCCGCTTCCTCATTGCATTCCGTGAGATGAGAATTGATTGACTGATTCGAATGTGTGATTCTCTGCTAGCTGCACGTTTCCTCTTGTTCTATTAGGTGCGTTTCGGCTTTGTATCATAAACTTTTGTCTTTTCGTTATTAATCTTTAAGCCCACCTCATGTGCTGCAGATACCATGGGGTCGAGAACTTCCTTAATGGCTGTTTGGGTTCTTCCAAGTATACTTAGGCCATCCGCATATCCCACTATCTGACTGTTTTTGAAACATATATTAGAGCCATTGTCAACTGGTGTTCTGCGGATAACGTATTCCAGGGCGAGGTTGAAAAGAGTAGGAGCCAGACTATCTCCTTGCTTCAATCCCTGTGTGATTGCAAAAGTCTCTGTTAAATCACCCTGCACCTTAACTCTACATTGTGAGTTGGTCATTGTCATTTTCACGAGTCTTACTAATTTAGGTGGAATTTGGAATTGTAAGAGGATATCATACAATTTTTCTCTATCTATTGAGTCGTATGCTTGCTTGAAGTCAATAAACAGCTGAGTTTTAAACTACTCTTGTGAGAAAATGTCTTCCCACAGATATTGCATTCATGTAGTTTTTCACCTGAATGAGTGAGATGATGTAGTTTTAAACTACTCTTGTGAGAAAATGTCTTCCCACAGATATTGCACTCATGTAGTTTTTCACCTGAATGAGTGAGATGATGTACCTAGTTTTAAACTATTCTTGTGAGAAAATGTCTTCCCACAGATATTGCATTCATGTAGTTTTTCACCTGAATGAGTGAGATGATGTAGTTTTAAACTATTCTTGTGAGAAAATGTCTTCCCACAGATATTGCACTCATGTAGTTTTTCACCTGAATGAGTGAGATGATGTACCTAGTTTTAAACTATTCTTGTGAGAAAATGTCTTCCCACAGATATTGCATTCATGTAGTTTTTCACCTGAATGAGTGAGATGATGTAGTTTTAAACTATTCTTGTGAGAAAATGTCTTCCCACAGATATTGCATTCATGTATTTTTTCACCTGAATGAGTGAGATGATGTACCTAGTTTTAAACTATTCTTGTGAGAAAATGTCTTCCCACAGATATTGCATTCATGTAGTTTTTCACCTGAATGAGTGAGATGATGTACCTAGTTTTAAACTATTCTTGTGAGAAAATGTCTTCCCACAGATATTGCATTCATGTAGTTTTTCACCTGAATGAGTGAGATGATGTAGTTTTAAACTACTCTTGTGAGAAAATGTCTTCCCACAGATATTGCACTCATGTAGTTTTTCACCTGAATGAGTGAGATGATGTACCTAGTTTTAAACTATTCTTGTGAGAAAATGTCTTCCCACAGATATTGCATTCATGTAGTTTTTCACCTGAATGAGTGAGATGATGTAGTTTTAAACTACTCTTGTGAGAAAATGTCTTCCCACAGATATTGCACTCATGTAGTTTTTCACCTGAATGAGTGAGATGATGTACCTAGTTTTAAACTATTCTTGTGAGAAAATGTCTTCCCACAGATATTGCATTCATGTAGTTTTTCACCTGAATGAGTGAGATGATGTAGTTTTAAACTATTCTTGTGAGAAAATGTCTTCCCACAGATATTGCACTCATGTAGTTTTTCACCTGAATGAGTGAGATGATGTACCTAGTTTTAAACTATTCTTGTGAGAAAATGTCTTCCCACAGATATTGCATTCATGTAGTTTTTCACCTGAATGAGTGAGATGATGTAGTTTTAAACTACTCTTGTGAGAAAATGTCTTCCCACAGATATTGCACTCATGTAGTTTTTCACCTGAATGAGTGAGATGATGTACCTAGTTTTAAACTATTCTTGTGAGAAAATGTCTTCCCACAGATATTGCATTCATGTAGTTTTTCACCTGAATGAGTGAGATGATGTAGTTTTAAACTATTCTTGTGAGAAAATGTCTTCCCACAGATATTGCACTCATGTAGTTTTTCACCTGAATGAGTGAGATGATGTACCTAGTTTTAAACTATTCTTGTGAGAAAATGTCTTCCCACAGATATTGCATTCATGTAGTTTTTCACCTGAATGAGTGAGATGATGTAGTTTTAAACTACTCTTGTGAGAAAATGTCTTCCCACAGATATTGCATTCATGTAGTTTTTCACCTGAATGAGTGAGATGATGTACCTAGTTTTAAACTATTCTTGTGAGAAAATGTCTTCCCACAGATATTGCATTCATGTAGTTTTTCACCTGAATGAGTGAGATGATGTACCTAGTTTTAAACTATTCTTGTGAGAAAATGTCTTCCCACAGATATTGCATTCATGTAGTTTTTCACCTGAATGAGTGAGATGATGTAGTTTTAAACTATTCTTGTGAGAAAATGTCTTCCCACAGATATTGCATATGTTTTGGTTGATTTTGAGTCCATATTTACATCATTTTTTATGTTTGCATACGTCTATTGATTTTTAAATTTTTGAATTTAATGTTTTTTATTTTTGAATTTACTGTTCTATTTTTTTTAAGATCCTTATGTATATCTTTTTTTTCATGTTTGCTTACATCTATTTTTATTTTTGTCTTAATGGGCTCAATTCCGAAGTGATTAAAGTTTATAAAAGAGGAGTGGATCAAGACAGCGTTTTGCACAAAGAGTACTAATAAGTAGAGTACGTATTTTGGTCATCTGCGCAGAAGCCAACATCTATCTGTCAAAACGCCCGCGGTTGGGCAAAAAACTTGTCATTAGTGTCAATTTGTATGTCCGTTTGTGAGTTTCCGAAGTGTTTCATTAAATTATTAAGTTAAAATGGTTAAATCTTGTTGCAGTTTTGCATGCTTTCAAAGATATATTAACGGAGGAAACATTTCTTTTTATGGGTATATTATATTTGGTAGGTATATATTTTTCAATTCATAACTAAAATATTAATCACAACTAACCACCACGATCGAACATCTTTTCTTTTTGACATTGACTGATTTTATTTAATCCTAAGAAACTTATATATGTATGTTTAATAATCTATACAACATATTTTATTCAATTTCTAGATTTCCCAAGGATAAATATATTAGATAATTGTTGATTCGAAATATATAAGGAGAGAGAATTTCAGCATACTAAGTATGCTCCAAATATTTTCACGAGGATAGTTTCATAAATGACAAAAATGGGTCAAAACATTTACATAAAACTAGCGATAGCTACGTGGAAAAATGTGGCATTCTATTCTGCTGCCAATGTGTGTGGTGGTATTTGTATTTAACTAATTTTAATTTATATTTAAACATGTAGATTTTAAACAGGCGTTACTTGAAGTTCTTACAAGTTATGTATTTCTAAATAATACTTTTTGTTATTTTATTTTATGTATTTTTTTAATCTCTTATACATATAATGATGTGTTTTGTTTGTGATAAGACAAATAAAGAATTATTTTATTTATTTATAGATCATGTAAGATAGATCAGCTTCGAAATAAACTTAATATTTCTGAAACTGCTAGTCAAATTTTAGGGGCAATAAGTTTTATATTAGCAATTAATTTCTAATTATGTTTATAACACCTACCTATTATATCTTGTACTGTTCAAAAATAAATATATTATAATTTGTTTTAGATGTCATTCATTACCAAGTGGAGTTAATCAGCTGGCTAAGCGGTCGCGAAACGATAAAAAAGGAGGAAATTATTCCCCCGAGCTCCGAGCGTTGGCTCTAACGTCACACTTTTACTCTGCCATAGCATATAAATATGTTATTCATCTGTGCATTTACTTATAGAATTGGCTGTATGTACTCAAAAATAATGTAAAATATAAAATAGCACAATTAGTGAAATTATAGCAATTTTAATTGCATTATTCAATTTATTTACTTGCTACAATATTGAATAATATGAAGAAATTTTAAGTATATTAGGGAATTATGATATATGTACCTACATATGACCTGCTTTTTGAATACTTTTTGCTATTGAATTTTTGATTAATATTGATTAAATGAAGATTTTTTGTTCAATTATTTCCTTTTATTTTGGTTACTTCTTTACCAAGAATTTATCTTTGTATTGATTTTTTTGTTGCATATCAATTGTAAATGTGTTTGTATAAGTACCTTATTTATTTGTATAATATAGAGATTTAAAACTATTATCCACCTGTGTTTTGAAAGATATATGAATGATTCCTAACCTTTTTTTATATATTCTTTACATTTGATCATCTGTTGAAAATCTTTAAACTACTGTAGTTTGCCAAAGTTGTTGCCAGAAAGTAATCCATTATATTAAACCCCAGACAATCAGAGCCGCTGCAAGTGGAACAGAATCTTATGTAACTACATAAGAAATTACACACAACTCATGTAATAGGGTAAGCATTTTGTAAAACTAAATTTTGGGCGAGCCACAAGTTGACGCTAGACGAGCTAGCAAATGTTAATGTGATGACTTTCACACTTAAAAAATACTATATTATTTTCTCACAATTGAAACCTAGTTTCTAGAGATAGATATTAATTTGGTCCAAGTCATGTCACATTAAATTTATTGGTGAAATTTATTCTTGCTATGTTTTAAAACAGATTAAAAATGACTTGTTTTTCATTGATAATTTTGAACAATTTACCATATATTCATTCTTGGAATCTGCATAATAGGAGAATATTTAGATTACTATATACCTATAATGTTTAACAAAATTTATAAAGGTTATTTTTA
Organism: Molanna angustata; assembly: GCA_963576475.1. Lineage (NCBI taxonomy): Eukaryota > Metazoa > Arthropoda > Insecta > Trichoptera > Molannidae > Molanna > Molanna angustata. The sequence continues at coordinate 16,208,416 of OY754990.1, forward strand.
AAATGGAAGTTCATTTTCGAATTTTCCTTTAGAAATTAAATGTACAAAAAACTAGTCAATTGAGACCGGTGCCAGCGACCAATCACAGCAACGAGAAATCCTTCATACACAAGGAGATGAACTCTGCCACACATGTTTTTCTTCGGACAGACGCGGTGAGGAAACCGTTACAACTACCTTACGAAGGTCCTTAGCGAATTGAAGAAAACGACGGCAAGACTATCGTCATACAAAAGAATGACAAATCAGTCAGGGTCAGCATCGACAGAGTTAAACCAGCATACATGGCGCTGCCATGTAATCAAGCGACAGACAGACTAGAGACTGATTCAATAAGACCCATCTCTCCAAAGGCAGCATCTTCCATGACGTCATCAACAGCAACGGCCTCAACGCAGCCAGCGGGACCAGTCACCACCAGGTCGAGCAGAAGGGTTCGATTTACGCAGAGGTGGCAACCGTGATGTGCTGCGGAATATCGTGCCATCTTCGATTGTCTCTTGGAGGGGAGGAATGTGGCAGAAATACCTACATCAAACATGATATATCTGTCACAAGAAAATTAATCAATCAAAACAATCAAGAAAGGGTAATGACTCAAAGGTGTTACTTTCACTTTTGGTATACAACAATAAATAATTCTTCATACTGATATACCCCTAAAGGCTGTTTACCAGACGACAGTTCAATGAACCCTAAGTACCCAAACAATGGGTATATAAACAAAACAACAGGGGGTACTTGATCTCTTTACCTGTCAAACTTAGTGAAATCATCGACCTGCTAAAGTTTTATACGCGAGTGAAAATTGTCATTATTCTAATTTATAAAAACTGTGATATGTAGTGCTAAAATACAAATTTGTAAGTTATCATTTCAATTTGTTATTTCTCATCTCTACTCTGACTTTACCCTGTCTTAAATACTTTTACTTTATTGTGACTTGTTGGAACCTTTTATAATACTAAATAGAGTTCGCACTCTATTTAAGCGAACAGTTTCTGTTCTGGTGACCTCTCTTCCAGCAAGTCATAACAAGGAGTTCATTCTGTATTAATTTCCCTTCTGGAGTCTCAAAACATAGAACCTAACTAAGGATTCTATTGGTATATAGTAAACCCCTCTGGTTACTAATTTTATTGACCTACCAAATTGGTAATAGGCACACACTGGCCTTTAGTTGGCCACACCGCCTTATATTTATAGCGGTTTAAGTAGAGGTGAAGTAGAGAAATCTGTTTGTAAATTAATAAGTGTCTTGTCCAACTGTCGATTTGTTCAGGAGAACTTTGTTCTCTTAACATATCGACAATGTATCAAGCCAGAATACGCGAGAATTGTATGGAGAGGTCTACTTTTTTCACGGCTTTTCCAACTTTGAAGTCAAAAAACACCAACTTAGAGGCTTCGCAGCATATATAATACACGGATTTACTCAGAATTCGGAGTAGAACATTTCGTGTGTCTGTGTGTGTGTGTGTCTGTGTGTGTGTCCGTCCGTCCCTTATAACTTTTGATCCGCTCAATTTACAGAGCCCAAAATTTCAGAATATATAAACAGTTATAGGCCTACAAAACTTTTATACTCAGAATTTTGAATTTTTGTTTCAGTCAGGGGTTATCAACTTTTGAATTTTTATTTTATTTTTCCATATATCTCAGAAACCATAAAAGCTAGAACGCTGAAAATTGGTACAAACATAGAAAAATAAAAAATCTCAAATTAATTTTTTCAAAAAAATTCCAGGGTTTCTCAAACATTTTTTATTAAGAAAAATATTTTTTTTATGATAAATTTATGAGTTTAACTGCCTATATTTCCAAAACTTATACAATTATCGAAAAAAGCCGAAACACCCCAACTAGATAATTTAATTTTCTATAAAAAATATTAACATTGTAGTAGAAGATCTCAATTTTTTTAACAATTTTTTTAAAAATTGAATTTAGTGACGACATCGCTTCATACATTTTGTATGGCAGTCGCCTATACACAATATGTAAGAAGACTTAATAGTTTGATACTTCATCTCCAAACATACATACCATCATGCTATTTTCATATTCTGGGTAGGAAAAAAGGAACTTCCTCCATACTATCCTATCTTGACATACATACCTACATAATATATGTTGTATAGAAAACAAAATATCTGAAAATATTCAATAATTTGTATTTATGGGTTTATAGTTTGGTACATATTCTTCAACTATACATACTATCGCTATCGACAGTTGGATCTCATGTGTTACATGCAACTAGTTCATATTATTTTTTACTCTATTAATTTCTAGTATCTCTAATCTGTCTAATTTTCTCCCTTTATTACATTTATGTAGAATTTGAACATTATTGTCTATTGTAAATTCATGTTGTAGTTCGTTTAAATGGGCAGCAAAATTAGAAGTATCTTGATTTAGTCTTTTACATCTTAATTAGGCTAATTTCACATACATTTTTTTTTGCTGAATTCCATAAATATTTTTATATAAAGAATATATGTGAAAGAAAAAAATAAAACCTTCCACCCAAAAAAAAGAAAAAAAATGTTATTATTATTATTATTATAGTTAACAGGCAGGCAGCTATTGCTGATGGGCCTGTATCATGTGCTTATTTTTGTAATGTGCATCCAATCTATTTTTAAATTGATTGAGTGTTCCAGCACTCACAACCTTATCCGGTAAACTATTCCAGGTATCCACCACCCTGTTGGTCAGGAAGTGTTTCCTTGGATTCAGGGAAAAGGATGTCTTATTCAGCTTTAAGTGATGGCCCCTCAGTTGTGGATTGTGATTCAACGTAAAAAAGTTATTCATAACACTACAGTGATAATATCCATGTAAAATTTTGTATGTCTCAATCATATCCCCACGGTTCCGGCGTTCCTGCAGAGTTGGGATTTTTAAAATTTGCAGCCTTTCTGAGTATTCCAGACCACCCATTCCAATTGGCAGTTTGGTTGCTCGTCTTTGCACTTTCTCAAGCAGTGTAATGTCCTTGATAAAGTAAGGATTCCATATTTGAAACCCATACTCCAGGATCGGCCTCACATAAGTTTTATATATTTCTAGGAAAACTTGTACACTTAGGTGGTGAAATGATTTCTTGATAAGATAAAGAGTAGAGTTGGCTCTCTTAACAATCATTGTGATATGTTCACACCATTTCAAATCCTCCGAGATAGTAATGCCCAAATCCTTTTGTTTCTTGACTGGAGTTATCAGGCTTTCACCCAAGGTGTACTGGATATGTGGGTTGTTTTTCCCAATATGAAGAACGGTACATTTGGAAGCATTCAGATTCATTAACCAACGTTTTGTCCATTTATGTATCCGATCCAAATCACTTTGTAGTACGTTGTGGGCAGTCAGTGGATTTGCGAAGAACTTTGTGTCATCTGCGAAGAAGCTGGGAGTGCTTTCTATGATTGTTTCGAGGTCCAGAATGTATAGAATAAATAGTACAGGACCGAGCACGGAACCTTGCGGTACACCGCTGAGCACTTCACGGGGCTTAGAAAGAAACGATCCTATTCTCACAGTAAAGTTTCGATTTGTTAAAAAAGATTTAATCCAACATAGAAGTGGGCCTCGGACACCTAGATGCTCCAGCTTTGCAAGAAGTCTTTTGTGAGGTACCCTATCGAATGCCTTTTCAAAGTCCAAGTAGAAAATGTCCACCGGCTCGCCCAGATCATGTTTCTCAGTCCATTTATTGAGACAGGTTAACAAATTCGTGACAGTTGAGCGTCCAGGTACGAATCCATGTTGTTCAGATATTATTAGACATTTTTCATCAAGAAATTTTCTCAACTCTTCGGCAATAATTTTTTCCATCACCTTGCAAATGATCGACGTAAGACTTATAGGCCTGTAGTTGACTGGATTCAGTTTGTCGCCTTTTTTATATATGGGCGTCACCGTTGCACACTTCCATTCGTCAGGTAGTTCTCCCGAGTCAAATGAGGATCTCATTATTTGTGCAAGAAGTGGGCTCAGTGAAGTAGCACATTTTTTGAGCGCAATGGCTGGGATGTCATCAGGGCCAGGGGCGGAATCATCCTTAAGGTTCTTTAAATATTTCTCGACTTGCTCATTGGATATGGCCACTGTTGTTATAGATTCCACTGCTCGTTGTATATGCTCACTCCGGGGTAATTCACCATCCAGTTCTTTGACATATGCTTTAGCGAACTGCTCAGCAAAGAGTTCTGCTATGCTCTGGCAATTTGTAACAACTGAGTTATCCACCTCGTTACTTGTGGGATACTTGTGGGATAGTCATCCTTGATGTAAGCTGTTTTCTTATATATCCATAAAAAGCTTTTTGACCCTTTTTCACAACAGAGTATTCAAATTCTTTTCTTGATTTTTTAATTTCTAGGGTAACTTTATTGTTCAGTAATCTATAACGGTGGTAATCATCACTATTCTGAGATCTCCTGTACCTATTCCATAGATTACGCTTTTCGTGGATAAGTTGTAATATGTTATGAGTAATCCATGGCCTATTTTGTGCGTGTGATTTTTTATTTGAGATAATTGGGACATGGGGCTCAATATTATCATGAAAAATTTTTTTAAAGTCTTCCCATTGGTCATTGGTCATTTATGTTGAAAATTGATTTTTTCATACTCCCACAAAAACACCCACATATAACCCCCACCCCACTGACGTCATTGTTCCCAATGAATTCGATGTATCTGACGTTCTCATAGGAAAAGTGTATATGAAAAATATGTGAGTTTTATTTTTTTTAATTTCTTTTAATAAATAATCTTTATTTAGCTCAATTGTTCATAATGTCTCGTGATATACATTATAAATACTGCATTGTGCCAAAATGTGAGAATACTACCATTAAAACACCTGATAAACTGTTTTTAAATGTGCCTAAAAATGCTTCCTTGCGATAAAAATGGTGTCGCGCTATGAAGAGAGATGTCAAAAAAAAATAAAGTACTTTTTTCGAAATCCGTTCTTTATTGTTGTGAAGATCACTTTAATGTAAGTATTAATTGATTTTTATGTTATATTTTACTGATTACGTTCTTAAATAATAGGTACCTACATTGTCATAAGTTGTTTTGAAATTTCGTGTTGACTTATGTTTTTTAACCTAAAATAAATTATCGTCGTCTTGGAGGGTTTGCCTGTTTATTTAATTAGTAATTATACTGCATATACATTATTTTATTTATCGAGATAGTTTTAATTCTTAGGTTGAGGGTTAATTTGCAATATATATATATTGGAGTGGCGCCCCCCAATACCTACTGAATACCCTCGACGCTGTCCAAAGGCGTGCTATACGTCTGATTGATGATCCATCACTGACTGATGGATTGCAATCACTAGAACACAGACGCAGAGTCGGTATTTTAAGTTTATTCTATAGATACTACCACGGGAATTGCTCAGAAGAACTTGCATCTTTGGTCCCTCCTCCACCCACTCGCAACAGAGTCACTCGCTTCACTCAATCGCAGCACCCATTCACAGTGGACCTTCAACATATACGAACAAGTCGCTTCTCGAACTCCTTTATTAACACAGCAGCCCGACTGTGGAACGATCTTCCGAATTCTGTGTTTCCATCTTCGTACAACCCGGGTCTTTTTAAAATCCGAATTAATAAACTCTTTTCTAGATTGCAAACCCCTCCCAACGCTACGTAGTGCGCTTCTTCGGAAGAGTAAAATGGACCCAAATCCTAATAGCTGGCGTCCCCTACGTAGACATGTTAAAAAAAAAAAAAAATATTGTATAGGAAAACGTTTTGTATACTATTGAAACATGGATGATTTATTTTAAAGGTTTTTTATTGACGTATTTCATTGATTATAAAATACATCTCATCACACAATGATATAAATTTTCATGACTCATATATTATGTAATACTCATATTGATATGTCTACTTAATTTGTTGCAGCTCGAAGATGATTTGGAAAATTATCTACGTTATCAAATAGTGGGAGGTAATTTGATTTCAAAAAAGAATGTTGTGCCACATATATTTAAGTGCCAAAGCCAAAAACCTGATCAATTGCCTCGACAAACTGGTGAAGTAAGAGCTCGTCATAAAATAATAGAAGAAATAATTCTACAATCTACAAAGCCATCTGTCTCAATACAGTCAACGATTTCCACTCAACCAGCAGCGTCTTCATTTCTTCAGCCATCAACCTCATCTCAACCGTCAGAATTTTCAACATCATTGCTTCAGCCATCAACCTCATCTCAACTGACAGACTCTTTAACGTCATTGCTTCAGCCTTCAATCTTATCTCAACCGACAGAATCTTCAACGTCATTGCTTCAGCCATCAACCTCATATCAACTGATGGAAGAAAATTTGATTGATGCTTGTAACAAGGCTACACAAGTGAATATTCGTGTAAAACATAGAAGCCGAGGCTGCAATGTATCCTTACCGACCCAAAGTAATATCAAACATGTTGGCTGTTCACCTATAAAAATTGTTAAGGATAAATCTCAGTCTGAACAATTAGTTTCATCTGAATCTTATATGTCTCATGAACAGACAGATTCTGATTATCTACCAGATTTTGATGATTCAAATTTTAAATGTAAAGAAATGGACTATGATTTGATAAAACAAAATATGCGCACATGTTTTATTACAACTATAGAAAGGTTGCCACAATTATATTTAGGGATACCAGAAAAGGCATACCATGTAATCAACCACCTATCAAACCATGCCGAAACATCAGTATTAAATATACTTATTACACTAAAAAAAATTCGACTAGATTTTTCATACAGAATCCTCGGTGTGCATTTTAATTTATCTGCTACATCAATATGTCGAATTTTCAATAGTACAGTGCCCATTTTAGCCAAACATTTAAACGAATTGATAATTTGGCCAAATGCACGCAAAATAAGACAACAACTACCAATTTCTTTTATTTCTAGGTATTCAAAGGTTCAATCAATCATTGATTGCCTTGAAATACAAATAGAAAAACCATCAAATCCATTACACCAATCTCTGACATGGTCAGATTATAAAGGGTGTAATACATTAAAATATTTGATATCATGCACTCCAGATGGCTTGATAAATTTTGTATCGGTGGGATTTGGAGGATGTACAACTGATTCTGCTATTGTAGAAAATTGTGACTATTTAAATTTCCTCCAGCCAGGAACGCTAGTGATGGCTGATAGAGGATTTAAATATATTTCACATTAACTACAGCAAAAAGGTTGTGAACTTGTATGTCCACCAAGTGTTTTCACAAACACAAATCTGACACCCCAAGAAGTGAAAATTTCCAAACGAATAGCTGCATTAAGAATACATGTTGAACGTGTTATAAGCAGAGTTCGTGAGTTTCACATGCTCAAAATGCATGCTGTTACTGACCATAATCTCATTGCCATTGTGGATTTTATTATCATTATTGTTTGCGGATTAATCAATCTACAAGATTCTTTGATAAAAGTGTAGTAGCCTTATGACAGTGTATTTTTTATGATGTACCTACATCATAATTTTAGAAGACGCATGTAAGTATAATGAATGCTGTGGAAACAAGGTCTTATAGGTGAATGTGTGATAAAACAATTTGATAGAATATATAAAATGAGAATATTAGATAAGAATTGTATTTTTCCATACTTGATATTTCTTCAAACCGTTAACTTGGTAAAGCTTTTTAACATGTGGATAGTTTGAGTAAATTTAGTGTTATTTTACAAAAGGCATTCCTATATAGCTCATCGCTTGTCATCCTTAAAGTATTTTGTTTGTTTTCATGTACCTTTATTTTTATATTGGTAATGTTGATGGTATTTATGGTACAGAACTCCATAAAACTCATATTTTTGTTTATTTGTAACAAATCAAAGTATATATTTAAAGAAACTCTCCGTCTGTCTTAGTCATTCGTGGTCCCTTTTTTTGAATATATTCATATCATCTATTCAAATATTACCTTAAACCTGTGTTTGGTTGCCCCAAGAACATTAATTACTATCCAACCACAAAAAAAAACCACAAGAATCATAAAAAAAATTGTCAGACATATAAAATCTTGACTACTCACATTCCAATGTAATGTGCTAGAGTATTTGCTATGTATTTTGACTTTTATGTATAAAATTATATAACAATAAACACTTCCTTGCACCCTGCGCAAGTGGTGAGTTGATTAACATAATATATGGCAATTTCTTTCAATTAAGCAGTGTTTCCAGCCCAGAGAAGGAATATTAGCTTGAGAAATATGTAAATTTAAATAAATTTCTCCCCTTTGCTGGGGATCGAACCCAGGACGCTCGCACAGAAGCCAAACAGCTTACCAACTGTGCCACGGCGGTCGGCATACTTACATTCTATACATTTAGATGTTTTCATCATTACATTGTTATTCCAAAAATATATATATTTAAGTGTTTTGTATCGCTGTGTAATATAAATTATATTTCTATTTATATTAATTGCAGTATTTTACATAATCTAATAATAAAAAGAGCATCTCATATAGTATTATAGCTTCATGATCTCATCAATGTGTAAAAATAATTTTATATATTCAGTGTATTTTCATTTCCATATTGCTATTAAAGATTAGTCAATCGTTAATTAATTACACATTATTTGCATGCTTTAATGTTTAAATAATATTTTTAATAATAAATGTTTTTTATTTCCATTTTTGTTTTCTTTAAAACTCCTAACCCATGATTATTGAAGGCTATTTCCTACAGAAACTTATATAATGTAATCAAATCAACTCATTTAAAACATTTTTTTTTAATCTTTAATATAGGTACTTAAGAAAAAAACCTTATTAGATATACATTTTTTATTATTAACAATTAAGAGACATTATCACAATACAAACAATAAAATATGAAAAAATACAATTCAAAATAATATAAATAAAATTATATAACATTTTTTTGGTAACCACCTCACCTAGGCTGAACCTGTTCTGAGGTGGTGAATATATTACTTAATTTCTAGCTTATTAAATATGGCTTTTGACCAAAAAGATAAACTTCTATCTAATAAGTCATCATATTCTACAAAACATTGTATCAATTTTTTATTTTTTTCAAAATCTGGGCTAGCTACACAGTAGAGCCCCTTCTTTTTATTTGCAAAATACATTTGAATTTGTATCTGTGCCAAATATTTGGGGCTGGGTAAATTTCCACTAAAATACTATGCAGCGGATGAGTGCTTCAGTGGACACTTAATTTCAACGATGTATTCGTCACATATACCATCTGGGGATGCACCGAAAATGGGATAGTCTGGCAAAATAATTAATCCACATTTCCTTAATTTTCTATTTGTTTTCTTTAGTTCTTGGAAAACAACATCCTCCAATAATCGACCTCGTCTCATCCCTTCTGTTTCTAAAATTTTGGCACCTAAAATATTTTCAACTAAGGAACCATCCAATGTGTGACAGTTAGCTGCCTCATATATTTTGGACGCTGTAATGCGTCCAAAACGTAGCTTATGCCATAGAGCACAATTTGCTTGTTCAAGTGTGAGTTTTTCTGCTTTCTTACATGACTTTATATCAATTGATCGTTTACAAAAATTTAAAAATTCTTCAGCTGATGATCCATTAGTACCATAGGTAAACTCGTCGATCAAGTACATTAACTTCAACTTCTCAACATCAGAAGGTTCATTAAAATATTTCATTAATGTAACATCCCTTGTATTTTCGCTCATAGTAGTTTGAACAACATCGCGAAGAAACTCACCATTGCCCTTTTCAATTGAAATTGGTTTTTTTTATTTAAATCTTGGGCTTTGATGAATTTTATTGATGACCCTATTTCTGCCATTTTAGAACGTTTCCAATAACAAATTTGTGAAGTTGTGGAAGGTTCCTCGCTTCGTCGATGTACCCATGACAACAGAGCAATTGCATGTTTACAGCCACCTGAAAAATTCAATATATATTAGTATTCATATTCTAATCTAAAGAATTAAAAAGAGCACTAACTGAAAACTATTAACATCTGAATAGTAAATTTTATAATTCAAAGTAAACGGGACAATGTATCCATATCAAAGGCACTTTTTGACATAGTCATATTTACAAATAAAAAATGATAATGTTTTTAGATTGTCAATGTTGATGGTATTTATGATATAGAACTCTATTTTACTAGTTTTCTTTAATCAAACAAAATTGATTATTGATATACATTTATAAGTTTTCCTTTTATTAGGACGACCGTTTTGACTGACTAAGCTCTTATCAACTGGAGTTGATAAAAACTTAGTCAGTGGAAACGGTCGTCCTGATAAAATGAAAAAATATATGTAAAACAATAATCAATTTTGTTTGCTTAAAAAAAACAGTAAAAAATGATGTTTGATTCAATGCAATAAAACTAAATATTATGGCCACCATTTATTATGCAACATAACTTTCTCTAAGAGAACTCTGTAAAAGCTCCGCAAAAAATATTACTGACCTTGCGATGCAGGACAATCTTCACATATACAGGATTCCACTAGTTCTTCCTTTTCATTACACACCAATGTAACAGAATATGCTTTTTTTCGTACTTTGTGCTCTGGTGTGAAACGTGCTTTTAAAAAACAGAGTGCTCCGATTCGTTTTATCTGCACATATCCAATTGCATTGTCACCATAATTTTCTCTGGTTGAACTAAAATGAAAAAAAAAAAATTTTATACTTGAAGCAAAAATATATTTTATGAATATTCATACATTCACATAAAAAGTGTATATGTAGATTTTATAGCTCACTTATTATATCAAACATTTAATCAATTTCATATCTACATATATATCGTGTCCTTATCGGCATTCATACATAATATTGTATATATTCGTCGATTGTTTAGACTACTCATTTTTTTCTTTGAAAATATTCAAAATATTTTTCCCCTTTTTCGGTTGACCCTTGCTATTCACTGTCATAAAATAGAGTTTAATTGACATATTACGCCAAATATCTCTAAATATACGTGAAACCTGTGATAAAATATGTACATCAAAGTACTGATTTGTATATGAGATAAAAAATATGATACCTACTTATTAAGAAGAGAACATACTACACTTATTTAACACATGGCTGACTGAGAGACAGGCGACAGACAAATATTACACCAGGCACATAAAGTTAAATTACAATTTTTGTTTTCAAATAAAACTATTGAAAATCACTTACCTTACGGCCTTTACATTTCGTATTTCAGCACTAATAAAATTTGTATTTCTTGCAAAAAACGACGCCATCATTAATGCATCAACTTTTGGCAAATTGTCTGATTGTCCTTTACAAAATCCGTCATCCATAATTTAAAACAAATATTATAACGTGAAGGTATACTATATTATAACATCAAATAAGTTCAAAATCGTCAGAAATAACTTTTGATAACTTTAAGAAACAGGTAATTATGAAATAGAGAAATTTATAAAATATAATAATGAAAATAATACGTACGGTCTTCCACTCTGCTACCGTTTTCCTCGCACCTGGCATTGTATTTAAAATATGGACCAAATTTTCCCAATATTTTTCGTTACTAGCAAGATTTGAATTTCCTGCAGAATAAACAAATTAATTTAAGTTCAAATAGTATATCAAGATATTTATGAAAACTTTTTATGGTTATAAGGACTCATAAAAGAACATATTAGAGAGCATTTGAAAGTGTTTTTATATTGAGATACGCTTGTCAGTTAAATATATGAGATAAGTATTTTTGAAATAAGATACAGATTTTAAGAAGTATTTTTACATTTTGGAGTCTTATAAACAAATGTGTTTATCGTAAAAGACACCTGCAATCATGAATGATGGCATGTAATTGTAAGGAAAAAACAATGCTAACCTCAAAATTACTTACGACAAATTAATGATTTTAAAAAACCTGTATGGATAAAACACAGTATACATAAATAATGCAATACTTACCATTAATCATATCAGGATTATCCGATACATATCCTACCAAGTAGGCCTTTTGTGTGTTGTTCATCCTTTCGCGTTTTTTGTCCATATTTTTCATTCAATGCGCGAAAATTGACAGTTGTGTTGTATACATTGTCATAGAAAAAGGATGAAACCAAAGACAATTTCTATTCAAAACAATTGACCAAAGTGACCGTATTAAATTTAATATCCTTTATTTTATTCAATCTTCGGAATACCAAAAAATATATAAAATTGAGTAAATTTAGCTAAAAGTTAAATTTAATCTCAACTTCGGAATTGAACCCACTGTTTAGGTTTGTTTTTTTTTTGCCAAGTGTATACCTAATTGTTTTTTTTTATTCTATCTATTATTATCATCCATATGTGTTTTTATCTATGTATGTAAAAGGCTTTTTATGCCGTTTATAAAGAAATAAATAAATAAAATGTCTTCACACAGATATTGCATTCATGTGGTTTTCACCCGAATGAGTTAATTTGTGTGTGTTTAAATGTCTTTTTTGAAAAAATGTCTTCCCACAGATATTGCATTCATGTGGTTTTTCACCCGAATGAGTGAGATGATGTAGTTTTAAACTACTCTTGTAAGAAAATGTTCTCCCACAGATATTGCATTGTGGTTTTTCACCCGAATGAGTGAATTGATGTAGTTTTAAACTACTCTTGTAAGAAAATGTTCTCCCACAGATATTGCATTGTGGTTTTTCACCGGAATGAGTCAATTGATGTAGTTTTAAACTACTTTTTTGAGAAAATGTCTTCCCACAGATATTGCATTCATGTGGTTTTTCACCCGAATGAGTGAGATGATGTAGTTTTAAACTTACTTTCTGCGTAAACGTTTTCCCACAGATATTGCATTGTGGTTTTTCACCCGAATGAGTCAATTGATGTAGTTTTAAACTACTTTTTTGAGAAAATGTCTTCCCACAGATATTGCATTCATGTGGTTTTTCACCCGAATGAGTGAGATGATGTAGTTTTAAATGACCTTTCCAAAAAAATGTCTTCGCACAGATATTGCATTCATGTGGTTTTTCACTCGAATGAGTGAGATGATGTAGTTTTAAACTACTCTTGTAAGAAAATGTTCTCCCACAGATATTGCATTGTGGTTTTTCACCCGAATGAGTGAGTATATGTTGATTTAAATTTCCTCGTTTAGAAAATGTCTTTCCACAGATATTGCATTCATGTGGTTTTTCACCCGAATGAGTGAGATGATGTAGTTTTAAACTATTTTTTTCAAAAAATGTCTTCCCACAGATATTGCATTTATGTGGTTTTTCACGCGAATGAGTGAGATGATGTCGTTTTAAGCTTACTTTATGAGTAAACGTTTTCCCACAGACAATGCATTCATGTGGTTTTTCACCCGAATGAGTCTGATGATGTAGTTTTAAACTTACTTTCTGCGTAAACGTTTTCCCACAGACAATGCATTTATGTGGCTTTTCACCCGAATGAGTGAGATGATGTAGTTTTAAATTACTTTTCCAAAAAAATGTCTTCCCACAGATATTGCATTCATGTGGTTTTTCACCCGAATGACCGAGTATATGTTGATTTAATTTTCCTCGTTTAGAAAATGTCTTTCCACAGATATTGCATTCATGTGGTTTTTCACCCGAATGAGTTAGTTTATGATTGTTTAAATCTCCCTTTTTAGAAAATGCTTTCTCGCTGACGTTACATCCATATGATGTATGTATATGTGTATTTATTTTGTCTTCATTTCCAATAACTGAGTGTTCTTCGATTTCTTTTTTTAAATCTACTTCACATTCTTCAATTGAGAAATCAGTAAATTCTTCATCAATGTATTTTTCTATTGAAAGAGTATGTTCATTTTTTGTTGTTTGTTTTGTCTTTTGGTTTCCTGGATTACTCATTTTCTGAAAAATATTTATACAAAAGATTAATTGAAAAAACCCTTCATTGATTGTGTAGTGTCACTGAATAAATTACGAATGAACATTTCATACAAAAAAATAGGCTACGACTAATTACACGACTCAACCATAGACGAAAACCAAAAATAACCACAGAAAACGCAGATAAATCAAGTTATAAAAATATTTACCTTTGTTTATACTTTGTTATAATTGTAGATCTCGATGAAAAAATGATGAAGTAAATGTAAAAAGTTGACAATATTATTTATTTTTTCTTCAAGTTGGTTTCCATGATGCATTTATGACCATTGAAAAAATGACAAAGGTAAATATTTTTGTATTTTGATTTATCTGCGCTTTCTATGGTTATAAATGACCTAAAAACATAGACGTCAGAAAATTTGTTGTGTAAATAGACGCTTTTTGGCGGGAAAACGCTTTTCCCGCCAATTCCGGTCATAAAAATGGTGGCACCGAAAAAAATAACACAACATACATAAAACACTGTCTTTATACAGGACACTGTCAACATACATTAGCGCAGGCCATGATTATATAACTGAATATTAACTTCACCGTAAATCAAGATTTGTTTTCATATTGTTTATACATGATGAAATTCCGTACGTAAGTTTTGAAAGATGTACATCTTGATTCTTCAATTTATTTTACTTATTCAATTTATTATGATTTGTAGACAACGAATCAGGCACTCGATAATAAAAGGGCTGAGGTGGTTCATGGTATATTGCGCGTTTGATTTCTTGGTTGGCAATATATTTCAGTTTTCCATACATTTTCCCACTCAATAATAGTCTTTTAATTGTGCATATTGCAAAATATGCATAAGTAAAAGGACGTGTTTCATTACGAAAATGTCGTAAAAAATCTAAATTTCGGTTTTATTTTTCTAAAACTTGAGAATTCGCGTTATTTACGAAAAAACTATGCAATTCGCGAATAAAATCAAGTTTATCGCAAACGCGAAAAATTCAAGTTTCTAGTTATTTAGGCATATTAATTTTATTTATTTTTCATTCTTATAAAAAAATACTAACGTAGCGTTTTTTTTTGTATCTTACCAAAAAGACAAACGCGCCGCTTGTATATTTAATTGACAAAAAAAACTTCATACAAAGTTCAATTGAAGAATATAATATTTGGTTTATGAAAAACTCAAATAGGCGAGTTTTACAAAGTATTCAAATTAAAATCTTTAATTTCATTGAAGTAAATTTAGTTTCTTACATAATAAATCAAATTTTTATTACCTGCTGTCGTAGTATATGTATATATTAATGAAATTGTGTAATGTATTTATAATAAAAATATATATGTTGGGAATTCACATTAATATTATATTAATATTATCCTATCCCTACTGTCTAAACCCGCTGGTCGTTTATTCTAGCAATTGTTACATTTTATTATTGTCATATTGAGAAGGGGTGTATTTAAATTTCTTCTTTGGTGGAACAAACGTCAAAAGAATCTGGCTTCAAATATTTCGCATATGGGCGCCTCCATCATATTTACTCCTCCAAGCATTTTCCCAATATTTGTTTGTTATTTTCAATAATATTCTGAAATGTTGTTTTCTCTTTAGTGTAAGTGGGTATATTTATAAAACTAGGGTTATTTTTTTGTAATTCACAATTTATATAAATGTCAAGTATATTTCTTATTCTATTGTAGTTTTGCAAGTTTGTTTAGATCTAAAGTAAAACACTTGTATATTGAAAACCATTGTACATATTTTAAAAATGAATTCCAATCATCACTAAAAACATTGACCCAATAAAAATAAATGACTCAGTATTTGAGTCGGCCCTTGGCTGTGTTCAGATTCAACTCTCGACGTCGGACGTTGAATGTTCCTAAAATTGCAAACAGGGCCTGCAAGCCTCGAACAAATAATTTACGCCAGATAGACTGAGATAGACATATATCTGTCTGTCTTTTTTCCACTTTTTAGTGAGGACCGCACTTCTCAGACGGCGGCACTCATCGTTGATACCATTAGAAATTTTTTTTTTTTAAAAGTTACGCATGTTATTTATGTTACTATTATTTTTTATAGTTTGGTATTAAAAAAACATTTTTTTTACTTTCGAAATAGTTTTTAAATAAAAAAATGAATACTTCTATGTTTTATGAATAATAAAAAGCATCAAATCATTATTTTATATGACAATTTTACTTATGCACTATGGGAACAGATTTCACCATATGGCAATATGGTAAACATTTTCTACGTCTTAAAAAATAATCGCCATTCGCCATATTTGTCCGATGTCGTTAGTTGCCGGTGTTGTTGAAGTTAATTTAATTAATAATAGTATTATAAAATGGAAAACTTCAAGAAAAAGTCCCATCGCAATTATAGTGTCGCTTCCTGTAATTCGACGGATTTAACCCAGAAACAATTCCGTTTTCCGTCGATTCGCAATCAAACCACATTGTTACGATGGATTGAATTGTGTGGAAATGATCAACTGCGTCAAATCGAATTTAATAAAATAAGGAACAAGACAGTGTGCAGAATTCATTTCAGAGATGAAGATTTTGATAGTGGAAATTGTCCCTTCACTACATCTGCCAGGTAAGTTATAATAAGTTATAAAGCATCTTATAATATTGTATTTTTAAATTAAATTTTAACACGTCATTGAACATACATTTTATTTTGCTCACAGATATCGTAGAAAGATCTGAAGGAATTGAGTATAAAAAATACACGCCGAGCAAATATAATATTTCATTGGCTCCGAATATTGTGACGCCTCCGAATATAGAAATTTTAACTCTTCTTAGCCCTCGAAGAAGAAATGCAGGAAGTCACTCATTCCACATTGTAAGTAGTTGTTATTCAGTAAAATTAATCATATTTAACGAAGTTTACCATTTCATACCTATGCTACATCCATTTTACGTCCAGTTCATACCTATGTCAGTTTGGTTATTCTTTGTTTTATTAAAGGTTTAATTATTTTATGTAGCTTCTCGGGTAACTAACTCTATAACAAGTTGTCTCACAGATCCAGACTGAAAACATGATTAAAAACTGGGAATCGAACCCGGGACCCTTGGATCAGCAGTCAGTTACCAACCAACAGAGCCATGAAGGCCGACAATGTCTTGTGTTTTTATATATGTAGTGTTAACAAGCAAGTAAATAATATTGATTCGCTGTAAAATTTGAATTTTACATATGTAATACTAATTCCAATATGTACAGTTTCAGGTTTCAACCAGGACGTTCAGGTAGCATCCACTTCAACACAACAGGCGCCCCGCCCCAGTCTTCATTCACTCAGAGGAATGGTTAGTGGAAGAACATATTTATAGTAATTAAGTAATTGTAACCCGTTTTGGTACCTACGATATCTCAGTACTTCTATGTTTTTATATAAGTATTGAGTTTAACTGCTTATGTATATTTCCAAATTTTTTAAAAATATCAAAAAAAAATCGAAACACCCCAACTAGATAATTTAATTTTCTTTAAAAAATATTAACATTGTATTAGCACATCTAAAATTTTATTAATATTGAATTTAGTGACGACATTGCTTCATTCAATTTGTATGGCAGTCGCATATACAGTCCCATGACAATTTATTAGTGCCACCCACATTTTTTCTGTATCAATGAGGCTCAGCCCTCCCAAACACTTTGTTCAGAAGATTACAAAAAATGTATGTAATTAAACCTTGGAAACACATTATTTTTCTAATTAATGTATGCCGTCTTATGCCTGTAGTATATTTAGCGAACGTATTTGAACCTACCTGCTTTGTTAAGCAAGCAAGATTCTATGAAATATTTCATTCCTCGGGCACAGTCGACTTGTGGCCGGAGAACCCATACATTTCACAAGATCTGAAAATAATTATGATTTTTATGTTCTATTACTATACCATAATGCCATGTACCTAACGAGGTAGACAGAAATCATCTTACATCTTAATAATTTGTATTATTTATAATTACAGAATTGAATCCAACCCCCTTGAAAAGTCGACGACAGGTTCCTCATGCTGAATTTGCGAGATGTAAAAGTAAGTTTTTTTATATAGTGTTAAAACCTTTTATTACCTCGTATATAATTTTCTGTTCTTTAGTTTTATCAGAAAAGTTCTCGTTAATTGACTAGTTGCAAGTACGGTGAATTCTTTTGAAAATATATGACAGATTTACAAATCTACATTAAGTATGTTGTGTGTATTAATATTAACAATTTCATTCATCATTTTAAAATAAAATCAGCTATACGATGATTTGAATTTTTTTTTTATTTTACATCACCAATTAAGGAAACTTTTTTTTTTATTTATTTGTACATCACTAATTAAGGAAACTTTTTTTTTTATTTATTTGTACATCACTAATTAAGGAAACTTTTTTTTTTATTTATTTGTACATCACTAATTAAGGAAACTTTTTTTTTTATTTATTTGTACATCACTAATTAAGGAAACTTTTTTTTTTATTTATTTGTACATCACTAATTAAGGAAACTTTTTTTTTTATTTATTTGTACATCACTAATTAAGGAAACTTTTTTTTTTATTTATTTGTACATCACTAATTAAGGAAACTTTTTTTTTTATTTATTTGTACATCACTAATTAAGGAAACTTTTTTTTTTATTTATTTGTACATCACTAATTAAGGAAACTTTTTTTTTTATTTATTTGTACATCACTAATTAAGGAAACTTTTTTTTTTATTTATTTGTACATCACTAATTAAGGAAACTTTTTTTTTTATTTATTTGTACATCACTAATTAAGGAAACTTTTTTTTTTATTTATTTGTACATCACTAATTAAGGAAACTTTTTTTTTTATTTATTTGTACATCACTAATTAAGGAAACTTTTTTTTTTATTTATTTGTACATCACTAATTAAGGAAACTTTTTTTTTTATTTATTTGTACATCACTAATTAAGGAAACTTTTTTTTTTATTTATTTGTACATCACTAATTAAGGAAACTTTTTTTTTTATTTATTTGTACATCACTAATTAAGGAAACTTTTTTTTTTATTTATTTGTACATCACTAATTAAGGAAACTTTTTTTTTTATTTATTTGTACATCACTAATTAAGGAAACTTTTTTTTTTATTTATTTGTACATCACTAATTAAGGAAACTTTTTTTTTTATTTATTTGTACATCACTAATTAAGGAAACTTTTTTCTAAAATATATTTATAAATGTGCCGATCGCCGTGGCACAGTTTGTAAGCCGTTTGGCTTCTGTGCAGGTGTCTTGGGTTCGATTCCCAGTTGAGGAGAAATTTATTTAAATTCATTTCTCTCGCAAATATTGCTTCTCTGGGCTGGCTCTCTTAGTTGGAAGAAATTGGTATTTGGAAATAAATTCATCACTTGCGCAGGGTGCAAGGAAGTGTTTATTATTATAAAATTCTACAATATAAAAATAACAAGTTTTCAAAGTTCTTATTATTTACATTGTGGAATGCCATTATAAATTATTTATATTAACTTGACTATTGGAAATGTTATAGATTAACCTATTTATCTGGGTCAATTAATAACCTTTGAAAACCAATTAATGTGATTACAAAAAATTGTATTTCTAATATTCTTTATTGTATTTTCCAGAATCACTTCAAAGAGGAACATCAATGCTAAATCAAATCAGAATCTACACTGTTGATCCTGATCTGAAAATAGCATTGAAAAATCTGTCAAGAGCTCGCAAGCAGGCAAAAGACTGTCGTCGCAATAATAAATCTGTCAGGGCAAAGCTAATATTGCTAAAGAGATGTTTGAAGAACAGTGACTGGTCAGCCCTAAATGTGACGTCGCCTGTAGTTAAAAGCTTTTTCCAAAACCAAATCCAGAATGTAAAACGAAATAAATTTCACCGAATTTTTTTCTGAGGAAGATAAAATGTTTGCATTGTCAGTACAGAAGATATGCATTGTCAGTCCGAGAGCTTATCGATATCTGTCTATGATGTTTGTTTTACCTTCCCCAGAAACATTACGAAAATTTGTTTCAGGAATACCTCTGCGACCTGGTATTTGTGAAAATGTGTTTAATAATCTGGAAGTGACAGTGAAAAAGATGAAGAATGAAAGTGATAAATGTTGTGTTTTATTGTTTGATGAAATGTCACTCCAGCAAGGCCTGTTTTTCAACAAACATGAAAGCATCATTGAAGGGTTTACTGATATATGTGACCACGTTATGGTATGGATACTGAGAGGTATTTCTAAAAGATGGAAGCAACCTGTTGCTTACACCTTTTGTAAATCTTCCAATCCATATCCTGCCATAATGGGTATGTTCAAAGTTTTGGTGAGGAAGGCTGCTGCCGTTGGTTTAAAGGTAGTTGCGTCAGTGTGTGACCAAGGCAGTGCAAATTCTAAAGCCATCAAGGAATTGATTTTAGAAACTAAGAGAATTGCATTTAGGAAAGGCGAGGAAGAAAATCGTGATGTCATATATATTGACAACACGGTTGTCATACCGCTGTATGATCCTCCTCATCTTCATCAACAATTTTATTGGAAATTGTTGAATGATATCTTTAAAAATTAATCTCTTTGTGAATGCGTATTGTCATCATAAATAATGTCAACTCCAACTGACATAATATTAGATACCAATGAGCCATAGGTTTTCATATAATACACTAGGGGCTGATTTTGTATGAAACACCAAAAGTTGTCTTAACTCCTGAGAAATCTCGGAATTTGGTATGGAGTTTTCCGGTGTTAATTCCGTGAGAAAACTGAAGGGGGCGTGACCCAAACTTAAGTATAAATTTGCCATATATAAATAAAATTTCTACATCCAGTTTAATTTACATATGGCAATCTTGTACATTTACCCGCATTTCTCAGATTTTGACAGCTAATCGTGTGTTATTTATTTTATTAATATTTAGCAAGGTATATACTCTATTTTTATTAATTGTTTTGTATTTCATAGCTTATTTACTCGATGCTTTTTATAAATAACATGTTTTAAATAAAATTTTAATTGAAATGGTGTTACGTCAAACAACTCAATTTTGAACAATTTTATGTTATGAAAGTAAATAAGGAAATTTAAGAATATAAATAAGAAATCATATTAAACAAAGTGATTTATATATCTGCGCATCTGCATATAAATAAAGTAGACCTGGTAAGATTATCGTTCTGGATTTGTGAATGTTTGTGCACGGCTATATTCATGTCAGTCTGCCTGTCCTTGCATTCGTTTGAAATCTTTCTATGTGGAAATCGACAATTTTACAGTAGAGCAAAAAACTTATAATATTACATTTGAAACAGTATAAAAACACAAAGCCTTCGCGAGCTGATATGTTTTTTTTTATTATTTTCAAAAGAAAGTATGTTTAAATGTTATATAATAAGAATTAAAGAATGCTTTTTTGCTTTACTAGCCGAATCGCCAAAATTGATTTATGCGAATTTACCTTTACGGTTATAATAATGCCAACATTCTCATACATATATGCGTCCCTATCGGTAATAGACCTCAAATGGCACGTAATAATAAAATCCGACATATGGAGAGTGTGCAATTCACATTGAACAAATGCTTCCTTTTGCATCGTGGGTCAGATTTGCTTTCCTCGCGTTGTTCCACCATTCTTTCAGCTGTCAAATATTCGAAAGTTACCTACTTTATATTTTTATCGTAATTAATATGTATTGATTTAGTTTATTTTCCAATATTTAATAACTCTTTATATTTTATTTTCTTTCAGAATCCAATTTTAGCATATATGATTAAAACTAGTTGCAAGTAACACATGAGATCCAACTGTCGATAGTGATAGTATGTACAGTTGAAGAATAAGTAAGTACCAAACTATAAACCCATAAATACAAATTATTTAATATTTTAAGATATTTGGTTTTCTATACAACACATGTACCTAGGTATGTATGTCAAGATTGGATAGTATGGAGGTCAGTCCTTTGATCCTACCCAGAATATGAAAACAGCATGATGGTATGTATGTATGTTTGGAGATAAGTATCAAACTATTAAGTCTTCTTAGATTATTGTGTGTAGCTATTGCCATACAAATTGTATGAAGCAATGTCGTCACTAAATTCAATTTTTATAAAAATTGTTAAAAAAAATTTGAGATGTGCTAATACAATGTTTGTTTTTTTTTTTATTATTTAAAATAATTATTAAAGGAGCCACTTGGCTCATGACAATAATATTTAGTTTACACATTAGTTGTAATATAACAGTCAAATGTATTTTATTTGTATTTTTTATATAAAATTAAATTATCTAGTTGGGGTGTTTCGGCTTTTTTCACTATTTTTTTAAAAAAATGGAAATATTGGCAGTTGAACTCATAAATTTATCATAAAAAAATATTTTTCTTAATAAAAAACGTTTGAGAAACCCTATTTGTCTATGTTTATAACAATTTTCAGCGTTCTAGCTTCTATGGTTTCTGAGATATATGGAAAAATAAAGTAAAAATTCAAAAGTTGATAACCCCTGACTGAAACAAAAATTCACAATTCTGAGTATAAAAGTTTTGTAGGCCTATAACTGTTTATATATTCTGAAAATTTGGGCTCTGTAAATTGAGTGGATCAAAAGTTATAAGGGGGGGACGGACACACAGACACACACAAAACTAACATAAAATGTTCTACTCCGAATTCTGAGTAAATCCATGTATTGGAACATATATGCTGCGAGGCCTCTAGTTGGTGTTATTAGCATGCAAAAAGTCCACTACACCATACAAAATTTTCCTTCGTACACGCATCTTGGCTTAATAATGTCGATTCATTAAGAGAATTGAATTCTCATGAACGAATCGACAGTTGGAAAAATGTAAGTTAAAATATCAATTCTCGATGAATTTAGGTAAATTTTAAATCAACATTCACTTATGGAAAGAACGTATTTGTTTAAAGATATTTTCATAAATGAGTTGGTGATTATTGTATTTCGGTGTACAGGTCATCTCAACAGCTACAAACTACAGCTTCTCAGCCTGTACAGAATCTCAGCAGCGAGAAACACATGGTTATGTCATTCTTCTAGGGGTAGGTGAAAGAGTGCAGTAGGAATGGCACATGAAAATAACAGGTTGCGAATGGTTGCACTTAGGGCAAACGAATCTAAAGAACAGCAAGAAAGGAGATGTGAAGCCAGTAGATTACGAATGACGGCGTATAGGGCATTACAATTTCTGCAGCAAGAAAGAGGAAGTACAGATTTTCAGTCTTCAAGTAATTGGATGGAGGTAGGGAGTCGTGATAATTTAATGATAATAGATCAGATGAATATGCAAGAGGTTGAAGTAATAGAAATTACTGCACCTGAATGCGCCATCTCAGCAGCATTAAAAATATAGAACAGCCTCTAAGTCTTCAAGTCATAAGGCCCCTGAGTCAAATTGAAAACGCTTAACAATATCGCCAAACGCTATTTCTTTTTTGTATGGGATTTGACATTTGTTGTTTGTTATTGTAGAATTTTTTTTTACAACAAACCCATACAAAAAAAATTGCATTTGGGGATATCGTTAAGCGTTTTCAACTTGGCTCAGGCCCCAGGTAAGGATACGCAGACAAGAAGATTTTTTAATAGATCAGATAAATTTCGAAGATGTTGATGTAGGAAGAATGTCTAGACCCGAAGTATCAGAGTCTGTTCGAGTTGAAATGATATCGTCCCGGGTCACAGGTGAGTATTTCAGAAATCAACGCAGTAGAATTGACTGCATCTTCGCTATTTTCAGATGAACCAAGATTACAACTTGATGATAAAAAAAGCACCCTTTCATTTACAGATCAACAAACTCATTTAACTCAAACTTTAATCAGATTGATATTTTTAACTCAACTGTACAAACAATTAAACAAGTATTGAATACCATTTCACACATTCAACATATAACTTAATATCCTTCCAACTCCTTATTCTTATCCTTTGCCTTATTCTTCCTCCCAGTCTTCCCTTCTCACCACTCTTCACCAAAATACATGTTGTAATTGTCAATAGTTTCTAGATTATTCAGTGGAATATTTTTAATTTGTCTAATTATATCTTTCTTTATTTTTTGTACTTATTGTCTGTGTAAACTGTTAATATTCCCAAATAAAGTAAAATAACAGAAGTGGCATTGAGACATGAATCATGGAGACAAAAGGAAAATTCTGCTATTTCCTATAGTTGCAATATAGATATTAACCTATAGTTGCAATTTATTTCTGAGCCAGTATCAACTTTTGGTAGAATGTCTATAATTTGTACATATTGTGGTGATGGAAGGGAGAAAACCCAGGAATTTGTTGTAACAATGGAATAGTACACATACCTGCAATAGATATCCTCCAGAGCCTCTTTATACATTATTGACAGGTAATTCTATAAATGCATGCCATTATAGAATTAAGTATTTTAAAAGTCATATTAGAAGATATAATAGGACAATGTATGAGAGGGTCAGAAATGAGGACATAAGGAAAGAATGTAAGATAAAGAAAGATGTAATTAATAGAATGAAAGTGAAGACATTGAGATGGTTTAGACACATGGGGAGAATGAATGAGGAACGCCTGACGAAGAAAATATACATTGCGGACAGGAATCGAATGAGAGGTCGGGGCCGCCCAAGGAAGGGATGGCATATCCATGGGAATGCTATTTTGAAAGGCGGAGATGTCAGAAGCATGAACAACAAATGAATATGTATAGGACAATGTATGAATGTCGATGAGGCGATGAATGTGTGTCAAGATAGAAATAAGTAGCGTTCGGTTCTCTCTGCCTACCCCGCGAGGGACATGGCATGATGGTATGTATGTAATGCTTGCTTTCAAATGAAATTTTTAGGAACCACTAAAGAATTATGAGAGACCCCTTCAAAGGGGATAGATTTAGATGTGTTACAAAGGAGGATCGAATTAGAAATGAATACGTCCGAGGTAGTTTTGGAGTCGCCTCTATTCCGGAGAAACTAAAGGCCAGACACCGATGGTACGAACATATTACCAGAGACGAAATGAGGATCACATGGTTAAACTCACACAGGACATACACACTCAGTCCAGAACTAGAGGCCGTACACAGGCCACCTGGTGGACAAATATTAAGAGGGAGTTGAGGGAGGAGCAACTAACCAGAGAAATGACGCTAGATGGAAAGGTCTCCGAAGGGCAAGAAAGGAAAGGTCGTACCAAAAGGGCCGCTCCAGATGAACTGGGAAGAGGCAAGGAAGAAGAAATCTATATTTTCAAAACATTTCTGTATGTTTCATTTAATTAACAAATTATTTTACTTTCAAATTTATGAAGATAAATTCAAGAAAATAAAATTAAATAATTGCCAACAATCAATTAATTTATTCACATAAAAATATCATCATCATTACTCAGGTTATGAACAATAGAGACGATAGTATTCGAATCCCAACCGCGTGGAACAGCATACTAGACAATAGTTTCAAAAATAATAATAAAATAAATATTATAGATAATAAAAACAATAGCCTCAATACAAACAAACAAATTGTAAGAAAACCGATATCAGTAAAACCAGCCGAAAATAATAAAAATAATAATAGAAGAGTCACTAGAAGTCAAACAAAACGTGGTAATGACGTCATGGGAGAAACCCACCCACCTAACACCTGACGTGGGAAACTTTCGAACTCCACTTGGTGGTAAGCTTCCGACACGAACGGACGTGCGCGCACTATCCCTCGTGACGTAAATTTATCAAAAAGCCGCCTTTTTGAAAATGCCTGTTGTGATTCAGGCGAAACGTCAGTTGACGAAAGATCCTTCTAAGGATCTAATTTTGACGCGAGTTTCCCCTAAAGATAATAATATTAACATATTTTCGAATACTCGTGAAAACCTTTCATATAACATATATATATACAGGGTGTCCCATAAGTCAACGTATTCCTTTTAAGGGCTGTTATAACAACTCATGACTCGCCTTGAATATGCAAATATAACCTTAGTAAAAGTGCCTTAGTTTTCGAGATATTGCCACTTTTACAAAGTGCCCGAAAATCTCTGCCTTGGATTGGTTTTTCGAGTGCCATATCTACAAATTTCAATATTTTGGAATTCTAATTTAGATTTTAAAATCTTGAATAACTCAGCTGTTGATCACAATCCAAAATAATAATAAAACTTTTTTTTTTGGCGAAAAAAAAAAATTTTTGGCCCGGGTTATGAATTAAAAAAAAAACATTACCCAACTTTGATTGTTCACACTGAAAAAAAAATGTATGACGCCAACCTGGCAAATTGTTGCAAAAGTTGGCACAATTATTGTTATTTCTAAAATTGTATAACAATTACTATGTTAAAAAAATAGATATTGCTATTTTACTGCAAAATGAGCTGATTGTGAAATTATTTCTTTTATTAGGATTTCCGGCGTAAACACTTGATTTTATTTATTAAAGTGACAAGGATTTATTTAAACTAAATAAAACATTTAAATAATCTAAAGGCAAGTGTTCACAATGAAATTTTTCTTCTTCTTTAGTAAATAAGTGAACTCTTTTTTATTATTTTATAATTATAAAAATTAATACCACTAATACAAATTGACAAAACTTACAAGTAAAACAACATTAAAAATAACAAAATCAAGAAAATAAGTAATGAAACAAATAGAAAACAGCTAAAATTAAAAATCTACATTAAAAACTATAGTTAAAAATCATACAAATCTATAGATTTACAAATCTTAAAAATAAAATAACGAGTAAAAACTGATTTAATATTCGAATATTTTTATTATTGCATATGCGCAAACATTGGATTTTTTTTCCCTGTCGGGAGTCAAAGATATTTTTTAACAGATTTTTAATTATCTCAATAGAGACGAAGTTGGAATATTTATTGTAGGAGAACCGGGAAATCAAGGCACCTACAGGGCTTACGACCTGTCATCGGCTGGTTTACGTGATCACTTTATGCGCTTGCGCAACGTTCACCAATTATGCCTGATTTAATATTGTTGCATTTTATCCTACCTACTTCCTTTCATACCCACATATTTGCCAACAAAATTCAGTCATCATCAAGAGCACGCCGTGTGACCTTTATGTCTCGGACTAGCATCAAACCCAGTCAAAATATCAAATCAAATTCATTCAAAATCAAACATCGCCATCCAATTGTATCAATTTAGTGTCTGTTAATATTGTGTGAAGTGAGCATCAGGAGAAAATTGCTGGGAAAATCTGAACCGCCAGGAAAGGTAGGCAAATATTCCTTCTTTTCCTTCCTCCTGTCACTGGGTAAAACCAGTAGCACACACAACGTTGTTACTGTGTAAACAATTACCCGACCAAATTTTACAATTTTCACGACACCTAAGCCTTCTTTATTTCGAGTATAGCAATGTTCTATCAATTTATAAGTTAAGACAAGAATCAGAGTATAATACTAATACTTACGAATGACCGAATATCCTAAGATGCACACCAGAATTTTTAAACATAACCTACAAAAGTTTAGTTAAAATTGGTAGGTTAGGTTTGTTTGTAGTTATAATTGCGACTAGCGTGAGCCAGTCGCATTATATATTTAAAAAAAGTAAATAAAATATTTTAAAAAAATAACTAAATTGGTATGAATACTAGACAAACCATTTGTACATGTCAAAAATGAAATATACTACGAGAAGCTAAATGGGCAACCGATCCAGTGTGACCGTTTTCCAAACTGCCGAAAATACCGCACTTGTGGCGAAAATATACTAAAATATACGAAACCCAATGTGAAAAAATACCAAAAAAATACTAAATTTTTTAACAATATTTGAGAACATACTAAGAAAACACGCATGTATTTATAGTATAATTGTTACGTATATAACAAGGAGGAGCGTGGTAAACGAGTTAATTACCAGATAAACAAAATAATATGGCTGGGAGAAAGAATGTATCGCGAGTAAGAAATGGAATCATATGAAATTCGGTTTATATGTACAGAATAATAATGATCATCTTTGTAGAAAAGTTAAATTAAACACATTAGCTCTTGCTGAAAATAATTAAAAAAAATCGGCTGTCATATACCTAAAAATCCAAATATTATATTCAAGGCAAAAATATTATATAATTGAAAAGATCTTACAAAACTGAGCTGTTACCGTACTGGAGCTGTTAATTAAATAATAAGCACTGTCACTTAACTACATTCGAAGAAAAAAAGATATTTTTAATCGCCCCATAGATATGAAAAAAAAAACTGAAAGTTTGTAATCTGAAAATCTGAAAGTAAATTTATGATGAAATTCATTTCTGTTCCTATTCAGGAAAATACCTATTTTTGTTCGTATTTCCGCTTCATAATAATTACTAACTCCACCAAAACACAAAATGTCAACAAACTTTGTTCAATGTGGATGATACATGTAATTTTACAGAAGTTTTAATGTTCGATACTTTTTAGTATTTTTAGAATAATGTGAAAAGTCACCAGTTAACAAATGTAATTCAAAAGATCCCGCCACCACCATACCATGTCCATCAATGAGTAAATAATAGAAGTAAAGAGCGGTAAAATTATCATAGACAAAAAAAGTGAATGCAGACAAAATATTAAAAAAATACAAAAAAATGGTAAGTATTTAATTTTCCAAATCACAAAATATACCAAAAATACTAAAAAAATACCAAAAAATGGTATTTTATTTTCCATAAATCACAAAATATACCTAAAAATACCAAAAATTTCAAAAATACTAAAAAAAATACCAAACGTGTTCCAAAGTGGCGAAAAATACCAATTTAGTACTAAAAACGGTCACACTGAACCGATCCCATAGAAGCAAATATTTATTGAAAAAACTGCCCATTTTCAAAAATATAATCATCTTTGGGATCGGTTGCCCATTAGAATAACGCCTTTGTGGATAGCCCAAAGATATTAGGTACTGCCTCCCTGACCAGCCAGCTGGTTAAAAATTATTTGACCAGCACCAATTTAGTTATTTTATTTTAATATTTTAGTTACTTTTTTAAATATATAATGCAACTGGCTCACGCCAGTCGCAATTATAACTACAAACAATCCTAACCAACCTATTTTTACCAAATTTTTGTAGGTTAGGTTTAAAACATCGGTGTACATTCTAGGCTATCGTGGCTGGTCAGGGAGGCAGTCCCAAGATATTAATGTATATAGGTACCTAGATGGAGTACTTGTCAACTTTTCATAGCGGTGACGCGAGGCAAAAAAATGTTGTCTCTTTCGCACAGTTGATAGGCTAGAAAAACGCGGTTTGTATGAAGATTGTTGAGTATGACATGATATTTTCGTATTTATTAAACGAAAAAAGAGTTAATAGTTAAAAAAATAATAGAAAGCAATTAAGGAAGTAACTAGTGTGTATTGTAATGTAAAAAATACCAACATTGGTTTTATTTTAATCTTTTTTACCTGTTTGTGTGGTGGTTCATACATTGTTGGTAGCTTGGTTCATCTAAGGATGGCACGACCATGTGAATGATATTCTGAAAGAAGGAAATGTTAGAAGTCTGAACAATAGAAGAACATGCATGAGACGTAGCATGAATGTTGACGAGGCGGTGAATGTATGTCAAGATAGAATAGTGTGGCGTTCTGTTCTCTCTGCCTACCCCGCGAGGGACATGGCGTGATGGTATGTATGTATGTATGGTTCATCTACCAACTCGAAGTACTGAAATAAAACCCTAGGAATAAAAATTCATATTTTTCTTTTTTTATTTAAACACTTCATTACACCCTATTTAAATGGCGAGTTTATCGCCAAATTGCAATTTATTCCAACTAACCAGTGATTTGCGTGAGAAATAAATTTCTCCTCTACCGGGAATCGAACCCTGGACGCCAGTAAAGAAGAAGAGGCTTACTACTGTGCCATGGCAGTCAATATCATCTCAATGTGAAAAATGAGTTCATATTTTTTATCACAGCTAAATAAGAATAAATTCCCTTTCTTTCATCAGCAACATTTCTAAAATTTACTACTCTTGGACATTTTATCTTTTGTTTTCAAAGATTTAGAAAACAATATTAATTCAAGGGGTTTGTAGAATATTCAACAAAAATTTATTGAAAAAAAAACAATACCTTTATTTATTTAAATTTTGGTATAGGTACATAAAACTAGCAACTTAGGTCTCACAAATTTGAAAGTATTGGGTCTCTGATCACACAAAACGTTTTAAGGTAAAATATAATTAAGTCCTTTTAACTATCACAATTACTGTGTAAATAAACTTAACCACTAATGTTAACACTAAAAATATCATAAAAAACTGTTTTTAACTTAGAAATAACTCAATATAACCATCAAATGTCAAAATAAAAATAAAAATCACACCAAACTTAAAATAAAAAACAAATCGGGATTCTAATTAACGCAAAACACTAAATTAGTCCTTGGTATAATTAATATATCCATTAAAATTAATAAAATGAGGTATAACGATGAATTTTTCAAAAAACACGAGAAGCAAAATGTACCGAAAACGTACAAAAATCAGTCTTCTGCCTACCAGCGCGCAAAAACTCCCGCGAATTTCGACACACTTTTTCCGACAAGTACTCCATGAAGACTAATCATAGTCGCAAAATAGGTACTAGGTACGATGAGTTTGAGTTACAGATTTGTAATCATAGAACTTTGTTTCTCACAGAAGTCATCAAAAATCGTTACTCATCTCCCGTGAGTTTGAGTCACCAAAGTCGGTGACTTTAGACGCTGAGCATGCTTTGAACTGTCAAAATCGTTTACAAACCTAGTTCTATTTTAATTTTTATTCGAGATAAAAACTGGTGAATTTCGAGATATTATTAAAATGTCTGATATATTTGAGTTTTTGCAAGATATTGACATTATTGGGAATACAGATGTGATTAATTTTCCTGATGAATCATTTGCCGCCACAAATGTTATATTCGAAATATGATAAACCCTTTCGAATTTTATGAAAAATGTGAATTTAAAAAGCGCTACAGATTTTATAGAGAAACTGTCCTCACTGCCATATTGCCGCTTATTCACGATGGATTGCGAAAAATCAACAACAGAGGCATGCCTATAACGCCTGAAATTCAAATATTGATAGCCCTGAGATTCTATAGTACAGAAATTGCTCGGCGATCCACTCCCAAGCATCCTGTTTTTGCTAATTAAGGGCTGATATATTTTCTTATTTTCTACAATAGTAATTTTCTTCCCCAATAATTCCATTAAAAAATATTAATCATATGCAGTATTCCTTTTAGCATTCATTATTAATTATTATTATAAAAATAAACAAAACGCGAAAGAAGCAAGCAGATGTTTTGAACTCAAATGACAGTTTAAATTCATAGATTGAAGAGAGTAGCTGGGAATTTCAAAGACAAATTTTAAAAAGTAACCATAGATTTCAAAATAATTGCTGAAAACTCATGAAATTCCTACAGTTTGAGAACTATCAAACTCAACTGAGTTTGAGTCGTTATCTCAGCTCAGACACGTCAGATTTTGGACTATGTTTACCGAAAAACCTACTCAGCTAAAAGCCTTGAGCTATGCTCTCCTGAGGCACTATTGAGACCTGACTCATCTCATGTTTATGATTCTGGGCCTATTATACATAGATTTTTATTATAATATAGTATATGTCGTAATTAGCAAATATTGTAAAAAAAAATAAAGTGAGACTTTGTTATCGCATATAACAAAGAAGAGCGTGATAAAAGTGTTTACATGCCGGCTAGTCAATACAATAATTAAATATGGTGGAGACGAAAGAACGTGTTGAGCGTATAAAATAAAACAATGCTTAAATTGACAGAAATACACGCGTAATAGTAATTATCGGTTAATAAAAATTGCTGTAAAATTAAAAAGAAAATAAATAAGAAAAACCAGTGATGACGGCCGCTGAAAAGAATTATTAAATACAGGAAAAACACGTGGAACAGAGAATAATAGTGCTGAAAAGAATAATCAAATACATGAAATGCACGTGTAATATTGATGACAATCTTGCTAAAATAAATTACGAAACGAAACGTTCAGAGCAAAGAAAACAAATAATAATAAATCAGAAAGATCTTACCAACCGCTGCTCTCGTTCCGGGTCTATAGATGAAACACTTACACTACATAATATCACTTTTTATTAATTGAAAATAACTTAAAACTATCTTAAATTCACCCCTCGTTGGTTATATGGACCTGAAACACACTTATTCACTATTATACGATTATTTAAGTTATGTTTATTCTTAAAAGTTATTTTTAATAGTAACTTAAACTATCTTAAATTCACCCCTCGTTGGTTATGTATGGACCTGAAACACACTTATGCACTACCATGCAAATATGAAATTTAATGCTGAGCATCGAGCAGACGCCTCGCAGAGATAAGACTTTTTCTTCAACGTTCGCGGTCTACGTTCGTTTTTTAAAAAAACATATAAGATATCTTTCGTACGCGTGAGTTAATATTCGTCTATCCCGGCAGAGCGGCTATTCAATACTGATTCAAACCAGCTATCGCGTCCACCGCTGGAGACAGGGGGGGGGGGAGGAGGAGCTACCCCACCGCGCGGCGGGGCGCGTTCTACCATCTACCAATAGGAAGCCTCCATTTCACCTACCAAGTTAGAAAGTATAAAGTCCAGGAATATGCATTGAATATAAAATTATTAGAAATGACATATTTACAAAATATAAGCATTGTTTAAACACATTAAGGACCCAAAGACCCGTTAATCTGATAAAACCATTATAAGAGAAAGTTTTCCAAGAATTAAGGTATTTTGTTGAAACAAAATAATAGATGTCTGGCTTCTATGTTACCATAACCCATGGTAATATTTTGATCATAATACCTATGTATATATCAATCGGCCCTCTTTTTTGATCAAGATATACCATGTGAAGACCAAAGAAACCAAACATCATGTACGTAGACAAAACTATTATGCCGGAGCTGAACGAATCTCATCGGCATGAACTTTAACAGGCTTCCCGCGACGTTCTACCCAGTAAACGTGTCCTCTTCCGATGGGCAATAAGATCCGATGCGGACCACTCCATTTAGGAGCAAATCCAGCGTGAAAACCGGTATTCATATCAGACTGAGGGTGTTCTCTAATTAATACAGCCTGCCCTATATCGTATTTCGAAACCGTATCATTATCAGGTGCGTAACGTTGTCGATATTCCTCCTGAGACGTTCGTATTTCGTTATCTAACTGGGTACGCTCACGTGCTCCCGCTGTTGGGAAGATATCTCCATAGGGAGAATGAATCATCCATTCACCTGGACGGGGAATGTCGTAACCTAATAATGCCGTGCTAGGAGATACGCCTGTTGACTCATTACGACGACCACGTAACGCATATAAAATAGTCGGTAAATGTTCATCCCAACGATTATGAGGTTGACCTTGTAAATAAATACGCAACGCTTTCTTAATTTCTTGGTTTCTACGTTCCGTAATATTCGCTCGTGGATGGTATACTGCCGTTGTCCAGTGCAAACATTGCCATCTATCTAGTGCGCTGGTCCACAAACGATTCTTAAAATTAGTGGCATTATCCGACAAGATCGCTTTTGGATATCCGTAACGAGAGAATACGTCATCTTCTAATATTTTAATTATAATCGGAGCTCTACTCGATCGTACCGCAAACGCTTCCACCCATCGTGTATATAAATCCGTAACTACTACAATAAAACGCTTGCCGTGTGTGGATATGGGATAGGGTCCCATTAAATCGACTGCGCATACGTCAAATGGTTTGTGTATGTGAGTATTACCTAATGGGGCCGCAGGACGAGTCGGTACGGCTCTCGATAGAGCACACGTCATACACGCTCTCAC
The DNA here is from genome assembly GCA_963576475.1 of Molanna angustata. NCBI lineage: Eukaryota > Metazoa > Arthropoda > Insecta > Trichoptera > Molannidae > Molanna > Molanna angustata. The sequence goes on from OY754990.1 coordinate 16,242,189, forward strand.
ATATTGCTCAACGTCAGTACGCATGTTCGGCCAAAAGAAATGGCGTGCCGCAGCCCGAGTCGTTTCTTTAGCTCCGGGATGACCTGCCACACGATTATCATGATACGTAGATATAACCTTCAAAACCATCGATCGGGGTACAAATAAACGCATATCATCATCCGCAAATTTTCTCCAAAGATAATCACCCAATAACGCATAATCACGTAAATATTGTTGTTCGTGACGTGCTGTCGTTGTATTTGGTCGAGATAATAATATACGCAACCTATTTATACGTCGTTGTACGTCGGTATCTCTTTTCTGTCGTAACCGTATTTCTTCCGCAAGACTTACATCTAATACCTCAACATCGTCGGATGACTCAACCGCGTCCGGCTGGTCCTCCGTCACCTCCGTTTCATCTTCCGTTTGATGTACTTGTGCCGTTATCTCATTCGTTTCCGTTGATGGGTACATCATGCGACTTAAATCTTTTGTGTCTGCCTCCGTTACTATTGGGGACGATTCGGGATTTCGGGATAACGCATCAGGGAGTTCATTTTTACGACCGGGACAGTGTTCAACTGTAAAATCAAATTCCTGTAAGAGGAGTGCCCATCTGATGAGCTTTGCCCTATCATTTTTCGCCGTATTCAACCACGTTAATGCTTTATTATCCGTACGTAGCTTAAACGATCGTCCTTCTAAATACGGACGATATCTTTTAATGGCCCACACGGCCGCAAACGCCTCCTGCTCATTCGAATGCCATTTTTGTTCGGCCGGTGAAAAACGCATACTCGCATATGATATAACATCCCGTTCTCCGTCAGAGCGTGGATGATATAATACGGCCGCAATACCTAACTTACTCGCGTCTGTTTGTAAAATAAATTCGCGATTAAAATCGGGTCGTGACAATTTTAACGGTTGTGACATAGCCAACTTAATATTACGTATAGCGGTATCGGCTTGGCTATTCCACCGATACGGCCGATTAACCTTTAATAAATCGGTTAAAGGAGCAGCAATCTCAGAGAATCGCGGTACATACTCTCGTAACCAATTACACAGTCCTAAGAAGCCACGTAGTTCTTTACGAGTTCGCGGAGCTGGTGCAGAGAAAATCTCCTTGCAATGAGACATTTGAGGATAATTTCCTTCCGCAGTAACAACATGTCCCAAATACTCTATTTCTGACGTGGCTAATTTACATTTATCAGGCGAGCATTTCAACCCGAACTGATCTAACCTTTCAAAAACCAGTCTTAAGTGATGAAGATGACTCTCCCAGTCAGAAGAATAGATTACAATATCGTCTATATATACAATGCAAAATTCTCTTAAATAACCGGCAAGAACCTGCTGACACATCGCTTTCTGAAAGCAGCTCGGGGCTCCCTTAAGTCCGAAGGGCATAACCTTAAATTGATATAACGCACCGTCAGGAGTAGAAAATGCCGTATATGGTTTAGAAGCAGGATCGAGAGGCACTTGCCAATACCCCTTTGTTAAATCTAACGTGGAAAATATCTTTGCGTTTCCGAGATCCTTTAATGTTTCGTGGATGACCGGTAAAGTGGAGACCTCGCCCTCAGTGACGTCATTTAACCGACGGAAGTCTACACAGATACGATAATCATTATCTCCCTTTTTCGGAGCCATCACGATAGGAAAACAATACGGAGATCTACTCGCTTCTATTACGTCATCAGTTAACATTTCTTCGATTTGTTTATGTAAATTACGTTTCTTAGCGTCTGATAAACGGTACGGTGGGATACGAATGGGTGTCTCATCTTTCAGCCGGATAACGTGCGGCTGCAAGCGAGCAGGGCCTGCATATGGGGTAAATAAAGCATTAAATTCTCGCAATATTTTATGTAATTCATTGTTTTTCGCATTAGATAAGTCGTTCGTAATATTTGGTAATTGTACGTTAGTTAAATTTGGTTGACGCTTCGTCGAATGAAAATATGCCGTAATTCTTTCCTTCTTGCCGAAATACAATGCTCCACGAATAAAATCAATCACGCCGTGTTCCGCTATTAACCAATCTATACCTAATATTACGTCATCTCGTAGGCCGTCTACTACTAAAAATTCATTTTTCATCTTAACATCTGCTATCGAGCAGTCTATTTCCGCTTTCGCTACTACCGTCATTTTGGCCGAAGTATGTGCAAGATTTAAACTCTTTACGTCACAAAATTTTCTTCTACACTTGTGTACTAAATCTGCACGAATTAAACTGTGAGAGGCGGCAGAGTCTACTAACGCTACATAGAGACGATCATCGATCGTCACGCTTATCCGTGGGAGGCTAACTTTACCAATCGCACATACACCGTCTACTTTATGTTCTAGTTCGCAAATTCCGTCACTGTACTCCTCTTCGTACCTACTCATCACTTTCGCCATCTCATTACTACCCAGCGCAACTACTGCAGTACCTAACTTGTGATCCGGCGCGACAACCGGTTTCCTTTCTTCGAACTCCTCTGACGCAACTACCAGCTTCTCATCATCCGACGTACCTGACGCAACTATCAACTCCCTATCGTTCAACATATCTACCAACTCTACCTCCGACGCGAATTTCGAACTATCTCGTATGTAACCTGCCTTCTCATTATTAGCCTCCGCGGTTTCAATGCTATCCTCATCATCTTCTCTATGCACATCAGCCTCTACCACCATCTTAGTAAAACCTACAGAGTTTTGATCGCCTATTTCTACCATTACTTCATCAACAGATTCAATCTTCTCATTATTAGCCTCCACGGTCTCAAGGCTATCCTCGTCATCATCCTCTCTATGCACATCAGCTTCTACCACCATCACAGTAAAACCTACAGATTTTTGATCGTCTCTTTCTACAATTACTTCATCAACAGACTCAATCATATTAATAGCATTCTCATTATTAGTACAGGGCGCCAGTTCCACGTTTGTTAACCTGGTGGAACGCAGGTTTAATTTCTTCGGGAGCCCGCGACAGGTCGAGGTCCGTAATTTGTGTTCCTGTCGGGGCGGCGAGCGTTTCCCGATGCCGATGCGATAAACTCGTTTCTTTCCACGCAATCTTTATTAAAATGACGACCAGGGCAATATTGACATTTTGGTAACTGTTTTCTGTTATTTACTGGGCTATTATTACCAGGGCGCGAATTCGCATTACGGTTGTTTGGGCGTATATTATAATTATCCTGCCGGTACGTTGAGGTATTATAGTTATTACCGCTTTCGTACGAATTGTCACGTTGGGTATTCCTATTTTCATGATTACGTTCGGCAACTGGCTGAAATAACGTTTGTCGGGGGAAATCAATCATCATAACTTTTTCTTTAAGCGACGTGAACGTAAAATTTCCGAAAATCACTCCAACGTCTAAAACACTGCGATACGTGTCTCTCATCAGATATATTAAGTCAGCACATGTAGCATCCGACGGCGCCGTTCCAAAGAGCCGCATATGAACCGCTTCCTTCCGCTTAAGGAATGCGATTCCACCCTCATCCGCACGCTGACGGTCACCATAATAATTAGCCATAAGCGAAGACCGGGCAACGTCTATTCCGTATCTACCAATTAAAAAACCTTTGAATTCATCCCATGTCCATTTACCCTGCGCATGAGGAGACCACCAACGCTTGGCTTCTCCTCGCAACCTCTGAGACGCACGGCCGACCATTGACGCAGGAGAACAAAACATGTGGCCGAAAAACGCTTCGCATGCCGTGATAAATAAAACAGGGTCTTCTTCTGGAAGACCGCTGAACGTATCTTCCAGTTCGCGACGTTGTAAATATGGGAATAAATGTTCAATTCCCGGGCTATCGTTTCTTGGGGGTTCTGGAAAATCACGGCTAACATTATCATTTGTTCTTGCCCTAGTAACCCGTCTACTATCTCCTCCGCCGCCATCGTTTTCGCGCTCTACTACTCCGAAAATAATATATTTAAATAAACGGAAAACAAGTTGAAATAACATTTTTTTTAATACGAGAAAAAAAACAAACGAAAAGAAAACGCTCAAAACCTCAGGGTGGTTCGATAAAAACTACTGTTTTTAAAAATGGCTACACGTTGGATAGCGCCAAATTGTTATCGCATATAACAAAGAAGAGCGTGATAAAAGTGTTTACATGCCGGCTAGTCAATACAATAATTAAATATGGTGGAGACGAAAGAACGTGTTGAGCGTATAAAATAAAACAATGCTTAAATTGACAGAAATACACGCGTAATAGTAATTATCGGTTAATAAAAATTGCTGTAAAATTAAAAAGAAAATAAATAAGAAAAACCAGTGATGACGGCCGCTGAAAAGAATTATTAAATACAGGAAAAACACGTGGAACAGAGAATAATAGTGCTGAAAAGAATAATCAAATACATGAAATGCACGTGTAATATTGATGACAATCTTGCTAAAATAAATTACGAAACGAAACGTTCAGAGCAAAGAAAACAAATAATAATAAATCAGAAAGATCTTACCAACCGCTGCTCTCGTTCCGGGTCTATAGATGAAACACTTACACTACATAATATCACTTTTTATTAATTGAAAATAACTTAAAACTATCTTAAATTCACCCCTCGTTGGTTATATGGACCTGAAACACACTTATTCACTATTATACGATTATTTAAGTTATGTTTATTCTTAAAAGTTATTTTTAATAGTAACTTAAACTATCTTAAATTCACCCCTCGTTGGTTATGTATGGACCTGAAACACACTTATGCACTACCATGCAAATATGAAATTTAATGCTGAGCATCGAGCAGACGCCTCGCAGAGATAAGACTTTTTCTTCAACGTTCGCGGTCTACGTTCGTTTTTTAAAAAAACATATAAGATATCTTTCGTACGCGTGAGTTAATATTCGTCTATCCCGGCAGAGCGGCTATTCAATACTGATTCAAACCAGCTATCGCGTCCACCGCTGGAGACAGGGGGGGGGGGGAGGAGGAGCTACCCCACCGCGCGGCGGGGCGCGTTCTACCATCTACCAATAGGAAGCCTCCATTTCACCTACCAAGTTAGAAAGTATTAAGTCCAGGAATATGCATTGAATATAAAATTATTAGAAATGACATATTTACAAAATATAAGCATTGTTTAAACACATTAAGGACCCAAAGACCCGTTAATCTGATAAAACCATTATAAGAGAAAGTTTTCCAAGAATTAAGGTATTTTGTTGAAACAAAATAATAGATGTCTGGCTTCTATGCTACCATAACCCATGGTAATATTTTGATCATAATACCTATGTATATATCAACTTTTTTCCGTGGGATTTTTTGCGTTTTGGTTGGCAGACCACATCGCTTTTCTATAGAGAATAACGACTAATTTGAAGTGTTTTCGGATTTATTTGTCGAAAAAAACACTTTGTTCGTTAAGATTTAGAGAACTGTTAGGTATCTAGGATGTGTTGAAATGTAAAGAAAACTGCAATATGTTGCCAACCAAAACGTCAAGCGCGCGATATTCCATGGCTCACTTTTTGCACGGAGTAAATGGAAAAAAAAACTTTTTTCCCAAGTTTTTATATTTTTAATTTCAGTATTAATTATTAAGCTTTTTTTGTATTCCACATACTTCATAATTTGTTTTTTGTTTTAATGTAATTAAGATGCACGATTTTGTAAAAAACATGACTCTGGCCAATGTTCCTTCATTTGAGGTTACAAGTGCCATTTTAAATAAAATACTACATCTAGTATATTATATGAAAATCTATGGTTTATTATAATAATAATAATACTATTAGGTTAATGTGGAATGGGATAGTTTATGCACACAATATTATTATTTAAGTAAAAAAACGTAAACAATGTCAACAATTGTAGATATTAAATTAAAGAAAACTAACAAAACGTACTTTGAAGGGGTCTGTATTTTTTTTTTACTATTTTGAGGTTATTTTTCGATTATGAAAATATTGCTTATAAAAAAATATCTAGTCTAGTGACCAAATCTATTCAAGAAATAATTCATTACTGCCATAGAATTATAATGTACAGAAGCCGCGTGTTGTACAAATTTCGAATTCAAATGTATGCCAAGTTTCTTTTACATGTGTGTGAGGCGGTAGATCGGTTGGTCTACGTATTATGTAGGTGTGCGTATCGGTAGGTGTACGTATACTAGAAATTCGTCTGTTTCAGCGTAGTTTTAGTTGGCATACATTCATTACGCTGACTTGGTATCTGTATCATATATAATCTAAGATTACTGCATTAATATTTAATTTATTCATTTGAGACAGGAAATGAATGTAAATGTGAACATAGATCAGAGTGTGTTATGGTGTATGCCAACTGTCAATTTGTTCAGACAATTTATTTATTTTAACATATTGACAAAGTTTCAAGCCAAGAGCCACGAGATTTGTATGACCAGGTCTATGTGTTATTTCAACTTTGAAGTAAAAAAACACCAACGTAAAGGCTTCGCCGCATATATGTTATATGTACCTATGCATTAACTCAGAAATTGGAGTAGATAATAGTTAGTCTGTGCGTGTATCCCTTATAACTCTTGATCTATTTGATTCACAAATCCCTAAATTTCAGAAAATATAGTAATTTATAAGCCTATAAAACTTTTATATTTTGAATTTTTGTTAGTCAGGGGTTATCAACTTTTGAATATTTATTTTATTTTTCCATATAGGTTGTACGCTAAAGTTGGATTAATATAAACAAATACAATATCTCAAATTAGTTTTTATGAAAAAGTTCCAGGGTTTCTCAAAGTTTTTTCTTAAGAAAAACATTATTTTACTTTCGTCTTCTTGATATTTTATTCAATACCAATGAATTTAGGTAGTTTATTAATTGGACTTATATTACTCTCTCACTAATTTGGTTTGTTGTTAATCTGAAATAAAGACTTGGAATGTTTATTGGACTTTAATTGTACCGTGTGTGGTATACCAACATCATGTCGTGAGAATATGTATTTTTGTTACGGTGCAACACAAGGAAATTCTCGGGCGGCTGCTAGGATCTACCGAGAGCAGCTGATCAGAAGATGTGGCCCACAGCCTGCAGTTTATCCTGACTACTGTGTTTTTTTATGTGTCCATAACGTGTACATGGAAGGTCGCTAACTTGGAAATTTTCGGTCTGAAGCATTATGAAGGATCAATCCAAATCGAGCCGAAGAAGTGTTGGAAGAAATACGCAAAGATTCGTCGACAAGTACGCGAGCACTTAGCCATCATACGGGCCTACCTCACATAACTGTACACAGAATTCTGCGTGCCGATGGTATGCACCCGTACCATATTAAAAAAGTGCAAGATATATTACCTGCGGACTATCTACGACGAATCACTTTTTGTCAAGATATGATTAGTAGGTGCGAAGCAGATACAAATTTTTTTTGACAACATTATGTGGACTGATGGATCATGTTTTATCTGAAGCAGAATTTTTAACATGCATAACTACCATTCATGGACTTATGAAAACCCCCATGAAATTCGTCGCCACAGCTTCCAACACCAGTTTAGTGTAAATTTATGGATAGGAGTGTTCAATAGACAGCTGATTGGTCCGTACGAGTTGCCGGCTAGATTAAACAGCGAAAGATATTTGGACTTTTTACAAAACAATTTATTTGAATTTTTTCCAATGTGACGGGGCATCCTGTCACTACGCGCTCATAGTAAGAACATTATTTAATAGGGTTTTCCCATGTCGATAGATTGGCCGTGGAGGGCCCATAGTCTGGCCCCCAAGATCCCCAGATTTAAATCCTGTGGACTTTCGTATTTGGGGTAATTACAAAGAGTTAGTGTACAAAAGTGAATACAATTTAATTGAGGAATTAGGGCAAAAATTACGATTAGCGTAAATGAAGAAGCATTCAACAAACTCAAGAGTGACTTTATAGAAGATGTTGGCTATGCATAGCTAACAATGGTGCACATTTTGAATAACTAGTTGCATGTAACACATGAGATCCAAGTGTCGATAGCGATAGTATGTATAGTTGAAGAATAAGAATCAAACTTTAAACCCATAAATCCAAATTATTGAAAATTTTAACACATGTTGGTATGTATGTATATAGCTATCCCTCGCCTCAATACATCTGCAGCCCAGCACCACTTTACATACCTGAGGATAAAATATTTTAACGACCTTCCAGATGAATTGAGGAAAATGGGGGAATATATACCATTTAAAAATTCCATTATAAAACACATTAACAACTATAATTACATCCAGTGATGGATCTTTGTTTTTTATTTCCAAATTACGCCAAATTGTGAGTGTAATTTTTTTTATTTTATAATGTCAAGTTGTGTGTAGGTATACTTACTTTGATGATATGCTATGTGTACTTATAATTTTTTGATGTTGTCTGTTATTATATAAGAAATATTGATTTTGTTTTTGATGAGTAAATTATTTGAATTTGTTCTTGATGTAATTAATGTATTTAAATTGTATTCCAGTTTGTGCGGTTAGTGGTTTTTGTTTCGTGACGGTGGACATGATACTAGTGGGGCACTCAGTTTACTTCTATATTATCTGTGCTCAGTTCTCAGTATGCGCTTGCATGTACTAGAGTGCTCCATTGGTGAGAATTCATCCGTAAACTGTTCACCAGTTCACGTAATATTAATGTAAATCTATGCGTGTTATTCTTAGTAATATTATATGTTATTGAAATAAATGAACCGCACAAATGACTGTGCTCCTCCCTCGAACACGAGATTTGATCTCAACTGAGGGATGAATAGATCTTAAATAATTTAATTTTAAGATACTGTTTGTAATTCTTTTTATTATTAATGTATAATGCGGTGTTCAGTTCTCACTGCCTACCCCTTGAGGAAGATAGAAGTGTAGAGTAATACAATACACTTGTCTATAGAGACACATACATACAATATCAATATGAAGTTGATCACTCAATTCTCCCTTATAGAAGTTATTTTACTGTTATATATATTTTTCATACAAATATGAAATTTATTTCACATTGATATGGCAGATCATAGATTTTTTTCTTTAAATTTTGACAATCCTTGAATGCATTTTTGCTGTATCAAAATTTCAAACAGTATAAAAATATATCATTTAATGATTCGGCGGATATTTTGTGGTAGTTAATATAAACCATTTTTGAATTATTAATTAGCTATAAACCACTTGTTTTTTGAGTCACTTCGCGACATGTTTCGGAAGCGCTGTCCTTCCATCGACCGGCGTGTCGAGACTCTCGACGAAGAAGTCTCGACACGCCGGTCGATGGAAGGACAGCGCTTCCGAAACATGTCGCGAAGTGACTCAAAAAACAAGTGGTTTATAGCTAATTAATAATTCAAAAATAGTATAAAAATACCTCGATTTTCCAGACTGTGAAGCATTTTGAAAATTTGGACAGATGAAATCATAAAGAAGAAATTAACGGATATCTATGGAAAACTAATCAGCTCTAGGTCTGTGCACTTAGTACATTATGATGTTAATATGAAGTCGATCGGACTTATAGTTTGGGCTGTAGAGAGGACACAAAAAGGATAATCCGTATGCTGTACGCCATACATACAAACACATCACTACGAAACTGTGAAATCATGATTCTCCACTATTCCATAGTGTGGAGAATAAAAAACAAGAGAAAAATCAAAAACTTTGACTTGCATTATGGACCGTTTTATTAAGTAAATATTTTATTCTACGTAAACGCTTAACAAAATTACTTTTTAAGTAGTCTTTCATGTATTTGTCTCAAAGAAAAAATATTGATTTTTGGTAGTCGTACAATTTAAGTGAACTTTTCAACAAAGCGAATGAAATTTGCACGGCTAGCTCTCTATGAATGGTAGTAGTTTTTAAGATAACTTGTGGAAAAAAAGTTATGTGAAATTATTGTTCCAAGAGCCCTTGAAAAGTTAGTGAAAAAAATTGAGGCTTGCAAAATTTTTTAAGTAATTTGTTTTTTAAATTTATTGGGTACTGACTCACAACGGCATTGTTTTACATAAGCATCACTATTGAACTATTCCCAGAAAAAAAATCATGATCGTAGACCTAATAGTTTAGTTACAGTGATGTAGTTTAGTCTGAAATCCGATTTTTATTAAAATTTCTCAAAAGTGTACATAACTTTTGAACCACCCAATATCGCTGAACATAGATGGGGGTTAAATCGATAGGTATTGAGGTCCCCTACCTCCCTGCTTCGGTTGATCCACTCCTCATGATACACCGTGTATATTTTAATAATGAGAAACCGATTGAGAATAAGCTGCTTTACCATCGCCATCTAAGAAGTAACGATGAAACCTTTTTGTACTGCCATGTATTGAGGAATTGGTTTTATGTAAACAATGAAAGTGTGGGGGTATACGATGTAGCCTATATAATAGTATATAACTCTACCAATCACAACCTGATTCAGTTCTCATTTAGCATATACCTACAAAAGCAACGGTCCTTATACATGAGGTGATATTGCTCTCGCACAGACGTCACCCCTTAACTGCGCCAGAATTATAAGTTCATTTTTGGCTTGTTTACTTGCTTGTACCGATGTAAGTACTTATATGTAAATCGAATATTTTTAAAGTATATGCAACTTTTTAAAATATTTGATTTATTAAATTAACAATTATCTTTATTGGTAAATACACCACAGAATGTTAGTTTTTCACGTGGTATGTGATATTATCTATTATTTCAAGCGGCTATTTCATTTTCACGTGGTATGTGATATTATCTATTATTTCAAGCGGCTATTTCATTTTCACGTGGTATGTGATATTATCTATTATTTCAAGCGGCTATTTCATTTTCACGTGGTATGTGATATTATCTATTATTTCAAGCGGCTATTTCATTTTCACGTGGTATGTGATATTATCTATTATTTCAAGCGGCTATTTCATTTTCACGTGGTATGTGATATTATCTATTATTTCAAGCGGCTATTTCATTTTCACGTGGTATGTGATATTATCTATTATTTCAAGCGGCTATTTCATTTTCACGTGGTATGTGATATTATCTATTATTTCAAGCGGCTATTTCATTTTCACGTGGTATGTGATATTATCTATTATTTCAAGCGGCTATTTCATTTTCACGTGGTATGTGATATTATCTATTATTTCAAGCGGCTTTTGAATATTAGCACGCATTTTTTTATTTATTTAAGTTTACACCACTTCATTGGATATCCTAGGATGTACACCGATTTTTAAAACCTAACATACAAAAGTTAGGTAAAAATAGGTTGGTTAGGTTTGTTTGTAGTTATAATTGCGACTGGAGTGAGCCAGTTGCATTATATATTAAAAAAAGTAACTATAATATTAAAATAAAATAAATAAATTGGTGTGAATACTACATAAACTGTCTGTACATGATGTGTCAAAATCAAAAACTGGTGTACAAACTAGGCTATCCCACTTCATTTACACTTCACTTCATTTCCACTTCACTTCCTTTACACTTCATTTCATTTACAATTCATAATTATTGAAACCAGATGTCCATCACAATGAACATCTGGTCTCAATAATAATGTATTTTTTTTACAAAAACAGAGGCTACGAAGTGTAAAATGTATGAATCGAACAAAAACTTATGTGTATTGTGATAAGTGTATGTAGAAGCATATTTCCTTTAAATCCCTTCCATGCCATTGTCCCCTCACCGATGTATGAGAATTGTCTCTTGTCAAAATAATTTTGGGTGACAATAAGTGTCAAGTGAAATTAACCAGTACAAGTTTGAAGACCACTGCGTGTGGATGTGTGCACAAAAAAAAAATAATCAGTGAACCAAAGAAGCATCGGTGAGATAGTTTAAAAATACAGTCCACTACCTACCATCTAATACCCATCACCTGATGTTTTCTACATAATATTTTGGTCCTTCGAGCCGGATTTGAAGTGTTTTTCTTTGTGTTCTTTGTTGCGAATTCTGCATGTTGCGGTGGTTTCAAATAGTAATTTGTAGGTACTCAATTTTGTTACAATATTATGGTGATTAATTATCACATAATATTATTTTGTGATTATTGTGAGGTATAATAAGGTACCATATTAATGTTAATAACATTATTGTGAATGCAGTCGGGTAGAATAAAATACCACATTATTATTGATACAGTGAATTTGTGTTTGCATGCAATTATAGATTATAAGTATAAGTTTAAAGTTTTAAAATGGCTGATAACATTAAAGCAAGGATGTTAAATGCTATTTCTAGAATTAGGAATACATATGAATTAAGAGATCTGTGTGAAAAAGGCAATATCGAACGAGATGAAATATTTTTAGCTAGGTGTCAGAGAGTTGATGAATGGTATAAATTGGTCAATGAATTAAGTGACAGCTTGATTGGAATATATACTGATACAAAATGTGATACAGAGTTGAAAGAGTTGAGTGAAATAATTCAGAAATGTGACATTATGTATTTTGAAATAATGAGAATTAAAAATCGTTTATCTAATGGTGTGAAAATAAATGCAACTGATGTATGTAATAAAATTCAGAGAGCTCCTATAATAAATTTACCTGTTTTTGATTCCAACGTCGAAAATTGGAATTCGTTTCATGACATGTTTGTGTCATTGATTCATGATAATATTGGATATACAGACATAGAAAAATTTCATTATTTGCGAACGTCCATAAAGGGATTTGCATCAACATTTGTTAATTTACCACTGATTAGTGATAATTATAATATTGCTTGGAGTACATTGTGTGGACATTATACTAATACAAGATTACAATTTGAATATTACATGAATAAAATGTTTCAATGCAAATCTTTAGTTGGTGAAAATGTAGGGCAATTAAGCGAATTATATCACACATTTAATGAAAATATATTAGCTCTGTCAAATATGAAATGTGAAAAAATGTTAGATCAGGTATGGGGATTTATATTTATTAATAAATTGGATGAATCTACACGTCGAATAGTGGAAAGTAGATTAGATATTCAGGAAATTCCTTCAATAAATAGAATATTTGAAATAATTCGAAGTCAATTGCAAGTATTAAAATTTTCACGTCAGAGTAATTCACAAGTAAAGCGTAATAATTATAATCATAAATCAGACAAAGGGTTTGTAGGTAATATTCGCCAACTTGAATGCTATATGTGTAAGGGTAGTCATACGATACACAATTGTGACACATTTATTAATAAAACTGTATCAGAGAGAAAGGATATTGTCTCTAAATTGAAATTATGTTTTTGTTGTTTTGGAAAACATCTGATAAAGGATTGTAAGTCTAACAAAAAGTGTCAAACTTGTGATAGGAAACATAATGTTTTATTGCATACTGATAATTCATCGGTAGTAGGTATCTGCCATAAAGGGATTCGGGGTAATGAATCTATTGGTCAAGTGATATTAGGAACAATTATAGGATATGTCCAGGGAAAAGATGGGCAATTTTATAAGGCCAAGTGTTTAGTTGATTCTGGAAGTCAGGTTACTTTGATGTCTGGGAAGTTTTGTAAGAATATAGGATTCTATACAAAAGGGCATTCTGTATCATTGACAACGCTGTCTTCTACTAATATTAATGTAAAGGGTTCTATGCAATTTTGTTTATTTAATAATAAATATAACAAGTCGCTATTTGTAAAGAGTGTAGTGGTGGATGCGCTTCCATCAAACTTGCCTAGGAGAGATTTATCTCATCAGTGTAGAGTTTTGACTCAAGATTTAGAATTGGCAGATAATGAATTTTGGAAAAGCAGTAATATTGATATATTATTAGGTGCTGACATGTATGGAAAATTGTTTACAGGAAATTGTAAAAAATTATCAGAAGATTTATATGCATTTGAGACCATATTTGGGTTTGTAATTTTAGGTCAAGATTTTGTACATGATAACAATGAGTTGTTAACATGTTTTGTATCATCTGATGTGTTAGATGAAAAATTAAAAGGGTTTTGGGAAATAGAAGAGGTAAACACAGTATCAAGTAGTAGGAAAATGTCACATTCGGATGAGGAATGTGTTCAGTTATACAATGATTTACATTATCGTAATGACGATGGTAGATTTGTAGTACCGCTCTTATTAAAAAAAGATATTCACGTACCATGTGTTGGTACTTTTGGTTTTGCTCTTAAAAGATTAACTAATATGGAAAGAAAATTTTGTAATAATTTGGAAATTAAACTTGAATATACAAAGTTCATGAAGGAATATGAGATGTTAGGACACATGAAAGAAGTTCCTTTACAAGGCGATCCAAATGTATATTATATTCCTCATCACTGTGTTCTGAAACCTGATAGTTTATCTACTAAATTGAGAGTTGTTTTTGATGGCAGTTCTAATACGAACGCAACTGGTGCATTAAACAAATATTTACATGTAGGTCCAAAGTTGCAAAAGGATATAATCGAATTATTGTTAAAGTTTAGAATCTATAAAATCGGGTTTTCTGCTGACATAACTAAAATGTATAGACAAATATCTATCAGGCAAGAAGATAGAAGATATCAGCATGTATTGTGGCGAGAAGATCCGTCACAACCTGTCAAAGAATATGAGTTATGCACTGTGACATATGGTTTAGGAAGCTCACCCTATAATGCAATTCAAACAATAAATCAGTTAGCTTTGGATGAAAGTGATAAATACCCATTAGGTGCTAAAGCTCTTCGTAATAGTACATATGTAGATGATATTATATGCGGTGATCATAATATTGAAGATGCTATTATTTTACGAGATCAGTTGATTTCTATTTTACGAAGTGGTTGTTTTGAATTGTCAAAATGGGCAACTAACTGTCCTGAATTTATTCAAGATTTTAATAAATCTGATAGCAGTGTGATCTGTTTTGCTGAAGACAGTAATCATATTAAATTATTAGGAATTAAATGGGATTTTGTGAATGATGTTTTTAGTTATCAGGTTAAGAAAATTGATATTAAATATACAAAGCGTATGATTCTATCGGTCGTTTCATCTATATATGACCCTGTAGGATGGATCACTCCGTTTACATTTTTATTGAAAAGTTTCATTCAAAATTTGTGGAAAATGAAATTGCGATGGGATGATATTATTCCAGAATCCACGAAAGTCCAGTGGAATAAAATAGTTGATCAAATGTCTTTATTAGAGGAATTTAAATTGAATAGGTTTTTTGGAACTAGCGTTGATAGTCAGTGTTATTTAGTTGGCTTTTCTGACGCCTCTAATGACGGATATAGCGCTGTTTGTTATTTGGTTACTGAGGATAGTAAACAAATATCTCTGGTGACTGCCAAGTCCAAGGTTGCTCCAATTAAGATGCAAACGATACCACGCTTGGAGCTCTGTGGTGCATTATTATTATCAAAATTAATTAAATATACTTTATCTGTATTTCAAGATGCAATTATTATAAAGGATGTATATATGTACACAGATTCTAGTATTGTTTTGTCGTGGCTTAAAACACCATCATATCTATTAAAATTATTTGTTGCAAATCGAATAGAACGTATTTGGGAAAACGTGCCTCATGGAAAATGGTTTCATGTGAGATCTCAATGTAATCCAGCAGATTGTGCATCTAGAGGATTATATCCAGAAGAATTAGTTGGTCATACGTTGTGGATAAACGGTCCAGAGTGGCTGTTAGAACCTGTTGACAGATGGCCACGGTGTGATGATTATATTGTACCTGCACAATTGCCAGAATATAAAGGGTTAGTTAATCAATCTAATGCTTTAATTTTAGAAGATAAAGATAGATTAGGATTGTATAACATAACTAATAAATATACAAAGTTAACACGTATAGTAGCTTGGATTTTAAGGTTTAAAAATAATTGTCTGTTGAATGTTAATAATCGCACTAAAGGAGATTTGTGTAATAGGGAAATGGAAATTAGTTTACAAGCAATTATAAAATATGATCAGAGTTTACATTTTATGAAGGATATTAATATGTTAAAATACAAAAATCAATGCGATAATCCTCAACTGCAGAAGTTGAATTGTTTTATAGATAAACAGGGACTTGTCAGAGTGGGCGGAAGAATTAGATATTCTGCACTACCCGATAAAATGAAATTTCCAATATTGTTGCATAAGCATAGTGAGTTTGGAAAATTATTGATAAATTATTTTCATATATCATATTTGCATGTGGGTCCCAGATCACTGCAACATTTAATACAACGGAAATATTGGATTGTTTCAGCGAGAAATAGAATTAAGTCTGTTTTGTCAAAGTGTCTTGTGTGTAAGCGATTTAGTATTTCACCAGTGCAGCCAATAATGGCTGACTTGCCAGCTATTCGGGTTACTCGTCATCGACCATTCATAAACGTATCAATTGACTTAGGCGGGCCGTTTATTTTGAAGGAAAATAAACGTCGCAATTCGAAAACGTATAAGGCATACTTTTGTGTTTTCGTATGTATGACTACAAAGGCCATACATATTGAAATTGTCAATGAATTATCTACTAGTGCATTTATTGCTTGCTTAGAGAGATTTGTATCTCGACGTGGTTTATGTACTACAGTATATAGCGATTGCGGAACAAATTTGGTTGGCACACGTAAATATTTGACTGGAGTTTTTAAATTTTATAGTGACTGTATCCAGGATACAGATTTTCGAAATTTCTGTCTCGAAAAATGCATCGATTGGCATTTGAATCCTCCTAAAGGTCCACATTTTGGTGGCCTACATGAGATCAACGTAAGATCTATAAAGTATCACTTAAAGCGAGTTGTTGGCAACCAAGTGATGACTTATGAGGAGTTTAATACAGTATTGATTAAGATCGAGGCGGTAGTGAATTCTAGACCACTTGTTCCTATGTGTAATGATATTGACAGCGTAGATGCCTTAACGCCAGCTCACCTTATTATAAGTGAGGTATTGGTTGGTATTCCAGAGTATGACGTCACAGATATTAAATTGAATAGGTTAGATAGATGGCAGATGATCACAAGAATGTATCAGGATTTTTGGAAACGTTGGAGTGTGGAATACCTCACTTCACTTCAACAGCGTAAAAAGTGGTTCACTTCAGTGCCTAATATACAGGTGGGAGATTTAGTGTTAGTGAAAGAAGAAAGGTTACATCCTTTACAATGGAAATTGGGAAGAATTGTGGCTACCATGCCAGGAAAGGATAATATTGTACGAGTGGTAAAAGTTAAGACAAAAGAGGGAATATTTGTTCGACCTGTTGTGAAAATATGTCCCTTAGATGTTTAATAGAAATAGTTAAGAATAATGTTAGTCTTATAGTTTTAGTTGGTTATTATAACAATTAAGTTAAATGTGTTTTCGTTATGACAGAAAGGTCTGTCTATTGTTTTCATTGATATAGTCTGTGAACTATCTTTTTGAATTTTTTTTTAATGTGATTTTGTTTTGGATAGTATGTTATTGAATTTTTTTTGTGTGTTTGTAATTTCATGAATTGGACAATGTGGAGTTTTATTTTGTGATGGCTGCATTAGTGATATGAGTTTGTTAAAAGTTAATTTTGTTTGTGGCCACCGTGATATGTACAATTCGTCAAATTTTGTTTAAAATTTGAGTGGGCGGTTATGTAGAAGCATATTTCCTTTAAATCCCTTCCATGCCATTGTCCCCTCACCGATGTATGAGAATTGTCTCTTGTCAAAATAATTTTGGGTGACAATAAGTGTCAAGTGAAATTAACCAGTACAAGTTTGAAGACCACTGCGTGTGGATGTGTGCACAAAAAAAAAATAATCAGTGAACCAAAGAAGCATCGGTGAGATAGTTTAAAAATACAGTCCACTACCTACCATCTAATACCCATCACCTGATGTTTTCTACAGTGTACATTTGTGTTATATGCCAAACATAAAAACTAAGAAGGAATATGTCATTACAATGGACATATAGAAAATCACAGAAAATGTGTACATATGTCGGCCTTGGTGGCTCAGTTGGTTAGGTATGTGACTGCTGATCGAAGGGTCCCGGGTTCGATGATAATATCGTAAATCTCCAGAATGTGGCAACTTGTTATTGGGTGCTTGTTATATTAATATTTGACATAGTACCTGTTAATTGCCCGAGATGAACCTAGTAAATATGGAAACAAGTTTTTCATGTATTCTCATTTACAACCTATAAAACAAAGATTACATTTTTTTGATGCAACAGTATTAGCAGGTGAACAAAATCAGTCGTGGCAGGTTTCGAACTAGCGACCACTGGATTACTAACCCAACGCGCTAACCACTCTGCCATCGACCCATCTGAATTATTGTTACTATAACCTCTGAAAAGGCTTCACCTAATGGGTTAATAAATTCCATTATAATATTCAAGTTTAGATAAATTGTATTGTAATATGGAAATAAATAAATAAATAAAGGTTGTATAAATATATATTTTGTTTCAGGAATGTGTCGCTGGCCTTGTGGTTATATCCAGTCCCAGTGATGTCCGTCACGATGGTATATCTCTGCTTCTGGAAGGGATGGTTTCGTTGCAGCTGAGCAACAAGAACATCGGCATGTTCGAAGCCTTCAGAAATTCAGTCAAGGTCTGATGTAATGTCTAAGTCTGTTCTATTTATATTATTGTTTTATTTGGAGAAGTCAACAGCCCATTCACACTTTAATATTTCAACTAAGGGTGCCGAGTCCGGTCAAACTGTGGAATCAAAACCCTCATGATTACCCATATTGTTGATATAAAAGATCACATCAACGCTATTAAAAACTTTTCCATAAATTCAGATATGGCTAACCATTCCAGATTAACGGGAGATTCATTCAATTATGAAGATGTGGAAGTAATTCATAAATGTTGAAAAGGGAGGAAATTAGACAGATTGGAGATATTTTTTAACAGATTTTTAATTATCTCAATAGAGACGAAGTTGGAATATTTATTGTAGGAGAACCGGGAAATCAAGGCACCTACAGGGCTTACGACCTGTCATCGGCTGGTTTACGTGATCACTTTATGCGCTTGCGCAACGTTCACCAATTATGCCTTTTTAATGAGATCCCTATCAATTCAATTTTGAAAGTTCTATATATATTTCTTAGCGAACTTCTACAGCGTTGCACACAACAATTGTTATAATTATGTTATGGAGTTGCTTCACAGATATTATATACATAATTACAGAACTAACAAAAGCATTCCATCAATAAGTACAAATAATAATAACATCACATAAAAACATATACATACAAGAACTATGTCAAAGAAAAGAACTCTCTGTGAGGCACCTCACACTTAGGTCGTCTGGATCACAGAGTACCAATTCCTTGAAGGAGGTGGACAGAGGCAACAAAGCGGCTACTGTGATCGATGTTTTAGTGAGTGGTCCATTAAAGTGGAATATACTACCTCCTGATGTCCGTGGTGCTCAAAGCAAAGAAACCTTCTCTAAAAAACTAAAAACAACTTTGTTTCGCAGAGCATTACAGAATTGAGCTACCAGCGCCCTTGGAATGATTTTTTATTTTATTTTAATTATTATTATTATTACAATTAGGTATGGGAGGGATAGGAGATTAGGAAGAATAAGATTAAGAGCTTATCACCTTCAGAACTTGGCAACAAAACTTAATTATTGTTAGTTTAGCCTGCAGGGGCATTAATGTAGCCTGTCACTATTAATTAGAAATTTTTATCTTTAAATTAAGATAATAAGTATTGAAGGATCTCACAGAAAGGGAGAGAAATGGAAAGGTTCCGTTACTTAAATATATATTATGTATATTTATATGTAATTCCCAATTAAATAAATATGTATATCACAGTTAAAAATTGAGCAATTTCAAAATGAAAGTTTTCACGGTAGATGTTAGTAACTATAATGAAATGTCGAGTGCTGCTTTGCCTTTTATACCATTAGGGAGGTATTTAACTAGGAGTACAATAATACAATTGAGGTAGTTTTCCTTGTGAGCTTTCACAAGGAAAACTCGACGTGGACCCGGCACATACTCATTCAACCATCAACCAGAGGGTAGAAAAAGCCATGCAACGCTCGACACCCCGTCGCAGTTTCCTACATTATTTATTTATTTATTTATAAACGGCATAAAATGCCTTTTACATACATAGATAAAAACACATATTGATGATAACAATAGATAGAATAAAAAAAGCAATTAGGTATACACTTGGCAAACAATTAAAAAACTTAAACCTAAACAATAAGACAAAAAATAAAAAAATAGATGTAAGCAAACATAAAAAAAAAGATATACATAAGGATCCAAAAAAAAAAACAAAACAGTAAATTCAAAAATAAAAAACATTAAATTCAAAAATTAAAAAAAATCAATAACATATGCAAACATAAAAAATGATGTACATATAGACTCAAAATCAACCTAAACATTAAATAAAAAAGTATTATTAATAGAAAAAAATAGCAGTGTCATGTAAATTATAAATAAACAAAAAAGATATTAAAAAAACAAACATTTAACAATCGCAAATATACAAATCCGTACTGAAATATCACAGGTTGTTTCTCTCATAAAAAAATGTGCATATCGTCTGTTTATATTTGTATTTGGATAGCATAAAAATGTCACCTAAATGAGAATATTAATTTCCAGTATGTATTATGGAGTCTATATATTAGCGAGTGATATTCTGTCTGTGTGTGTGTGTGTATTGTTGTAATAAAATGGTGCTAACCAGTCTGTCTAGTGGATCGTCGTGGTATATTGTAATTAATCAATTCTGTTAGTGCAGGGGTATCCAAAATCGAGTGAACTTTTCTGTGTAAAGTAACCAAGTCAAAAATTTGTCTGCGATCTGATAGTTTTAATAAATTTGTCAAATGGAGAAGAGCATTGTAATCTATTAAATCTCTAGGAATAAAAATCTTAAAATTCACATATCTAAGAAATCTACGTTGCACTTTTTCGATAGATTGAATATGAGAGTTATAATGTGGAGACCATATTGTTGAATTGTACTCTAAAATACTTCTCACTAGTGATGTGAACAGAATTTGAATACTAAATATGTCTAAAATTTTTTTGGTAATTCTAATAATAAATCCTAAAAGTCTTTCCGCACGATTAACAATATTAGTAATGTGGCTAACAAAAGTTAGTTTGTGATCTAAAATTACGCCTTGATCATTAATTTCTTCTAATACATTTGACTTTTTTGAATCGATATTATAATCACAAAATATGGGTTTCTTTATTTTAAAAAATCTAATTACTTGACATTTAGTAGTATTGAGAAAAAGTTTATTGAGATTACACCAATCAGAAAGGTTATTTAAATTTTCTTGCAATTTCAAGCAGTCATTATGATTATTAATTATTTTCAAATCATCTGCAAATAATAGAAATTCTACATCAACAAATACATCAGCAATATCATTTATAAATAAAATAAAAAGAATTGGTCTCAAATGTGAACCCTGTGGCACACCACTAGTAGCAGTAAATGCCGTAGAGATCACATCGTTTAACTTGACACATAACTTTCTATTTGACAGATAGCTCTCAATCCATCCCAAAAAGCTACCTGTTATTCCCAAAATCTTTAATTTGTTCAGCAATATCACATGACACACCTTATCAAAAGCTTTGCTGAAGTCCGTGTATATAGAGTCAACTTGAGTTTTTCTAGCAAAAGCGTTAACTATAAAATTTTCATAAACCATAAGATTAGTTAGGGTTGATCGTTTTGCTATAAATCCATGCTGATTGTTCGTAATTATTCCGTTAATTTTGAAAACTATTTTTTCTAAAACAATTTTTTCAAAAATTTTTGGTATTGTTGACTGTATACAAACAGGTCTATAGTTACATATATCCGTTTTGTCGCCCTTTTTGAAAATTGGTGTAATAAAACTATTTTTCCATTCAATTGGGAAAATACCAGTTGTCAGTGACATGTTAAAGATTAAGTAAAGTGGATATGATATAGTGTACATACAATTTTTGAGGAACATGGGTGGTATTCTGTCAGGTCCAGGGTTTTTTTTTAAATCTATTTTTTTTATGATTGATTCAACCTCATCCACCTCAATACGGACCTGCGATATTTGCAAATTAAAATCAGAGAAAAAATTAGGAACTTCATTCTTGTCAATTTCAGAGTCATAAACACTTTTGAAGAAAGATGCAAACAGATTAACTATATTTTCAACTTT
Source organism: Molanna angustata (assembly GCA_963576475.1). Lineage (NCBI taxonomy): Eukaryota > Metazoa > Arthropoda > Insecta > Trichoptera > Molannidae > Molanna > Molanna angustata. The sequence continues at coordinate 16,264,347 of OY754990.1, forward strand.
GTTTTCAAATCTGCCGTTATAACACATATTTGCCGGTACATCCAATTCGTTTCTCTTTAGTGACTTAGAGTAGTTCCATAGAATATTGACGTCATTATTTTTTATCGAATTCTCCACATTTTTTATGTATTCATTGTAACACCGTTTAGAAGACACATTACACTGACGTCTAATAGAATGAAATTGTATACCTATAGTCTGTAATAGATTTAGAGATCTTATACTTCTTATAACATTTTTTTTTTAATATAATAAGATCAATTAAATCTTTATTAAACCATTTAGGAAAAGTACTATTTTTACACTTAACATACGGTACAAATTGTTCAATTGTATTGTGAACAATGGTATAAAATATATTTAAGTTTTCATTAATATTACCCTGTTTCAAAAAAGACCAATCAATAGAACCAAGACATTCATTGATTTTGATGAAATCAGCTTTATTATAATTATAAAAAGATTTATTTCTTTGAATATTTGCTATTTTTTCAAATGATATACAAATATTTAAAGGAGGGTGATAATCGTCTACTGGTAAAAGTATATCATTAGAAATTGACACTGAAATATTGTTTAAATTTGCAAACACCAAATCCAGTGTACGATCTCTGAAATTCTTTATAGGTATTTATTTGAGTTAAGTTATTAAAATTTGACATGCTAACAACTTCTCTTTCGATTAATGACAAATGTACATTTTGGACTCCCATAGAGACACATCACTGTTCCATATTAAGTTGGGTAAGTTATAATCACCAGCTATTACTATTTTCACATTTGGATACTTTGTCTGTAAAAGTTCAATGTCCTCGAAATGTTTAGTATAAATAGTTATATCTGATTGAGGTGGAATATAAACACATCCTAAAATAATTTTATCTTTGCCTGTATTGATAGTAACAAATAAGTGCTCAACTTCACTGTTTTTTGTAGTCAACCGTTTGGATACTATGTTTTTCGCAACTGCAATCAGAACCCCACCTCCTCTTCTGTTTATATTAAGGACGTCGTTGATATATGGACTTCTGTCATTTCGATAAACATTGTAGTTCGACATACCTAGTTCAGCGGTGTTTATATTGGGATGTAACCAAGTTTCAGAGACAGCTCGTCGCGACGTTGCCAGTGAGCGGTTGTGTTTAGTGCATATTTCGGATCTACCCACAAGTACCTACTACACTACGCAGCGAACAGATAAGATTCCATTGCTGTCATTTTTGTTTTATTATTTCATTTTTATTCTTACAAAAATTGTTTTGATTATTTCAATGTAGCATATTTGGTATTAATATTTACCTATTGTTTTTGTTGCTCTTTGTCTATTTGACATTAACAATTTTTGTTTCGTATTTTTTATTTAGCTGTTAAATATCTATTTTATTTGATTTAAATACTGCATCGCGGATATGGAGGTGGACGAGACTAAACCTCCTGATCCTCGATCGATAATTTTATCAACTGCTGACGAATGTGAATCTGACACGAGTCATGATTCAGTTATTGTGCCTAACCGTAAACGAAAACCGCGTCATCAACCAATTGATATACCGTCGAAAATGAAACCTTCTTCTGTACTCGAAATAACTGCAGGCCTCCCGATACAAACCGAACCAAGCCCAATTCAATATTGTAATATGTCAAACCCACCATACATAGTATATATTCAAAATTGCGAAAGTGGCAAACCGATTAACTCCTTAGAAGTAGGCAAATTTTTGTTTTCATGTAAAAATAAAAACTTTGGGATTATTAACGGTACAATAAAATCTGAAGGGCGCTTTAAAATTTCTTCTGAATTTAACAAATGGGAACAAGCAAATAATTTTATACAGAATATTACAACTTTATCTGATCAAAAATTTAAGGCGTTTATTCCGACGCATCACGTGACGCGAATGGGGTTGGTAAGAGGCATTCCTGCTAATCTTTCTGAAAGTGATATTGTTGAATCCTTAAATTTGAACAATGCTAGACGAATTATTAAAATAATAAAGGCGCGAAGGTTAAATTACAAAGATAATTCTCAAGGCACGGTGACGTGGAAACCGTCACAAACCGTCGTTCTCACATTCGAAGGCCAAATATTGCCTGATTATGTTTACCTTTATTTTAACTCCCTTCCAGTAGAAGCATACACTTATCCCACTATTCAGTGTTTTAATTGTTGCCGTTTTGGGCACTCAAGAGCCATTTGTAAATCTTCCACTCGATGCTTTCACTGTGGTGAAAACCATCAAGCTGATCAGTGTCCAAACCCGGAAGAGCCAACATGCGTCAATTGTAAAGGTAGTCATAAGGCTACAAGCTTTATATGCCCAGAACTGACGAGACAAAAAAACATTAAACAACTGATGGCGAGTGAAAATATATCATATTTCCAAGCCTCTAAACGTTTTCCCCCTGCAATAAAGAGTTTTGCCGAAACTACAACATTGAATGTGAAACCAACCTCAGCTAACACTACAATAAACCAGATTAATTCAGCGAATCCTTCCAACTCTCGTAGAATTATTACATACAAACAAGTCAAACCTAGACCAGCAATGACACCAGCATATGACAAGAACATACATAACTCATTCCTATTCAATCCAAATGGTAATTATGTCAATCAAATGTCTAATGGTCATGCAATTAACCAAAATGAACATTCACTTCCTCCTTCTGCAGTAGAGTTATCCAACAGCAATTCAGCATTTCTGCAGACATTAATATCTCTTTTAATATCTATTCTTTCGAATAATAATAGCCTACCGTACAACGTTGCCGATATTCTCACAACATTGCAATCCTCTCTCTTCAATAATGGACATACAAACTCTGAAAATTCTACAATGGAATAGTAGGAGCGTTTATTCCAATAAAGCAGAACTTACCGAACTATTAAATAATAATTCAATACATATTGCAGCCATCTCTGAAACTTGGCTGAAGCCATCTTGCCTATTTAAGGTAATCGGCTACCAGTGTCTTAGAGATGACAGAGCTGACGGTCGGGCTGGAACTGCCCTTTTTATTAAAGATAAGTTAAATTTCGAAAAACTATCTATCCCTCTCAAATCCCAAGACTTTCAAATTGTCGCAGCACGAATTAAAAACATAACTTTTATTTCAGTATATATTCCACCATTAGTTTTATTTATAGAAAAGGACTGGACGGATTTACTTCGCCAGCTCCCCTCTCCCTCCATAATCTTGGGAGATTTTAACGCCCATTCTCCTATCTGGGGAAGTGAAGCTACCAATAAATCTGGTCACAATATAATAGATTTCATGGATATCAATAATATTTGTTTTTTAAATGATGGCTCCCCTACTCGCCTCACCCCACCCTCCCAAAAGAAAAGTGCTGTCGATCTGACACTATGTTCGAGTTCTTTAGCCGCAGATTGTTCATGGACCTTAACCAATGACCCTTACTCTAGTGATCATTATCCAATAATTATTCACTTAGAAGATCCTCACATTGCTAAATCTAAACCCCAACACCCGACAAATCGTAAAGGTTACAATACAAAAAGGGCAAATTGGCCCCTCTTCTACGATAATATAGAAAAATTAACAACAAGTTTGGACAGTTCTAACGTACACATTGAATACTCTGATCTTTTATCAATTATTTATAAGGCCGCTGACTTATCTATTCCAAAAAAATCCAACTTTAGCCCTCTGCCATGTACGCCATGGTGGGACGGAGAATGTTCTGATATGGTCAACAACAGGAAAAAAGCCATAAAAAAGTATAGGAAAAACATGACTCTTGAAAATTATATACTTGCAAAGGAAAGTCAGGCTAAAACTAAAAAATTTCTACGTAAGAAAAAAAGGCAAGGATGGCGAAATTTTTGCTCATCCCTCTCCCCAGACTCTCCCTTGTCTCTGGTTTGGAATATGATTCGACGATTTCGCTCATCATATGTCCAGAATCGGAATCATCAGATTAGTCCAGACATATTAGAATCCTTCATTAACAGACTGGCTCCCTCTTACTCTCCTAATATAACGGAATTATACATAAATCAAAACATAAGTCACCGCTCTTCAATATCTTGGTTAGATTCACCTTTTAAGATCGAGGAATTATCCATTGTGCTCAAAAACTTAAACAACTCTGCTCCTGGTTTTGATCAAATACCATATACGTTTTTCCAACATCTGCCTACTTGCTTTCTGGAACACATACTGAATAAATTTAATGAATGCCTTCAAACAGGTATGGTTCCCATAGATTGGAAAACCCAGTTGGTAATTCCAATCTTAAAACCTGGAAAAGACCCCAAAATTCAAACGTCTTATAGACCAATAGCTCTCTCTTCCTGCATTTTAAAAATTTTCGAAAACATCATTAAAAAACGTTTAGACTGGCAAACAGAACGTAATTTACTTCTCCCTAATATACAATTTGGATTTAGAAAGGGAAAGACTTGTATGGATAATTTAAGTATCTTGATATCAGACATCCAAATTGGGTTCACTAATAAAAAATACACACTCGCAGCTTTCCTGGACATTAAAGCCGCTTATGATAATGTCCTTTTGCCAATTTTACGGAGAAAATTGTTGAATTTAGGAATTCCAGAACGACTAGCTCAATTAATTTTTAATATTTTTTGTGAAAGAAAGATAGTCATTAATAAGCCTCCAGACACCTATGAACGAACGCTATGGATTGGCCTCTCTCAGGGATCTGTTCTGAGTCCGCATTTATTTAACCTATATTGCTATGATATACTCGAATGTGTTCAGGGTCTTTGTTCACTCCTCCAATTCGCTGATGATATCGTTTTATATATTACTCATAGTAATATTGAAACAGCAGTGAGAAAATTATCAACTGCCCTATCTAAAATCATTAAATGGCTTAATTCTAATGGACTTGAAGTTTCGCCCCAAAAATGTCAAATAATCGCCTTCTCGAGGAAACACAATACGGCAAATATATCAGTTAAGATTGGTGAAACCACTATTCCTAGTGTTGAAGAAGTCAAATTTTTGGGGATGACCTTGGATAGGAAGTTATCATGGACTTCTCATATTTCCCACATAATTACCAAATGTGAAAAAAATATAAACCCTCTGAGAGCAGTTTCTAGAGTTTGGTGGGGCTCACACCCTACAACCATGAAACTACTATATAATGCCATTGTCCGTAGTCATCTGGACTATGGTAGCTTCCTGATGGAACCGATACCGGAATATCTGATATCCAAATTAGACAGAATACAATCTAAATGCCTTCGCTTAATAATTGGCGCAATGCGCTCCTCACCAATAAATGCACTGCAGGTGGAATGCGTAGAACCACCTCTCAAACTAAGACGCCAATATTTGGCCGATAAATTCATGCTCAAACGAATAAACTACAACTCACATCCGCTCCTCCCTAGAATCTCGATGCTCTCATCTCTATGTCAAAGTCACCGGTATTGGTTCAAAAAATGTACTCCCCCAATGTGCCAAAGCTATCAAAAACTCTCCCTCAAAATTGTCTCTAACCGTGCTCAGTCTATGCTTCCATATTACGAAATTCCATTTGAGGCAATAACATTGATCCCAAACATTATTTTAAATATCGACCTACATAAAAATTCAACAGTCAGTGCTCAAGCCATGAATAATAAGTTCAACAGTATCGTTATGTCTAACTGGCCCTCCCATCTACAAATATACACGGATGGGTCTAAGCGGGGCGCAGACAATGAATGCGGGGCCGCAATTCACATACCATCTAAAAAAATACAATCACTCGTTAAACTACCCAGGGAATGTTCAATATTCACAGCTGAATGTACGGCTATTAATGAAGCCCTAAAGATTTGCAATACTTTGGATTCTTCGCAGTTTATAATATTTTCGGATTCTTTAAGTGCTCTAAAGGCGTTGTCTTCCAATTTAGCCAAATTGGCCGACAGCACCTTACTATGCAACATTAAATCCGCTCTATTAAACCTTCATAAATTGAATAAAGAAGTGCTTCTTGCGTGGATCCCGGCTCATCAGGGAATAGTGGGAAATGAGATCGCTGACGAAGCAGCGAAGCAAGCCTCCGTTACTGGCATTTTACCCTCTCTATTTATGATTCCCTGCCAAGACATATTAGCATCCTTCAAAAAAGAACTCATATCCAAATGGACCATTGACTGGGAAAGGTCTAGTACCTTGAAAGGTTCTTCCTATAAATCCATCCAAATTTCAATACCGTCTAAACCATGGTTCCATAACAAAGGCATGGCCAAACGAGACGTCTCCAACATATGTCGCATTAGACTAGGACACTGCCTTATTAACAGCCACCTCCACAGGATACACGTAAGGGATAGCCCTTCGTGTGCTTGCGGAGAGGTTGTAGAGACCCTTGACCATGTGTTCTTTGAATGTCCAATCCACACCGAACATGATTTGTATTATACACTAAATACCCCACTCCCAATCAATTTGTCTCATCTTCTATCATTGAATTCACCGCATATTTATTTCCATATAACAAAATTTCTTCGCCTTAATGGCTTCAATCTATAATGCAATAAAATAACCTTTACTTTTAAATAATTCAATAAAAATTTTTTGAAACTGGCAGAAATCATCCTAATGATTGGGTGGAATGCCATGTAAGCAAAAGAAGAAGAAGAAGAAGAACCAAGTTTCAGTGAATATTATAGCTTCATATATAGATGATGAAATAGCTAACCTTAATGTGTCAAGTTTGGTCCGAATTCCTCCGACGTTTTGATAGTAAAAACTGTTATTTAGTCTTTTGTGTGGTTTTTTGGTTGGTGCTGAGGAACTATTTTCGGTACTGAACGAATATATTTTATTGTAAGATTTGGTTCCCCATTATTCTTGCGATGCTCTAGTTCAATTCTTAGATCTTTTAAATAATTTCTCTGAGCTAACGTCATATCCGGTTTGATTTTAATCCCATCAGTTACTTTAAACTTATTGAAATAGTCCTGAAACTCGACTTTGATAGGTCTGATGATCCCGCTCTTCTTTGGTCCCAATCTGTGAATCTTAATGTTATGAGTAGGTATATCGTCAATTTTTTTAATGGCAGATATAATTTTACTAGAATCATATTTCAAGTTTTCCTCTTGAGACAAATCACTTTCCGGTATATTCATAAAAATAACATTCTTTGATTTTTCCTTTCTCTCCTCCATTTCAATAAGAGTTTCGCACAGATCTGAATTAATTTTATTTGGCTGATTTTGTGTACTTTTAAAAATGCTAAGTTCACCTTTCATTTTTGCCATCACAGCGTCCACTTGTGCGATAGCCGCCATAATAGTAATAGTATTAGACTCCGGCATTATTTTCACTATTTGTTCCATATTGAATTTATTATTTGGGTTCAACATTGCGTTTGTTAGATTTATAATTGCATCCTTTAGCAACGGAGATAGAATTCAAGGCATCCATATTCAAAAGAACAATATAAATAATGTATTTAATGTGAGATTGCACAGCCCTGATTTTTGTGTTAATGTATTGGTGTCTTACACTGGCAGGTCGGTATACTTCGCTCAAACGGTAGGTAGGCACTCGTTGATACCGTTCCTGAATATAATGTATATTTATTGTCACAACAAATAAATACCTTTAGATTCAAGACTTCATCTATGGCAATTTTATACGAACAAATATTATTTTCCACTATTTATCACTTATTTTACTAATTAATATGTATGAGCACTCTTTCTTATATATGTTAGTCACTATTTAGTGCCCTTTTTCTTACTTAAACACAGTTAAAATAAATATTTCGCCAAGAGGTTAAACAATACGTGCTTACAGTTACTAATGATAAGTGTTATATGAAATATACATACAAAGTGAGATATTTTTAACTGTGATTTTAAAATATAAATAAATGTAAATAATCAAATGTTTCTATTCTCTGTCTCTCTCTCTCTCTCTGATTGTTTTTATTCTTGTTTAAATTTCTATTTATAAAAGGATGACATGGTCATCTAGTTTAATTACTGATGTAACTATCTTATTTTTATTTGGAATTTACTAAATTCTTTGAATGATGATAATCATCATCATTCTGGTGACCCTAAATAGTTAAATTAGTAACTAAGCTGATAATATAAATTGTCTGAACCCGTCTACCAAACTGGTAACAACATATTTTGGTCACATACTAAAATAAATTGGTGATCGATGTATTGTCAGTTTTTATTTAAACCATTTTGTTGAAATACTTGCACCAACCTATTGTTAAAGTAATGGATTACAAAACAGATACAGTCTTGGACGTTTCAAATGATACTAAGAAGTGTGCTAATATTTTCAATGTTTTTTTCAGTTCTGTGGGTCATACTCTTGCTAGTAAAATTAATAATAATTCAGATGATGTAGATGTTGATTCAATTCAACCAATGACATCATCTGACTCTTTAAAACTAAGGGAATTTAATATGACATCTGAGAGCGAAATAGAAACCATTGTCAAATCAATGAAAGGTGGATCATCACCTGGATTTGATAATATTACTGTTGATATAATGAAAGAGAATTTGAACATCTTGTCTAAACCGTTAACATATATAATAAATGTCAGCTTAAAAGAAGGAGTTTTTCCTTCAATTTATAAAATATCTAATGTTACTCCAATATTCAAGTCTGGGGATGCGATGGACCCATCCAATTATCGACCCATAGCTTTGACATCTGGTGGAAAAGATAAAGGTATAGGGAGTTACCTTGCCTCGATATTTATTGTGCTGGTTCTGAATAATCTTTTCACCACATTCACAGCGTATGAAAACTTTGACACTTCACTAGTAATTCACAAGTTAATTAATTTCAGCGGATTTTGAAGATATAATTTTAAGAGCGGTGCGGTGCGGTGTGTTAGTCAAGATGACAGTTGATATAATGAGAAAATTTATATGCAACAATACTTTTTTGCATATAGCTGGCAGGTATGTAGGTAGGTTGTTTTTAGGCCGAGGTAAACTAGGATAGGATAGGAAAGGTGTGTGTGTGTGTATATGCGTGTGTACCCAACTTTGCGTAACCATAACTCCCGGCCTTGGAGTATTACTCCAACAAAAAATTCAAAAAACATATGACTCACCGGATGGTAAAAGAAGAATACAAATTTAAACAATAGAGTGAAAAATTCAAATAAACGTAAACTAACTTAAAAAATAAAAAGAAATATTAAATTAAAAACATTTTGATTATTGGGAAGGTAACGGACATAATCGAATAGCTGGTCTTAAATATGTACCATTCCGGGTTCGAACTTTTACAACTCGAATGACGTTGTCTTTTCCCGGATATATTTCCTTGACTATGCCAAGTGGCCAAGATAATTTAGGGAGATTTTCCTCTCTAATAATAACTATTTGGCCAGGTGTAATGGGTTTTGTGTACGTATTCCACTTTTCACGCATTTGTAAAGAGGTGAGATATTCTACATGCCATCGTTTCCAAAATGACTGTACTAATTTATCGATCAACTCATATCGTTGAATGCGGGTTATTGAAATATCATCAACGTTGTAAGCGGGTATGTAATTTAGCGGAGTTAAATTTAAAAAATGCGCAGGGGTTAATGCGGCAGGATCTAAAGGATCATTGCTTAATACACAAAGCGGTCTAGAGTTCAATAAAGCCTCTATTTGAATCAATACGGTATTCATTTCCTCGTAAGTTAATACTTGTGAGCCTATGACTTTAAATAAATGTGTTTTAATACACTTAATATTGCTTTCCCATATACCACCCATATGAGGAGAATACGGAGGATTTATTCGAAATACTATTTTTCTAGGCGTCAATTCATGAAGTATTGCTTTATTATATTCATCGGAACAAACAAACTTATATAATTCATTTAAAATTTTACGAGCTCCAACAAAATTTCTTCCACCGTCACTTACAATGAGAGTGACAGGTCCTCTTCTGGCTATAAAACGTTTAAATGCAGCTAAGAACATTTCAGATGAGAGATCTGAAACTAATTCTATATGTTAAGCTTTTGTTGCTAGGCAAACAAATAAACAAACATATGCCTTTTGCTTTTTAACGCCTCTTCTCTTTGCCAGAGTTACAAACACTGGACCCATGTAATCTACTCCACATTTTGCGAAACATTTTATTTCATTTACTCGAAAATCGGGTAAATTGCCCATTAACGGGAAGGTTCCTTTTGGTTTGTTTTTAAAACAAATGTTGCAAGAATGAACAATCTTACGAACCAAACTACGACCAGATAAAATCCAGTACTTCTGTCGTAATAATGCTAACAATAATGCAGGGCCTGTATGACAATGTAAATAATGATAATATTCAATAAGTAACTGAACAATGCGATCTTTAGAAGGCAATAAAATTGGATGTTTCGTTTCATACATTGATGATGAATTTTGAATTCGACCACCAACTCTAAGGATATTATTATTTAAAAATGGTAAAAGTTTGCGTAATACAGGACTACTCAATTTATTCCGTTCAAGAGAATGTATATCTTGAGAAAAATGGTTATTCTGAATGCATTTATGTAATTACATGATTTTCAGCAGTTACTAAGTCTGAGACCGTAATCATTCCAGACGTATTAAGTTTTCTTGTAAAACGAAGAACGTAAACAAGTATGTTTAATAATTTACTCCATTTAGAGATCCTGTTAGCGATTAAATAAATAAAGTGAGGCTCAGATTGAGTCTTAATTTGTATGAGAGCTACAGTTTTAGATTCAGGTATACTCTGATAGGCATTTTCCTTTTTAAAATTAGTCACAGGCCATTGACTCTGTGGCAATGAGATCCAGGCTGGACCATTAAACCAATATGAGGTTTTCAAAAATTCATTAGGAGTAACGGAGCGGGATACAATATCACTTGGATTTTCAGTTCCAGGAACATGAAACCAATTTTCTTCAGAAATAATTTCTTGAATAATTGCGGTGCGATTGGCAACGAAGGTTTGCCATCTATGCGGTGAGGAATGTATCCATGAAAGTACAATAGTTGAATCAGAAAATGCAAACATTTTGTCAATCTTACATCTAATCTCAATAGTTGAGAGAACAGATTTCATTAATAATGCAAGAAGGTGTGCGGCACATAACTCTAAACGTGCTAAAGATACCTTTTTAAGTGGGGACACTTTTGACTTGGCACATAGTAGTGATACATTTGAGGCGTTAGATTCAAGTGAACCAATGCGGATATATATAACCGCCCCATAGGCACGTTCACTAGCATCTGAGAAACCAAGCAAATTGATGAATGAATTATTTACTATACCTATATGTCTTGGTATATTTAAATTTGATAAGTTTTCGAGTTCACTCTGAAATTTCAACCAAATCTTATTTATATCCTGAGGAACCCGTTCATCCCAAGACAATTCTCTTTTCCAACACTCTTGCACTAGAAGTTTCAAACCGATGATAACTGGAGCAAGGAGACCTAGAGGATCATATAATGATGCCATATTAGAAAGAATTAATCTTTTCGTACATACTAACGTATCTAAAGAGAAAGGTTTGATTTTAAAAGTGAAACAATCAGAGGTGGGACTCCAAGACAAACCTATAATTTTGGTTTTATCGTCAAAATCTGAATTAAAAGTAATGTGTTTGGTTAACACGTAGATTATCTGGAATGTGCTTTAAAAATTGTACAGAGTTGGAAATCCACTTATTTAGACAGAAACCTCCAGAGAAAAATAAGTGAACGAAATGAGAATAAATTTGTAAAGCTTCCTCAGGTGAATTGACTGAATAAAGAAAATCATCCATATAAAAATATTTCATAGCAAGTTGTGTGGTTTCAGGCAGTTTATCGCCTTCATCTGTTAAGAGTTTGCGAATGACTTTCATTGCTAAATAAGGGGAACATTTAAGCCCAAAAGAAACGCGTTGAAATTCATAAATGTCAATAGGATCTGAGTTATTAAATCTAAAAAGTATCCTTTGAAAACGTTTATGATCTGGATTCATTTTCAATTGAAAATACATTTTTTCTATGTCAGCAGAAATAACTACCGAGTACAGGCGTAGATTTATAAGTAAATCAAAAATATTCGTTTGCAAATTAGGTCCACAATGCAATATATCATTGAGACTTTTTCCAGAGGAAGTTTTGCAACTGGCGTCTAAAACTATTCTAATTTTAGTAGTATCTTTATCAGGCCGATATACAGCTCTATGTGGTATATAATAAACACAATCTGAAGTTTGTGTATCTGTAACTTTTTTCAAAAAACCTTTGTCAATGTATTCTTGAATAGTGGCTGTTCGGTAAATGTGGCAACACTTCCAACCTTTTCCGATCCCTGAAATATTGTTACCTACATAGGAACAAAAACAATCGTCAATACTCTCTCGTCGTGTGTGAACGCATTGCACTGTGACAGAAAGTTATATAGTCGACTCAAGAGAAAATATACATATTTTCTACCTTTTCGCATCAATCATCGAAACTACGCGCCGTGCGCTATTTTGAATTCCTGAACCGTGTTCAGAGGAAGTTTTAAAGTGTAATTCAGTGTTGTGTCATAGAGGTTGGTGTAGTGCCCTCCGTGAAGACACTACACAAGACGAAGGAAGAAGGCTGCCAAGGTAGGTGCAATATTTTCCCTTCTCTCTATACGCAACATCTTTTGGTCCTTTCGATCCGAATTGTCCATCCTATGGTCCATTCCGAGCCTATTATCCTAAATTCCAGCCACATCGGACGTCATCAAATCGTATTTGTATGACAAAACACACGTAAATTGTGTTATTTCGTTATATTTGTAATATTTCAACATAGTATTATACATAATATTATTCTGAAATATCAATTTATTATTTGAAGACAATAGCAAACAATAACCTCGTTTTGGTCGGTGTACTACATAATTATGTAGGTAAAATTATATTTATTATTTTTTTGTGGCTATTCTTATAATTATTTTATTTGTGAAACGGCAATAGTTGCTTAGTTCAGAGCAGTGTGAATTATTTTCTATGGTCAAATATCTGTAACTAACTTCACGTTGTTTACTACTGAACTGACAGCCGTACAGTATAATATTATCTAGATACCTATATCTCGATCTTATGTTGACAAATAACAATAATAAGTGTATATTATATTATTATATTGTATGTATAGTGTAAAGTATTATATACTCCTTGTGTAGAGTTATATTATCTGTGTTTAAAATGACGAACAAAACAGTTAAGTGTTCACTTGCAGCTTTAAATTTAAAGTGTTTATTCGATTTCGCTATACAGGCGAAATTAAACCCCTCGGAATCGAACATAATAAAATTTAAAGTGCGTTATTCTGACTTAGAGAATATCAAATCCGAGTTTTATGAGAATCATATTCTCATAGAAGCCGCGGCAAAGTCTGATTTCGATTCTGAGACACATAGTGATAGGTATAATCAGTTTATCGAAAACTATTATGAAATCAAACAAATATATTTTGAATTATGTAGTGATAAGCAAGTATCAAAAAATAATGAAAGCAGTAGAATTCAAAATATCAGTCTGCCACATATACCGTTGCCTACCTATAATGGTTCATATGTAGATTTCAACAATTTTATCTCGATATTCAATACATTGATTCACTCGAATAATCAGTTAAATGGCATTCAAAAAATGCATTATCTGTCCTCTTGCTTGAAGGATGATGCCTCACGTGTGATAAAACACTTATCCTTAAGCGAAGAAAACTATGATCTGGCATATAAACTTATTAATGAACGTTTTAATAATGTGAGGTTAATTGCAGATAATCATTTATCGAATTTGCTCGCCGTTAAGCCTGTGGAAAATGTATCACAGTTGCGTAATTTTCTAAATATTGTCAAGGAAAATTCGCAGGCGTTAATTTCTTTGAATATCAATGTTAATGAGTGGGACTTTATTTTGGTTCATATATTAATAAGAAAATTGTATTCTGATTTACGCTGCCGATTTGAAATAACATTGCCCAAAAATGAGATCCCAAAATTTCCCAAACTGTTACAATTTTTGGAAGATCAATGTCATGTCTTAGATGTTACTTCTGTGCAATTTTCAAAGGGAAAAACACTCAAGAGTACATTCCATTCTGTGCTACCTTCTAATAACATTAAATGTCATTTCTGCAAGAATCAAGCGCATGCAATTTTCGCATGCGAACAATTTAAAAGGCAGGACGTTAAAACACGTCGTGATTTTGTAAAGGAAAATCGACTGTGTTTCTCTTGTATGAAAAATCACGATATTAAAAATTGCAAGAGTTCCGGAAAATGTAAATTGTGTCAGTCACATAAACATAATACTTTGCTACATTTCGATAACAAACAAATTGTTCAAACAGTTTCAGATCAAAACAAGTTAATTACATCTGCCGAAATTCATTCAGGCACAATTTCTCAAACGAAGCAAGTCATACTTGCTACAGCTCGCATACCTATTAAAGATTCATTTGGGAACTTTCATCTTGTACGGTGTCTGCTAGATAGTGGGTCAATGTCCTCCTTCATAACGGAGAGTTGCATTCAGCGTCTATCATTAAAGCGCAATAAAATTCAGGTTCCAGTGACGTCACTGGGAGGAAATATTACTCAGGTTCGCGGTTCAGTTTTTCTTACTATGAAACAACGCAGTGGTGAATTAATTTCTACTACGGCCCTAGTACTAAATCGCCTAACCAATAATATACCATCAGCCCGTGTCCCTCAAAGGGTTTTTAATGCATATAAAAATTTATCCCTTGCTGATGAATATTTTTATGAACCTGCTCAAATAGACGTTCTATTGGGAGCAGATTTGTATGCAAGTCTTTTGGATGGCTCGTCAGTTCATTTCTCAGAAGGCATACCCACGGCATTAGGAACCATCTTTGGCTATGTTATTAGTGGTCCATATGATGATTCATCTCATCGCACGTTAAGCAATAATCTTGCGATACATTCCTTCCACTCAGAAACTTCGTTAGATAAATTAATTGAAAATTTTTGGCACTCAGAAAATCTTCCTGAGGTAATGCCTTGCAACCCAGAAGATGATCAATGTGAGGAGTTTTTCATGAAAACTCTTCAAAGAATACCTAACGGTAGGTTCATGGCTAGACTGCCATTTAAGAAAATTCACCCTCAACTGGGAAATTCTTACAACGCCGCGCTGCGTAGGTTTTTAAATTTGGAAAAACGATTTTCTCAAAATGAAAACCTAAAATTCGAATATAAAAATTTTATGAATGAGTATTTATCATTGGGTCATATGACTCTTTATAAGGGTGTGACTCAACCTGGTAAGCATCATTATATACCTCATCATGCCGTTTTTAAAACAACAAATCAGTCAAAAAAAATTAGGGTAGTATTTGATGCGAGTGCACAGACATCTACTTCAGTTTCTCTCAACGACTGTCTGTATGCTGGCCCCAAATTACACCGCGATATTGCAGACATCATACTTAACTTTCGTATTCATCCAATAGCTTTAATTTGCGATATTAAAATGATGTTCCGTCAGATTCTGATTGATCCCAAGGATCAGCCATATCAGTTGATTCTTTGGAGAGACTCTCCTTCAGATCCTATTAGACATTACGCCTTGTGCACAGTCACATATGGCGTGACGTCATCGCCTTATGCCTCCATGAGGGTGCTCCGTGAGCTCGCAAGGATTGGGGAGTCTCAGTTTCCTATGGCTTCGAAGGTCTTACAGTCTCAAATATTTGTTGATGACATCATCACCACTGCTGCAACACTTCAGGATGCAGTACTACTTAAGCAGGAACTTATTTCACTGCTAAAAATGGGAGGTTTCGAGCTACGTAAATGGTCATCGAATTGCAACCAGTTGCTTGAAGATGTACCAGCTGATCATTGTGAAGTGCCAAGATCTTTCGACGTTGCAGACTCGTCTCCTTGCATTAAGGTCTTAGGGATCCAGTGGGATCCATTAGCTGATGTGTTTAGGTATCGAGTGAATGTGCCCGGAGATGAATGCACCAAGAGAGCGATTTTATCTACTATTGCAAGAATATTCGATCCATTGGGTTGGATCTCTCCTATAACGTTCAAGGCAAAATTAATCATTCAGAAATTATGGTTGTTGCACACTTCTTGGGATGACATTCCGCCTCAAGAAATTGTCAAAGAATGGAAGAATTTTGTAGCTGATTTAAGTGTTATTGAGAGATTTAATATTCCAAGACAAGCATTTCACGAGGGTTTAATTGAAGTATCCATACATGGATTTTGCGATGGTTCACTCTGTGGATATGCTGCAGTCGTGTATCTTAGAACCGTGAACAATGAGGGTCAGGTGAATGTCAGCCTCTTGGCGGCTAAGTCAAAGGTAGCCCCTGTGCGCACGAAGATGACTATCCCTAGACTAGAATTAAATGCTGCATTGTTGTTAACACGTTTAATAAATTTTTGCGTTTCGTCATTCCTTGGTAGAATCAAAATTGAAAATGTAATTTGTTGGTCAGACTCCACTATTTGCCTGTCGTGGCTCCAAACCCCGCCTCACTTACTACAAATCTACGAAGGAAACCGTGTTTCCCAGATTTTAAGTTCTACGGCCCATATCACATGGAGATATGTACCATCAAAATTAAACTGCGCTGACATTTCATCTAGGGGTGCATATCCCTCTGTATTATTGGATCATGAATTGTGGTGGCATCCACCATGGCTAAAGGACTCTTTCGAAACTTGGCCGTGCCAAAAGAGAGAGTCTTTAGACTCACACAAACTCCCTGGTCTCCGTGAGACCAAGGTGATTGCTCTATGTGCAGACATGGAGGAGTCTTTTGTTATTAAATTTAGTTCCTTGCAACGACTGCAACGAACTACAGCTTACTGCATAAGATTTATCAATAATTGTCGTCACAAATTTAAAAAATGTACCGGTCCTCTTTCTGTAGAGGAGTTAAAATTATCGCTCTTCAAACTTATTAAATGGGAACAATTAATTGCGTTTTCTGAACAGATAGACAAGTTGAGGAATGGCCGTCCCTGCTCCGTGAAACACTTGCAAAAATTATTTCCCTTCCTGGATAGCGAAGGTATGATACGAGTTGGAGGGAGACTGAGACATTCTACTCTTCCATATAATTCTAAATTTCCCATTCTTCTCCCTAAATCTTCTCACTTAACTAATCTGATTGTAGACAACTATCATAAGGTACATTGCCATATCGGTCCCAATGCGCTGAATGCTATTTTACAACAGCAGTTTTGGATTGTTTCTGCTCGGCATGTAATACGTAGTCGTATTCATAAGTGCGTCACGTGTTTTAAGGTAAACCCCAAGTCGGTGTGCCCTCAGATGGCAGACCTCCCATCGGACCGTGTTCGAGTCGGTCGGGTCTTCGAACGAGTCGCCACAGATTATGGTGGTCCCTTTACTATGCGAGCAAATAAAATAAGAAACTCTAAAACCTTTAAGGCCTACTTATGCATATTTGTCTGTCTGGCCACGAAGGCAGTCCATCTAGAAGTTGTGTCGGACCTCTCAACTGAGGGATTTCTTGCAGCCTTCTCGAGGTTCTCATCCCGTAGAGGACTTCCGACGTTTATTCGATCAGATTGCGGCACAAATTATGTAGGGAGTAGCAGACATCTCAATGAAGTTGATAAGTACCTCTCAAGTTCAGCAGTGCAGGAGGTATTGTCAAACAAAGCCAGCCAGCGTGGTATCACTTGGAATTTTAATGCTCCAAGTTACCCAAACAGCGGAGGATTGTTTGAAGCCGGAATTAAGGTGGCTAAAACCTTACTGAAGAGAGTAATTGGAGAGCAGATATTAACTTTAGAAGAGTTCATGACGGTTTGTGCGGAAGTAGAGGCAGTCATGAATTCAAGACCTTTAACGTCTCTGTCGGAGGACGCCTCAGAGTGGAATGTACTAACTCCAGGCCATTTTTTAATAGGTCAACCTCTTGTAGCCGTTCCTGAAAAACGTATGGATGACGTGCACGTTTCTAGACTTACACGTTACCAATTAATTAAGTCGATTTCCCAATCATTCTGGAACAGGTGGCAGCGAGAGTACCTGCATACTCTCCAGCAGAGATCTAAATGGCTTAAGGCCACGATTCCTCCAAATGTCGGAGATCTTGTTGTCATACGAGAGGACAACATGCCACCCTTGCAGTGGCGATTGGGTAGAATATCGAAGCTTGTCTCCTCTCAGGACGGAGTCACTCGTGTGGTTGAATTAAAGACACCTAGTGGTGTCTTGATGAGACCAGTTTCGAAGCTATGCCCACTTCCTTGTCAAAATGACAATGATTTGTAAAGTTTAAGTTTTCCTTTATTTTGTATTAGTTAGGTATACTTTTTTTTACCTTTTTTGTTTATCTTATTTTTTGCTTATCTTATTTTTTTTGCTTGTATGAAGGTCGTACCTTCACATGACCATTAAGTTTGGGGATTTGTTTGCTATATGTCTCCAAATTTATGTATTTTTTTTATATTTCGTTATGTGTTTGTCATATAGTTTTAGAAGAGCCGTGGTATACATACCAGGCCTCTTCGGAGGGGAGGATGTTCGGTAAATGTGGCAACACTTCCAACCTTTTCCGATCCCTGAAATATTGTTACCTACATAGGAACAAAAACAATCGTCAATACTCTCTCGTCGTGTGTGAACGCATTGCACTGTGACAGAAAGTTATATAGTCGACTCAAGAGAAAATATACATATTTTCTACCTTTTCGCATCAATCATCGAAACTACGCGCCGTGCGCTATTTTGAATTCCTGAACCGTGTTCAGAGGAAGTTTTAAAGTGTAATTCAGTGTTGTGTCATAGAGGTTGGTGTAGTGCCCTCCGTGAAGACACTACACAAGACGAAGGAAGAAGGCTGCCAAGGTAGGTGCAATATTTTCCCTTCTCTCTATACGCAACAGTGGCATTATAACCATATTGTAAATCTAAATTTGATTGCAACTTCTTTTCCAATGAAAGCAACCTATGTTTAGCGTTTTTTATTGAATGACCCAAAACTGTGGGACTTTCACGAAAAGGTAATGATACAGTATATCTACCCTCGTTGTCTCGCAAGACTGTTTTCTCAAAAATTTGTTCAAAAAGTTGCTCGTCAGGACTTAAATACTGACGTGATGGTACAGATTCTAGTTTCCAAAAGTTTTGAATCATTTCATCTAACTTATTTTTTGAATTAGAATCATCAATTGCGTGTAACGTGCGTTGAAATTGACATGATGAGAAGTTATCTATTTGCGTTTCGCCCATGATCAAATAACCAAGAGTAGTCTGTAAGGCGATCATACGAGTTTCTTTATGCGTTAATTTCCCAGGTAAAAGTAAATGCGGGAATAAACCAGCTCCGATTATGCAATCGATACTAGCAGGAAGATTAAAATTATTATCCGCTAGCGGCAAATTCTTCAAACAATCTGTCATTTCTAAGGCTGACGTAGGCAAATCATTAGTAATAGTTTCGACAACCGAAGCCTTAATATCGTAAAAGAATCTTGTATCATATCTTGAATAAATTGTAAATATAGCATATCCTAATATTGGTTTTACAGCAGACCCAATACCGTACACAAAAGCATTTTCGTACGTAATGTTTATATTAAATTTTTTACATATCTTTTCCGTTATAAAATTTGCATTTGATCCTGTATCTATTAATGTGCGGATGGTATTTTTTTTAATTCCATTAATATATACTATAGCGGTTGGTATTACATGATAACAGTTTACATTATTGATCAACAAACAATTGTCGATTTGACATTTAGGTTCATATGGTTGATCCAAATGTCGTCGACCGATATTATTCACCGAAGTGCTCGTATTGCGGTCAGAATTGACGAATGAGGTAATATTATCATCGTTTTTAACAATATCAGCTGCGCTAGGAACCTGTTTTGAATGATAATTATCTTCATCATCACATGTTGGTGAAGAAGGAAAATGAATCAATGAATGATGCCTTTTATTACAATAAAAGCAATTTTTTTCCGATTTACAATTTTTTGTTAAATGAGTACCAAAACAATTTTTACATAGTGATCTTTTGTTGATTATTTTGAATCTTGTGAATACATCCAACTGTAAGAATTTTTTACATGAATACAATGGATGTTTATTACATTCACACAAAAAACATTTTGTGATATCCATTGGCGTATTATTTATAACAAATGAATGTGAATTATTATTATTTTTTCGTCGATCATTTGGTGCACTTTTGTGGAATATAACCTGCGTTCTAGAGAGAATTTTGCTTTGCTCTCTCAGAAAAGATTGTAATAATTTAAAGTTTGGAATTTTTTCATTTCTAATATGTTGCTCAAATAAATTTAACGTCTCTCTAACTTAAGAAGAGCAATGTGCGTTATGATGAAATCAGTTAAATCAGAAATATCTAATAATTTTAAAGCTTCAAATGAAGAGCAAAAATTTTCTATGAAATAATCCAAATTCTTTGAACTTGATTGTGTTAAGGGTTTTAAATTGATTATTTTTTCTAAATAATGCGATGCTAAAATTCGTGAATCCTGGAATCGATCAACAAGCCTATCCCATATAATATCATAATTAGATGCGACAGGAAGTATCCCAGAAATAAAACTTAAAGCGGTACCTGTCAATTTTGACACTAAATATTGTATTTTTTCACCATTCGACAAATTAATATTGTCGTGTATTAGATCTTTGAAATTTTGATAAAATAATGGCCATTTCGTTGGATCACCATTAAAACTAACAAGTTCCAATATTGGCAATTTGTGTGTTCTTTGAGAGTCTTTTTCAAATGATTTAATAATTGGAGGAACATAGTCAACTTTAGTTTTTAAAGATTGTTCAATATGCTTGATGTTACAGTATAATTCGTCAAGGGCTTCAATAGATTGAAAAGACGGAACATATTCTGGATTTACAGCTATTTTTCCCAAATTTAATTCTTCTACAACTTGACAAAATTCAGAACGAATTTTATCTATCGATTGTATGCGGATAAGAAAATTAGTTTTTTCTTCAGCGGTATTTAATGATTTCGACAAGTCATAAGCTTTCTGAATAATTGCAAATAAACTTAGCCGTTTAGCTTCCAATATTTTTAAAGAAGCCATTATTGATTAAACAACAATAAAATTAATGAAACGAGAATTTGATTAAGTACTTAGGTACTACAATCAATGCGGGTATGTATGAAATATGTAATGTAAATAGCGTATGTATAATGTTAATTTTGTATAAAAATGTATAAATTTGATAAGTAATGCGTGAAAATTCAAGATATGCGGGACAGAGGAACAAGGAATGCGGGAAAATACAAGATATACGGGACGAAGGACCAAGGAATATGGTGGAAAAGATAAAGGTATAGGGAGTTACCTTGCCTCGATATTTATTGTGCTGGTTCTGAATAATCTTTTCACCACATTCACAGCGTATGAAAACTTTGACACTTCACTAGTAATTCACAAGTTAATTAATTTCAGCGGATTTTGAAGATATAATTTTAAGAGCGGTGCGGTGCGGTGTGTTAGTCAAGATGACAGTTGATATAATGAGAAAATTTATATGCAACAATACTTTTTTGCATATAGCTGGCAGGTATGTAGGTAGGTTGTTTTTAGGCCGAGGTAAACTAGGATAGGATAGGAAAGGTGTGTGTGTGTGTGTATATGCGTGTGTACCCAACTTTGCGTAACCAACATCAAACATTGCTAAAGTATATGAGAAGGTTATTAAACATAGAATTTTAAGTTATACTAATGACATAAAACTGATTAGTAGTAATCAATATGGTTTCCGCGAGAAATTGGGTACAGATGACGCTATCGCAAGACTGACGTCTAAAATTTGTGATGCTCTTGATAAACATAAAAAATGTATTGGAATTTTCATTGATTTACAAAAAGCTTTCGATAGCGTTAGTCATAATAGATTGATCAAAAAATTAAAATACGCTGGATTCGATTATATGGCCTTGAGTTGGATGCGTAGCTACCTAAATAAACGAGAGCAGTTTGTAAAGTTAAACGGTGTGCTTAGCGACCAGGTCAGTTCACAATATGGGATCCCACAAGGTACTGTATTGGGACCTGTACTGTTCTTGATATACGTTAATGATTTATATAAACTGGATCTTCACTCTAGTGTTATTTCCTTTGCCGACGACACAGTCATGTTGTCTGTGGGAGAGACATGGAGTGAGGTAACTGAAAGAGCAAATAAAGATATAAATGTATTAAAGGCTTGGTTTAATTGCAATATATTAACATTAAATGCACAAAAAACTACTGTAGTGCCTTTCACAATTCAAGGCAAAAATATACCAAATACGTTAAATATTAAAATCCACCGGCAGGATTGTGATGCATTTGGTTCTTGTTCAGAACCTCAGTGTACCACACTAAATGTGAGCAAGAATGTCAAATATTTGGGTGTCATAATTGAATCTGAAATGAAATGGAAGGACCATATATGTAAGACAGGAGAAAGATTGCATAAAATATTTTATGTTTTTTACCGTATAAGAAATTTTCTGGATATTGAAATGCTTAGAATGACATATTATGCTTGCATTGGCTCAGTCTGTGATGCAATATGGAATAATTGGATGGGGAGGGTCGTATCCTGCTCACTTGAAATTATTATATACAATACAAAGAAAGATTATTAAAATTATTTTAGTAAAGCCAAGCGATTTTCCCACTGAAGAGTTATTTTTTCAATTTAAAGTTAAAAAATTAAATGTGTTATATAAAATAAATGCAATTAAACAAATATGTAAAGAATATTTCACTAACCAAATTCACCCTATAGACAATCTAAGAATTGGTCCTCGCACAAGTGGAATGATAAATATCCCAAAGAAAAATACATCTTTTGGCCAAAATCATTATTCATATTATGGGGTGAAGTGGTTTAATGATTTACCAGTGGATATGAGAATAGTGGCGCAAAATAATTTTGGTGGTTTCTTGGAATTGCTGAAAGACTTTTTGAAGTAACATTTTTCTTGTGTATTCATTGTGTGTTGTTTATTTTCAATTTGTGTATTTTTATTTATTCTACAGACCAATTTTGTATTTTTTTTTTCTCTCTTTATATATAATATTATGTATGTTTGTATCTAAATATGTATGTTATTGTAAATAGATTAGTGCCTAGATTAAGATGTATGTATATATTATATATATATAGATTAGATAGTTTGTAGATTTGTGAAATGTGACTCACTTCAAAGCACGAGAAAACTCTTTTTGAAGTTGAGTCATAAAAAAAAAACAAAATTATAATGTATCTTTTTAAAAATTGTATATATTGTTGTATTGTGTATTTTTCTTTGTTATTTTTAATAATAAATAATAATAAATATAAAAAAAAAAAAAAATGTGTATGTTTTTTTTCTCTTGGTTGTTGAATATTGGTTATATTTTTTCCGCAGCCGATATCATTGATCAACTGTCCGTTGGAGTTGCAAGGTGGTGGAAAGATTCCTTCAGGTGTGACTGAGATACCCTTCGAGATACCCCTGAGAAATCAAGTTGGCCGACAACTGCTGGAAACATATCACGGTGTGTTTGTCAGTATAACTTACAACCTCAAATGTTCCGTCAAACGATCATTTCTCAACAAGGATATCAACGTTACTTGCCCGTTCATTCTGCAATATAAAAAGGTACGTAGTACGTGGTATGTTCGTTGTTGTTTGTGCGTGCATGTTTTGGTGTACACAAGCGAAAAGTGGATCTGACTTACCATCAAATCTATATGACCAATTTATGTATGTGTTTTTCTTTGTTATTCATTTATTATTCTTTGTTTTTTTCCTACGCTGCTTATTATAATAAGGTACTAATGTATACATATTTATATCTTGTGTATCACCTGTATTTGTCCAGTCATTGTCTGTGTGATTTGAATAGAGTGAAATAAAATATAATAAATATAAATGTAGCTAATAATTATTTTAAATTATTACGAATATAAACCATAGTTTTAATCCACAAATTGAGTTAAAATTAGCCTGAGCGCTTTCGATGGTTACACCATCATCCTCGGAGGCGACAATCAAAACTAAATATAATATAACAAAATGGCCAGTACATAGTTTGAGGTAGGGGGGGGGGGGTTCTTAGGGCGGGGGTGTGGTAAAGAGAAAGCGGTACGTACATACATAAAGCAAACAATCGGTGCACATTATTTTAGCAGTGGAGAGAACATAGGTATTTGAATATTTATGAGATTATCATTATTTTTGAGATGTTTGTTAATCTCTAATATTTCTAGAGCATCCAGTTTTCGTCCCTTCGACTCCAGATGTAGAACCACTACACTGTTACGATCAAAATTATGGTCATGTTCAATGCAATGGTCCGCCATCTCAGAGTATCCAGAAAGATCCCTGAATGCTCTAAGGTGTTCATTTATTCTAGTACCTATGTCCCTTCCGCATTGACCAATATACATAGCGTTACAGTCATTACAATTAATTCTATATATGCCACTCTTATCCATCTTATCCTGCTTATCTTTACAGTTAAATATCAGTTTATTTAAATTTAAATTGGTATAAAAAGCTGATTTAATTATATTTTTTGTAACATTGCTGATTTTGTTAGAAATATTTCCCATATATAGTAGTTTTCGCCAAGGTTCTTCGGATTTAACGATGCCGGGCGCGTATATAAATTTTGAGATTAAAAGTGATTTTTGTTTCTTGATTAAAATGTTATTTATTATATTAGTGTTATACCGAACCATTGTTGGAAGCTAGTTGTTTGATTATATTCAATTCGTTATTATATGATATTGTATCTAATGGGAAACAACATTAAACTTAATAATAATTATATATCAATATTTTGTCCTTTATGATAGCTACACACGGCCTCCCCCTACACAATCTTTGTCAGCTTTAAGAGGAAGGCGATGTTGTATTAGATTATGTTTTGTATTTATTAATATTGTTTTTTAATATATGTATTTTTTGTATTACTTACTTTCCGTGTCCGGAACACCATCATATTCGTATCCCCCAATATTCAGCCACTCGGATTCCACTAGTGTTCGCTATCACTGTGTCTTGGTGCGTGCATGTCGCTCCTGTCATGGGACATGACAGTAGGTGCACGTTGTCCTGTCTGGCGCCACACTCGCAGATGTCTTCCTCTCTGTAACCCCATTTCTTGAGGTCACTGTAATAGCAGGAGACACCCGTTCTGAGCCTATTGAGCGCTCTCCATGTTGGATAAGGCAGGTTGTGTCCCACTGACATGTCCTCCGCGGGTGGTAGCTGCGTGCGTTCGACACTATCACGCCACAGTGACAGCCTTCGGGCCTCGGGGAGGCCAACTATAGGGGCGGTCATCTCCAGGAAGCTTCTTCTGGACTTGAGTCTGCACTGATGCGGCTGTGAGCCATACATTGGATGTCTAGGGTCAGTTTTCTGCTTGCTCCGTTCGACTTCTGCTGCAACACGCCGTCTGATCGTAGGGGGGGCAATACCCACAATTGGATAGAGTTCTTTAGTGGGGGTCGGTTTTAGGCAACCAGATATTAATCTGGCTGTTTCATTAATTGCCACATCTACCCTTTTTGCGTGTGATGAGTTGTACCATACTGGTGCAGCATATTCAGCAGCGGAGAAACACAGTGCCAGTGCCGAGGTTCTTAGGACATGGGGTTGGGCTCCCCACTTTGTGCTGGTAAGCTTTCTTATGATGTTGTTTCTGGCACATACCTTCTTCTCGACCTCTTCACAATGCCTCCTAAAAGTCAAGGATCGGTCCAGTCGAACACCCAAATATTTTGGTGCGTCACTGTGTTCCAGTTCCTGACCCTGCCACCATACTCTTAGCTTTCTTCCCGCATCCCTATTTCTGAGGTGGAAGGCACAGACTTGAGTCTTCGCTGGATTTGGCTTCAGGTGATTATCCTTGTAATATATAGCCAAATCTTGGAGAGTTGTTGACAGTTTTCCTTCCACTTCGTCAAACGTTTTTGTATTGTAATAAATAAATATATATTTATTCTTTATAATAATTATTAAAAGAGTCAATTGGCTCATGACAATAATTTATATTCAACAATGTAATTTTATTAAGTAGTTTGTTCATATACAGCAACACTTGTTCAGTTCTTGATACAAAGTCTGGTTTTCAATTACCGTTTGAATGTTATTTTGTTCATAGTTTTCAGTTGTTCCAGCAAATTATTGTAGTCACATATTCCACAGTCATATTATTCTTTCGTGTCCAATTATTGTAGTCACATATTCCACAGTCATATTATTCTTTCGTGTCCAATTATTGTAGTCACATATTCCACAGTCATATTATTCTTTCGTGTCCAATTATTGTAGTCACATATTCCACAGTCATATTATTCTTTCGTGTCCAATTATTGTAGTCACATATTCCACAGTCATATTATTCTTTCGTGTCCAATTATTGTAGTCACATATTCCACAGTCATATTATTCTTTCGTGTCCAATTATTGTAGTCACATATTCCACAGTCATATTATTCTTTCGTGTCCAATTATTGTAGTCACATATTCCACAGTCATATTATTCTTTCGTGTCCAATTATTGTAGTCACATATTCCACAGTCATATTATTCTTTCGTGTCCAATTTTTTGTAGCAATAGTTTGTCTTCTATTTGTATTTTGTGTATAAGTTTTAATTTTTAGCTAAAAATAATGTATGGCGAACCAAACACCAATACATCAAAATACAACGTCTACGTTGGCTCGGACACGTTTGTAGAATGGAGGAAGGAAACAAATATCGTCCAAACGATAAAAATAGGGAGGCTCCGCTGGTTAGGACACATGCATTGCATGGAAGATGACCACACACCAAAAAGAATCCTCACAACGCGTCCGGAGGGTAGAAGGGGTGTGGGAAGGTCGAAACTGCAATGGATGGATGGAGTTGAGAGGGACCTTCAAATAGCCGGTGTGCGGAATCGGAGAGAAAAGGCCATGGATAGGGTGCAATGGAGACGATTCCTTGAGGAAGCCAAGGCCCATCCTGGGCTGTGGAGCCACTGATGATGATGATGAACCAAACATTGTCCAATATATCAAAATACAACGTCTACGTTGGTTCGGACACGTTTGTAGAATGGAGGATAGCCGGGTCCCAAAGAAAGTATTGGACACCTGTCCTGAAGTAAGAAGAAGCAGAGGGAGACCTAGGATGAGATGGCTGGACGACATCGAGGGAGATATAAGGGCGATCGGACAGATAACAAGTTGGAGGAGACTTGCTGTTGACAGGGCGCGATGGAGGCAGTTTCTTGAAGAGGCCTAGGCCCACACCGTGCTGTAGCACCATTGCTGATTGATTAGTTTTAATGTTTCATAATGTGCCATCTTCTGTATGTTTAGTTTCTTTTGTGTATTTGGATGGTGTGTATGCATTTAGACTATAAGTCATTTTATTAATTTATTTTTATTTTATTTCCATATTTCAGTACAGTACATTTCATGATGGTATACATAGTAATAATATTGAAATTTTACTATCTCACTAGGCTGAATGCGTGTTCTGAGGTAGTACTCTTAAAGCATTTAGACAAAGGTTAAATATTGAGGGTATATTATTAATATTACATTACTAAGAAAATGTATTTATACTGGATTTGTAAGATAATTTAAATGTTCAATATATATGTGTGCAAATTTAAGTTAAAATGTGTGTCAGTGCTGTTTCCGATCCCTGTCTGTCCTTATTCATAAGCCAAAGTGTTACCAAACGCTTGAAATTGTTGTGCGTGGAGGAGGGTAGTGTATCGTTATTAATAATATTGAATATTTTTGGAACAAGATATCTGTAATATCTTTGTCCGTAAGTAGTAGGTACGTGTCCAAGGTGATAGAAAGTTATCTCGATGTCTTGTGTTATATTAGTTTTGCCCCGTAGTATTACTTGTAGGTACTTATCTTTGTTGAAATGTGAAACTATTGTTCGTATGTAAAGTTGTCCGACATCAAGTGCATTGAATTGTTTAAATAATTGTTCTGATGGGTACCTACACGGCAGTGGCGTGCGAGGGGTCCTTCAGCTGGTTCTGCCAAAAAAAAACTACATCCTCTGTTTAGTCAACCTCCATAATATCTTTTCACCTTATATTTTTTCTTTAACTCCTGTTTTGTACTATGCACATAGCACCAATTACACGCATTGCGTAAAGGTAGGAGCAAATAATCAAAATTGCATAATATTTTTTTTTTTTTTTTATTAAGTTTACAATAACATATACAAAATATAAAACAAACAAACTTATATAGAAAAGATTCACAGTAAGACAAAACATATTTACCCTTTACTAGAGTGCAAGCACTCGTGTGTAAATAATATTATGAATATTTCAATTCTATTGATAAATATTTTAAATGCAGCCCTTTAATAACTAAAAGTTTTTTAATAACTAACTGTAAATACATATCATGAATGTTAGTTAAAATATTCAGAGACATCTATGAAGTATCTTTCCAACCATTATCACAACAAATTTACTAGCTGCAGCAGTAAATGTTTTCATCCATTATTTTATTTTTCGTCCATTAGATGTCGTGATATATTAATCGATATATTACTCATATTTACGCAAAGGTTCTTTTTCTTATATTTTAATAATATTTATGAATTCCTTACAAATTGTACATACATTATTTTATGAAATTTCTTACATATTTTACAAAACGTTTATTTAAAATATAATCTTTACTTGGTTTTTTACAATGAAATCGAATTTTTAAACTGCTTTGAATTACGCGGCAAATGCATAATACTAATAATGTTTTAAATATGTTTTGAAATTTAATTAGAAACAATTATTATCACTCTCCCTTTTATTTCCAGTCATTTAAAAGATAAACGATCTATTCGGTATGATTCGAATCAAAACAATTCAATATATTTATATTAGCGTCAAAATCTTGGCGTAACATACAATAATCTAACGGCAAAAATGTACCATGTTGAACCAAACCATCTGAATATTCTTACACCCATACATACAAACTCTTGAAGAAGCTTCATACATGCCCAGCATAAATCTTACCTTAAAAAATACATAGATACACTAACACAAACAAACAAACTTTGTTCCTTTAGTCATGTATATTGTATGCTCAAATGTATCGGGCATACTGCAATGAATATTAACGACAAAAGTAAAAAGAGATTTATAATTTGTCGCGAAATAAATCGTGAACCATATATGTGTTCTGACATTTTAGCTACTGTTATCAAAACTGTCAATGTTTTTTCCTTGGAAGCAATGTTGCATACGTTTTAAATTCAGTGTTGTAACAGACAAAAATAATTACAGGCAAATTGAACCTACAAAGGACAATTATTCAAATTTTAAGAAATTCATATCTCCGTTAATATTTGCGCTAGAAAAAAAATAAAAACTGTTTTATGATTCGATATACGCCCTTCAACTCGTTGATACATTAAAAATATCGTACAAGATTTAAATAATTTTTTTTGAATATTTTTTTTTTATTTTTGATTTTTTTTTATTTTGATAGTCATGCCAGGCATATAGGCATGTATGGCTTGCACGCCACTGCTACACGGTATCTATTTTTATTATCTTGTTTTGATTTCTTTGTAGTTTTTGTATTTCTGTTTTTATTGTCGTTTGCCCTGAAATGTATTATGTATGTTAGTTTGCTTTTAATGTTTGCGTTATATATAAAAGTACTTTCAGTTTTTTTGGTGCCTCATTTTTTTATTTTGTACATTAATGCTGAGTATATTCATTTTTACTTTATCATTTCTAACTAGTTATTGTTATTTACTGAAGAAGACACTTGATGAGTTGTATAAGTGGTTAATTTTGTAAATGAATTTGTTAAACGTAGGGCGGATTCGCCAACCATAGTACTTAGGAAGTACATCCTTCCGCAAGTAGTTGTAAACGCGCTGGTGGAGGTCATCGACTACAAATATTGTTTTTGACAATTATATTTCTTTCTTCATATTGAACTACATAGAAGGGCACTTGTCAACAGCATGTTCAATGACCTCGTGATTTTCAATGAAGTTCTTCCAAATAAAAATAATTACATAAGCCATAATTACATAACAATCTTAATACAAAGTACGATACATATCAAATATTTTTCAATATTAGGTACTTGGATATATTGCCTTTGAGGGGTATGTGTATGGTTTACGTGAAATAACTTTTAATAAAAATTTCTGAGCCACTGTGATTGCACGGAGATTTGTCTTTGCTATGCCACCCCAACAAACTATACCGTATGACAAAATAGACTGCCTCAGTGCGAGATACAAAGGTTTTAGAATTTCTAAGTCAAAGAGCTCTCTGAAACCCCTGAACACAAACAGAAGCTGTCTGTTTTTTTTTTTTCCAAGGGATCCTATATCTTCCACTTTAGACAGTCATCCATAATCACATCTAGGTATTTGTAATCTGTAGTCTCTGTCAGGTTCGAACACGTACATGTTATACCTTGTGTGTTACAATTGTGTACTATAATAGAACAGTCATTTATTTCAGTTTGCTGTCATTTGTAAAAGTCATATATAGGTATTTGGTTTTGTCAACATTGATTTTCAGTAGATTTGTGTCTAGCCAATATTTTATTTTGTTTAGTCCCCTTTCGGCCTTTGAGTGCACCAAATTCCAAGAGTCAGAACAGAAAAGTAAAATTATAGTGTCTTCCACATAGGATATTACAGCTCACCTTTGTAATCACATCCCATCGCAACTTTGAGTTTCATTAACACTTCCCACTTTCAAAAGAAATCTGAGGAATCATTTCCTTACACATAACACTTCAATTTGTCTCCTTATCATATCCTTGTCCCCCCCTGCCCCCTCTCCTATCCCCTCCGTTTCTTTATTGTTTTGTTTTATATGTAATTATATTTTTATTATATGTTGTAATCATAAAAATGTTGGTACATATCATAAATACAATATTTTTCACCAAATAAATATGGTTGGTTGGAAGATATTGCCATTTGTCAATAAGCCCGCCATTATGCACATGTGCTCAAAAATAAATAAATAAAAAATGAACTCGCCTTACTATATTTCCATCATTATTTAAACCATAGATAACATGTATACAAAAACATAGATTAACAATCATAAAATAACAAATACAGTGTTATTTGTAAGATGATGTTTCAGATTTCTTTTGAAAGCGGATCGTAGTGTTAATGAAACTGGAAGTCGGTCCCCTCGAACGGTATTTTCTTGTCAATGATATTTAATATTGTATAATAATTTGTTTGATTTCAGTGTAAGGATAAAGTGGAGGGTAAAGCAGTTCGATGCACAGTAAGTCCACAGAGCTTGGAAAGATTGTCCGGAATGCATCCAGTTCCTCGTTTCAACGTACTGGTTGAACTCAATTCTACCGTCTGCTCCTTGGACAAACCCTTCACTGGTCAGGTATCATCAAAACAATAACTCTTGACAAATTTACTGTATCAACAGTGACATAGTTGGAAGTCTGTATATTTATAGGAGGACTAGAAAATCTGGGCTGACGACCTGTCCTCGGCTGATCACTTTAAGCATTTGCGCAGTGTTTACCGATTATGGCTTTTTTTTTTACTTCACTTATTAAAGTTTTGAAGATTCTATGCAGTGTGTCCCAGAGAGTACAGTCAAGCGGCAGTCTAGAGGTAGAGCACCCCTAGGGGTACCAGAATACCCCTATTATGTTTCGCAATTTTATTTTTAGATTTCGAGTTATGATTTTCTAGTTTTTTTTTGTTAAACCTTGTCTAAGACAGTAAGATAGCGTTAGTAAGCGCATAAAGTGATCACGTAAACCAGCCGATGGCAGGTCGTAAGCAGTGGCGGCTGCTAACTAATAAGTTTAACGGTTCGGTGGATTAAAACAAAAACACTTATTTATTTTTTGTAGGAAAGCTTTGATATATACTTACAAACACTTAATTACTCGCATATTATAATCCGGTATTGTCTGAATCAACTAATTTTTGGTAATCAGCACTGAATATGCGTTGAGACGGTCCTGTGTTATGGTGTTTCTTAAACATATTTTTATTCTATTTAATGTGGACAAATAACGTTCACTCTCAACAGAAGTTGTGGAAATTATACATATTAGTTTAACGAATTCTGAATAAGACTCGGTTAGATCATTATTTAAAAACAGTTGTCAAATTGAAATATTGCCATCAACATTTCTGAAATCGTCAAGATTCTAAATTGTGCAAAGTTGATTTTCAATATAACACAAAAATCCATACATAATTCAATAATACTCAGTCATATAGAAAAAATATACAATATAAAATGAGTTATAATTTATAATTAAACAAACTTATTTAAACAACAGCGAAATGCGCGCCGCCTAACATAGAATCCGCAAACTATATTGCTTATTGGTGCGGTGCGCCAAAGTCGTCGAACATTTGTATGAGATATCTATCATTTCACGAGCCAGTACGTTATCTAAATTTCTATACATTTGTTTTAGAATTTGTGGTGCGCTTAGAATAACGCACCGCGGGTCTCTCACCGATGCATAAATTCAGGCGTTTATTTAAGTAAAACGATACTAGAAATTTTTGTCTTCATTCTTGTACTTACTTGACAAGTAATTTGGTATTTTTTTAAACATGTTTGTTGATACACCATATTTTGGTTTATGCTTTTGTTTTATTTCACCGGTTCAGCGCTCCAGCGCACCTAAGGAGCGTCCGCCATTGGTCGTAAGCCAACCACACCATCCAATGCCTCCCAGATAGCTCTTTGTATTGTGATGCTAGATTGTCTAAAGCATTAAACACGGTCAAACAAATTTTGTAATCAACTCTCTCTGGACACTTAACCAGCGTAATTCATTTAGTAGTGGAGTTATGTGACATTGTTTTTCTTAACCAAAAAAAATAATCTATACCCCTGCATTATCACCATCTGTAATCTATCAAGTTCATAATTTGGCAATATACCATAAATGTCGTTGCCGACGAATATATTTATAAGTATTTTTGTTTCATTCTTGGGTAAACTTATCATCATCATCATCATCACAGCCCATTGCGGGCCTTGGCCTCCTCCAGCATTCCTCGCCATCTCCCTCTATATAATGTTGGGCTCATTATAAATATTGTAGATCTCATCATCGCGTTGTATTCTCCAAGCTTCATTTACCTGCACAGGTACGAATATCCTTCCGAGTATTTTTCTCTCTAACACTAGTAGAGATAATTTATATTTTTTACTCGATACCCAGCATTCAAAACCATACTAACTTATGGTTCTGAAACTTATCATAGGTATTCTTATATAGCATGCTGCAGGCACTCATAATTAGAATTTTTGACCTTACATATTTTTTTGTACTTTCATATTTTATATTTTTTAATGTCAATTTCTCTGTGAGTGTCTCTTAAATAATAAAATAAAACTTTGACGATGTTGAAATATGTAATCACATCTGATAAGTTTTGTCTATGGTTTTGCTTTTGTCTTCTCTATGCAGCATATTATGTTTGTACTTCCGTTTTCCGTTTTTATTGTTTTTGTATCTTGAATGATCTTTAATAAATCAGTATACATCAGACTCTGTAGAGTTTATTTATTTACAGACAAAAGTTTTTCAGTTGTCTTCTAAATAAATAGATTATACTGATTGTTATTGAAATTTATAAATAAAATGAATGATGTATTGAAACCGTTTCAGATAACGGTGAAGGAATGTTCTGTAGCCATCAAGTCTATTGAACTGCAGCTTGTGAGGGTTGAAACTTGCGGCTGCTCCGAAGGATATGCCAAAGATGGTGAGCCCCTTGCCTGTTAATTTGTAATTTCAAATTTTGATGTTCCATCTAAAATGAGATGGGTGGTGGTAGAGCGGCTACGACCAATTCCGTTCACCTATAGCACAAGCATTTATGCTTAATTTAGGGAGTGTATGAAGATGTATATGTACTTATTGTTTCAAGAACATATTCATTCTGTAAAAAAAATCAATTACCTATAATTCTTTTTTATGTTAATTTTTTTTAGGAACTATGAAGAACGATTGTGAATATTTGAAAGTTTGCTGAGTGAATCGTTATTATGTAACAAATGAATGAAATATAATAATTGACAGTTGTAAGTGTATATAAAAAGTACTAGACAGAGGTGTGCACAATATTTGTGTTAAAAATATGTTAAGATCCTTCAATGTGCGAAATTATACAGCTAAATAAAAGAATATTCTTACAAAATGTTGATTAATTGTTCAATATTTTGATGAACAGCTAAAATTTGAATACATTATTAAAACGAGTGGGTTGTGGCCAACGCTAAACTCCTCACTAACAAGTCATTCTATAAAGTATTTAAATTTTGTATGGAAATATTCAGCATTTTCATGAAATGAGTTTGTTGAATTATTTTTTATAAAATATTTTATTATGAAAACTTGATAATCCTTCAATGCCATTATATGAAAGTGATGTGCCTTTTTACCAATTTGAAAATAAAAATTTCAAATTTTAAGTTTCCTGAGCATGGGGTCACATTAAAATATTTGACAGTTAAAAAAAAATGAGAAGCACTATTCAGATATCCTTCAAAATCTAATGGGGTCTAAGCGAGTATTAGATATACATGTTTGCAAAATTTTAATAGAATCGAATGAGTACTTTAGTCTATAATCGATAGAGTAAATAAACACGCCGTACATAGTATACACACACACACACACAGATACATTGTGACGAAACTTTCAGAATACAATCTCAGCATGATACTAGTTGATAATCTGCAATAAAAAAAATACCCTTAAAAATTGCGAAATCATAACTCCCCATTATATACCCTTGGGTTAGTGAGGAGTTAAAATTGATTCGTTATTTAAAAAAATTATACATTAAAAATTTTATTACATGAAAAAAAGAAAAAAAAATTGTTACACTATTAAAAATTTTGATTCATTATTAAAAAAAAATTGTTTACATTATGTTATCAAAAATTTTGATACATCATTAAAAAAATTAGATTCATTATTAAAAATGTTAATACATTATTTAAAATTCCGATGTTTAATTGAAAATGTTGATGTATATTTTCAGCAACCGAGATACAAAATATTCAAATTGGAGAAGGAGACGTTTGCAGAAATATTCCAATACCAATATTCATGCTATTGCCTCGTCTATTTACCTGTCCAACAACGCTTACAACCAACTTTAAAATTGGTAAAACATTCTATTACCTATTATTTATTTGTTAAATATTTCAATTTATGACACTGTACCTACATTACAATTAGGTACATGCACACTGCAATGGTGCTCCCAACAATAATGTATGCAAGTGAGACATGGACATGGTAAAATTAACACTTTGGAAATGATGTCCCTAAGAGGAATGTGCGACAAAACAATCTATGATAGGATTAGATGGGTGGTGGCAGAGTGGTTAATACGCTGGATAAGTAATCAGTGGTCGTGAGTTCAAATCCTGATTTCGTTCACCTATAGTACAAGCTTTTATGCTTAGTTTTGGGAATTTACTGTATCCTGTCTATTTTTAATTTTTTTTTTTTATTTTTATATTACTTCTCGAGCAACTAACAGGTACTATGTCAAATATTAATTTATCACGCACCCAATAACAAGTTGCCACATTCTGGAGACTTACGATATTAATCGTCTCACAGATCCAGACTGAAAACACAATTAAAAACTGTATCTCCACCGGGAATCGAACCAGAGATTGGATCAGCAGCCAGATACCCAACCAACTGAACCATGAAGGCCGACAAATCACTGTACATCTATTGTGATCTGTGATCTATTATTTTATGGTTATTTTTGTAAAATTCATGTTATACAAAGTGATTTCTGTTCCAACTGTTTTCTGTTAAACTGATACAATGGCATCACATTGAAAAAAATAACAAAGATCTTTTGAATAATTACAGAATTTGAGGTGAATATTGCCATCATCTTCTATGACGATCACCTGGTAACTGAGAACTTTCCTATCATTTTGACGAGAAGTTGATTTGTGATGAAGCCACATCCCAGTTGTTATATTTTTTACTGTCTCTTTATTATCTTAAGCATTAAATGTTTGTTCTGCTATTGAATATTCTTTTTTTTTCCTAGAATCAATTATTATCATCGTTATATTCATGGAGGAATTGATTGTATGACAGAATAAAAAGGAAAGCTGAGTTAACTTGAATAGTACGGTGCTTTATTACAACCATTAAGGAACTGGTAGATAAAACAGTTCTAAATGGCTTTAGCACAAATATATATGCTGTAGAGGTGGGGGTGAGAGGCCTGCCTATAAATTCTTTATATTCTTAATTTAAGGACCTGGGTCTCCCTAGAGGTCAAATAAAAGAACTTTTGGAAAGGGTGGTAAAAGCAGCATTATCCGTGGATTTGGTTGTGCAGGGAAGTGGAGTATCAGTCGGAGGTTGGTGGGTGAGTGGTAAGCGTGACTTGAGTCATAAAGCAGCCCCTTAATCCTGCATACATGGTCCCAAGCCCATGTGGCTCGCCTACACTGGTCGCCTGGATTCGTGAGCCCAGTGAAACCACGATTGCCTTTCCCTTTTGTATCTGTGAGAAAAATTATATTAATTAAGGTTTTAATTTAATTTTTAATTTTTTTGGTAAGGAATTACCAAACAATTATGGTCTCAACTTTCACGTCCACTCAACGTGACAGAGAGACCATCTACTCATTCTCCCCAGACATGGAACCTCTGCATTCAAGAGCAGGTTTAGATATATACTTCCTCATAGTACTGGAATGAGATACTGTGGAGAATAAGTGCAATAACCTCATTGCAGAGTTTTAAAAAACACTACAAGGTATGCTTGTTGGACCAACAAAGGTGCCAGCAGTAGCGGATATTTAAAAATTCAAATCTTTTTAGTTTTATCTTTTTGTACATAATAAATATATATATATATATATATATATATATATATATATATATATATATATATATATATATATATATATATATATATATATATATATATATATATATATATATATATATATATATATATATATATATATATATATATATATATATATATATATATATATATATATATATATATATATATATATATATATATATATATATATATATATATATATATATATATATATATATATATATATATATATATATATATATATATATATATATATATATATATATATATATATATATATATATATATATATATATATATATATATATATATATATATATATATATATATATATATATATATATATATATATATATATATATATATATATATATATATATATATATATATATATATATATATATAGATCCCCAAATGCGTCCGCCAAATATCCGACAGATCGGCGTCCACCACTTCTACTTATTATTTTAGGTTTATGTCAGTGAATTTAGAGCTATTTGTTGCTCACAATCATTGTAGCCATATATATATATATATATATATATATATATATATATATATATATGGCGTTTCTTTATATGTTTCTTTATATTTTTTGTTTAATTCAGAAAAACTATCCCATCACATTAGAAACGCCTGACAGCGTATAAAGTCCAAATGAAAACATTACTTAAATTGAAAAATATAAAGAAACGCCTGATCCTGCAATCTGTATAGATCTGTAGTATAATATTTCTAGGCTATTTTTCAAGTAAATAAAGGAATCGTCATAATTTGTCGATCTACAGTGACATCTGTAGTCCAAAACTCCGTAGCTTTCGAAAGATGGCCGGGGAAATGACGTTTCTCAATGTTTCAACATAAAAGAATGACAGCGGAAATTAGTTTGTGTCTCATCCGACAGATGGACGCTTAAAACCCACTTGTGAACAGATTTCAATTAACTAAATATATACAACTTTCAACTTTGCGATTGTCACAAGGAAACCACTATGTATTAGACATTTAATTGGTGAATGTTGTCATGGCGCAAAGTGATCACTTAAGCCAGCCGATGACAGGTCGTAAGCCCTGTAGGAATGTCTTGTGGTCTTCCTTGTCTTCATATTCAAATCTCTCTCCATCCCTCTATCTCTGCTTGAGATCTCTTCAAAGATACCTATGAGTACATACTTCTGTCTGTTGCATTCGCTTTCATATCTACATACTAACCTAACCAACCTATTTTAATCAAAATTAAAGTAGGTTAAAAAAGGTTAATTAGGTTTGTAACGTATAGTAACAATATTTTTTTATTCTATGAATGCGCTTATTTTAACAATATTTTTTCAAAACCATATTCAAGTATTATGTGTTTCTGATAGAAATACCCGGTTTATAGATTCTACAGTAAATTCGCTACTGTTAAGTTGGTTTATTATCATGTTTTTAAATAACATATTCTATATTGTGAATATATGTACCTACTCATTCTATTGATGAATTAAGAATTCCGATTATGGCAACATTTTAAATGAAAAATACGAACATTTCTTAGCTTTTCATTGGAGGGAAATATCTAGATTTTCAGAAAGCCGTCCATTTTCGTCGTTCAATCGGAATAATTGTAATTACTTATTTTATGTTAATTGTGTGTGTTTTCTGTATCGTTTTGAAATTGTGTGGAAATTGTGATTTAAATATTATTTATTATTTACAGTTAAAAATAATGCCGTGTGAAGTTTGTAACATTAGTGATCGCGACGCCATCAGAATGGACACGACCAAGTCCTCGATTTTTTAATTGAGCATGGTGTTTTAAAAGATTCAACACCATGCGAAAAATGTAAGGTGTTTTTTTTGTGTAAATATATTTCATTGGAATCCTTATTCAAAATGGCGTCAAAAATTTTTCACGACATGAAAATGTGAGTGTTAATAAAATATGTTATAATCGTATTTTTTTAAATTATTGCTTCTTCAACTCTAGCGGTGAATTTCGAAAACTTGAGTAGAGTCAGGAAACCAACCATTTTTATAATTAATTCTGATTTTTTTTCATATATTTTTCGCAATTTTTTTTTTTTTTTAATTTTTCAAAGCCTCACCGCCAAAAGTTATTATTTTTCCCGTAATATATACGCGTTTATCTATCTATTGATATAAAAATTATTACGATCGGCAAGGGACAGCTCTTGTAAATAATTACCGAAAGAAATTGTCATTTGGTTGTATACTCTTCTTTTTTTTACGTTTTAATTTTTTGTATATGAGTGATAGTCCAACAAAGCAAAAATACATATCCACATACACCACTCTTTTCTATTATTGTTTTCGAGTGTCCCGTAAGAGCCGGGTAATCGAAAATACATCAGGCAACAATAACATCTGACATGGTTCAGCAATGAGGTTCACCACCCATTCTGAATGTAGTGCCTTTTTAGGTGAGACGAGACTGGTGTGTGGGCATACACAGATGTGTTGTGCTCCCTTTTATAAGGCAATGCTCACCCCCACACCTTTCGCTGGTTACCCCACATTGTGGGATATGCCGTGATGGTATGAATGAATGAATACACACACACGCACCTTCACACACACATAAACATGATTACATTATATATCTAACTTTATTTATTAATTTTGTTTCCTGCTCTACTAAATCCTATGTATGCATGTAAGTAGATAAGTTGTGTATTTTTTTCTTTGTTCGCGTATCAATCATAACCTAATAATATTTTTAAAGTGTAATGTGTGTGTGAAGGTGCGTGTGTGTGCACTTTAAAAATATTATTCGGTTATGATTGATACGCGAACAAAGAAAAAAATACACAACTTATCTACATGCATACATAGGATTTAGTAGAGCAGGAAACAAAATTAATAAATAAAGTTAGATATATAATGTCACTACTCAATAACATCTCAAAAATAATTGAAAAAATAGTAAAAAACCGGATTAGCTCATATCTAGAATCAAATAATCTCCTCTCTAATAAACAATATGGTTTTCGAAAAGGTTTGGGAACTGAGTGTGCTATCGCTAAAATCACAAATATAATAAATCTTCACGTAGATAACGGAATGAAATGCGTGGGAGTGTTTTTGGACTTAGCAAAGGCTTTCGATACTATATCTCATAAGATTCTTATAAAAAGATTAAAAAATAAAGGAATTGAAGGCAGACTGCTTACATGGCTTGAAAGTTTCTTACTGAAGAGGAGACAGGTAGTTAAAATAGAAGATGAAATCAGTGAATGTTATGAAATAAAATTTGGAGTACCGCAAGGTAGCACATTGGGTCCATTGTTATTCATAATATATATAAACGAATTGTGTGCTGACCAAGTCAATGGAGATATTGTTACATTTGCGGATGATACTGTCCTAATTTTTAGTGGAAATGAGTGGCAGGATGTTCACGAAAACGCAGAAAATGGTATCAATATCGTTAAAAATTGGCTAGACAATAATCTTCTCACTTTGAACATCGAGAAAACAAAATACGTGAGATTTAGTGCTACTAATACAGGACAACCCAAGACAATTATGAACATAAAAATCAAAACAAAAAATTTAGACTCATCTGAGAATACTGAAATCTTAGAATCGGTTAAAAAAATAAAATATCTAGGCATAATTGTTGACAGTTTTCTAAAGTGGGATTCATATGTAGAATATATTACAAACAAAATAAGAAAACTGATACATATTTTTTTATCAGTTCGATACATTTTAGACTTTAATCAGATTAAACAGTTATATTTTGCTTTCTGTAATTCAGTTTTGGGATATGGAATAATGGGTTGGGGTGGAACTTACAAGTCAATTCTTGATCCATTAGAAAAAGCCCAAAAAACAGTTTTGAGAGTAATATTGAAAAAGCCATTCAGGTATCCAAGTGATTTGTTGTTCAGAGAATTCAATGTATTGGACGTTAGACAAATTTATATACAAAAAATAATTATTTATGTGCACAATCATTTAAATACGGAATTCACGATTCAAAGTAATATATATGTAACAAGATATGGATACAAGGGATTATTACGAATAAGGAAAACTAATAAGACTTTTGCACAAAAACACTACTCTTTTTTAGGACCAAAAATTTATAACGCTCTACCTAGCGAGTGCCATTCTATGAGTGTGCCCGAATTAAAAAAAATATGTAAATAAGTGGTTATTAAATATTGGTAGATCACAATCGGAACATAATTTAACATATGTGTTTACTTAAAATAATTTCATTTCTTTCATTTCTTTGATCGCTTTTTTCATTGCCTGAGGACTTTTACTTATACTAATTTATCATATTGTTATCTCATTGTTTAAATTGTTTGCTTTTTATTTATATTATAATTATTGCATATTGAATTGTTTTGTTGACCAATGAAGGTTTATTGATTGCTTAATTTTTTATATTTTTTTTAATGCTTTAATGTGTTTACTTATTACTTGTATTATACTATTGTATACTGATTTGTTTGTTGACCCATGATTTGTTATTGGTTGCTTTATTAATGTCTTTCATTGCTATGAAGTGTTCACTTATTTATTTGTTTATTGATTGCTTTCAAACTGGGATATTTTTTCATTAATTACTATGAGTATAATTCTTCTTTTTTTAATTTCAATATTTCAATTATGTAGCTAGAAGTGGACTTGTTATTAAAATTGTGGTAAAATTGTCTGTCTTAAAACAGGAATTACTCCTAGTTAGATAGATAAAGATTTATTGGAGGAACTAAAAAAAACATGGTACTTCCCAACAACTATTTTATATTATATTATTTTTATTTTATTTTATACACAATAAATCATAAATTGCATGTTCAAAAAACCTTAGTTCCTGTATGTATCTTGTTAGGGAAAATAAATGAATATTATTATTATTATTATTATTATTAATGTAATCATGTTTATGTGTGTGTGAAGGTGCGTGTGTGTGTGTGTGTGTGTGTGTGTGTGTGTGTGTGTGTGTGTGTATTAGGGAGTGTATGGTGTAGGTGCAAGTGTGTGTGCAAGTGAGAAGGTGGATAATATAATATGTGAGCATGCTTGTGAACCTTTATGCGATGTACCCAATTATTCATAAGCTTAGTTATATTAGAGAGGTTTTTATCTTACTAGATTCTAGTTAGCTTGGTCATGGCAGTATTAGCCA
Organism: Molanna angustata; assembly: GCA_963576475.1. Taxonomy (NCBI): domain Eukaryota; kingdom Metazoa; phylum Arthropoda; class Insecta; order Trichoptera; family Molannidae; genus Molanna; species Molanna angustata. The sequence continues at coordinate 16,306,416 of OY754990.1, forward strand.
TATGGAATCTCCTCATTGTACGCTAGTGTGGTACGCTCAGCAGATCGAAGAGGCAGACCGTGATTTGACAATAAACAACCTTATTATTGAGATATTGTGGTAAATTTGTATTGTTAATTAAAGTATACAGTAGAGAAAGTAAATTAATATTACGACGTTGACGTATCTTAGGCCAGCGAAGAAGATTTCGGTTAGTGAAAACATGATCAAATAAAACTCTTTTATTATGCAAAATAATTCACATAATGTGGCGGACTTATTATTACCTTTGGCTTGAAATAATCTTGCGATAATCCATGTCTGTGAATATTATTTTCATCGACGTTGATTGTCATTTTTTTGCACTATTGTACCGAGAGCCGAGACCACGAGTCTAGAGGAGCTTCTAAAGCTACTCTTCGTGCCATGCATTCTTTGTCATTCTTACTAGCGTTCTGTGAAAGGGCCGTTTTCAGTCCCCATATGCGGAGCGGGTGGAGGTGGACGTAGCTAGCTACCTTTGTTTTTAATTGGTTGATTTTCAACCTAACAAGCTCACTCTCTCTTTCGACCATTCTTATTAATTCTCCAAGTTCGCTTTTGGTTTATTCATTTCAAAAAGCAAGAACATGATTAGGTATATGAAAATTTTAAAGAATATATTATGACCAAAAGAAATAAAATACATTATAAATACATCTTATGGGACGTTATCTAATTTCATCTCTTTGAAATCGTATTAGATACATAATAGGTATATGGTTGATATCACGTTAATAAACATCGATATTTCGCTTATTAAAATGCCGGTGAAATAAAATTTATTTTCAAGTTTATATATTGTAATTGACGTTGTCTGATTTCATAATCTCTTTGAAATCGTATTAGAAATGTTCTGTTTTGTCTATGTGTTGTATTATCACCGTTCTTATTTGTCAGTGTACTGATTTGTCATTGTGTTGTTTTGACTGTGTGTTGAATTGTCGCTGTTCTGTTATGTCGTTTTCTGTTTTGATGTGTAACGAATTGTCGTGTTCTGATTTGACTTTAACGATTTACATTTATACCTATATTTTAATTTGTGGATTAGGCTACTCTACTAGGCTAAGTCTGTCCCAGAGTAACGTTATATAAATCAGTTCTATCATTTTAATTCGTCATAGGGTTAGTTATTTTTGTAAGGTTTTGTGGCAGGTTGAAGTAATATAGATGTGCAAGTAGGTATTTTTTTTTGTGTTGTATGAAAATTGTCAGAATAATTACAGTACTGCTTTATACCGTCGTAGGAAAATTTGTAGGTATAGATCATACTATACTTAGTAAAAGTACCATATTTTATAACAGAACGATGTATGACAGAGTTCGGAATGAAGACACAAGGAAAGAAAGTAAGATAAAGAAAGATGTAATTAACAGAATGAAAGTTAACACATTTAGATGGGTTGGCCCCTTGGGAGAATGAACGAAGAATGCCTGACGAAGAAAATATATAAAGCTGACCGGAACGGCATAAGAGGTCGCGGGATGGCACGACCATGTAAACGAAATTTTGAAAGATGGAAATGCAAGAAGTGTGAACCACAGACATGTTTCAGACGATGTATGAATGTTGCTGAGGCGATGAATGTGTGTCAAGATAGAAAAATGTGGCATTCGGTTCTCTCTGCCTACCCCGTGAGAGACATGGCGTGCTGGTCTGTATGTATGTACGTAGGTATGTATGTATAGTTAAAAGTTAAAACTCGTCTGTGTATACATAATAGGTCTTTTCTTTATTCGTATAATTTTCATAATCCTAGAACGTCGCTATTTGGTCTCTCTCAAATCAAGGTTATTGTGAATATCCTGGGGTATTATTCTAGGTATGCAGCTAGGTACTTCAAAATTCAGACCGGGCCGTAGGAATGCGATCGACCAAAAAGGTCGATACATGTTAGATATTAAACCTTAGGGTCGTGACCTTAATTTTGACTGTAGTTTTTTTCTTTTGTTTTTTATGTTTTGCGTATTGCGATGAATAGGTTAATTTAATTTTCTATTTATCTCGTATGCTGGATCTTAACTTTCTAGCGTTAGGTAATTATTACTGGGATGTTTTATTTATTCATGCTCTCATTTCTTCCCTGGGTTATTTAATTATTCGATTCTTTATTTATTTATTTAGCTGTTTATCCTCTTAAATGGTTGTCTACCACTTCCTACGTTTACCTATTTCTTCGTATCTCCTTTCCCTGATTGCGTTAGTTATATTTACGTATTTATTCCCCTACACCTATCTGTATTTTTTTTCTTTCAGCAATCACTCTGTTGGTTTATTTACGGGTTTATTTCTACATTAACGTAGTTGGCTTACTCTCCAGATCACTAATTTTTTTTTATTAATGTAAAATATGTAATGGCTGTATTGTTTCCCGAAATTAAAATAATTAAATAAATAAATCAATTTTCTTGTTTGGTCACATCATTAATTACTTTTGTCCTTTTATTTTGGTTACTTATTCTACTACTTGATATTAGCTCAGGTTTCTCTGTTTGCTTGTTCCTTCGTGCCTTTCCTTCCGAATTCCTTCCTTATCTCGCATTAATATTTCCTGTTCCCTATCTTCTTTCGGTCCGCCTGTTCGACAGTGGATAAGCCCTGGCTACCTCTACTTATATTTCCTTGTCTTGTCTCATTCAAATTTATGTGTCCTAATCTTAAGACTAAAGCCGTGTCCGTGAACCTGATACCTTGGGGTGGTCTAGTGATTCGGGCATCGTCTGGAGCACATATGCTTTCCCACGACCTAAATTTGCAGTGCCATTGCTGTTAGTCTAACTTCTGATTTATTGTATCCGTTAGAGCTGCCCGCGAAATCTGACACCTTTCTTCAACGGACATTGCAGTGGCGTAACTCTCTAACTACTTTGTCCTTTGATTTTGTTCAATACGAAACATCTCTGTGTTTTCACAAACCAAAAGAACAATACCGAGGATCTTACCACGGTGAGCTTGTCTGTTGTTTTCTTATTTATGCTTATATACGAATTGCCCGCCAAATTATAACTTTTGTAATTAAATTATTTACCAATTAATTATTTACTTATTATCATTTCGTTAATTATCATCCGACACTTATTAGTTATATCACACTCTATTGAATAGGATTCAGCGATTTGGGCAATGAGTTTGGTTATTTGACTGATCCTTTCTTCGATTCTTCTAACAACTATGATTTTACTTTTTTTTTTTTTTTTTTGTTTAAGGCAATTCACCCTGTAAAGAGTGCTATGTGATGATTTTACTTTATTTTTATAACTTTTCCTTTTATTTATTTTTGTACATCTGATTTTTATTTTTATGCGGTGTCAAGAAATATTCAAGTTTTTTGAAAAACAAACTCAGGGCCGTGAATCAATAATTAACTACGTCTAGACCTATATCTCTCTGTGCCAATCTGTAATAACAGTAGCAGTTAGTTACTAGAAAATTTCTTTTGAAAGCATTTTCCTATGTCAGAAGCAATTTTTATAAGACTTGTTCCCGCTTTTTTTTCTGATTACCCAAAATATTTCGGTACGCCCCTGTCGCATTCCGACGTCCCGAACGCTGACGTGTTCCCATGGACCAGCCAAGATATCCATATTTGTCAATTATAATTTATTGCGTCCTGCCTGGTACTTCTTTGCGACTGACAAGGTCCTCCGAGGCTAAATCAACATACCAACGACGCAGGATTCTGCGAAATATGCACGCCTCTAGTATCTGAGACCCGACGCGTGATTTTGTTCAACTACTTATCCATGTTGGATATATCATGGTCATAAATGCATCATGGAAACCAACTTGAAGAAAAAATAAGTAATATTGGCATCTTAATGCATTTACTTAATTTTATAAATCATTTTTTCATCGAGATCTACAATTATAACAAAGTATAAACAACGGTAAATATTTTTATTACTTGATTTATCTGCGTTTTCTGTGGTTATTTTTTGTTTTCGTCTATGGTTGAGTCGTGTAAATAGTCGTAGCCTAAAAAATAATTTAAAAAGATTCATTCAAACAAGCAATAATACTCAAATTACAATATTACGCATGCAGGTATTACGTCTCTTTTCAAACTCTTTTAGATTAGTTTCAATACTTGTAAAGGTTACTTTCTTCCAAGATATATTTTACTAGCAAAATTATGTCTTGCAATATTGCAATGACAGAAAAAAGTTTATTTTTAATGTGTCTTCTGTATATTTTTTTCAGACAATGGACATTCCTGTGATCCAAGGGAAAAATATCATAATAAAAGAGGAATATTCTCCTTCAAACGGCAAAAATATTGGTGAAGAGTTTCCTGAATTCTCAATTGAAGAATATGAAGCAGATTTAAAAAAAGAAATCGAAGAGCAATCGGTCATTAAAAATGAAGACAAAATAAATATACCTATACATGTTCCGACTCATTCGGGTGAAAAACAACATGAACGCAATGTCTGTGGGAAGACATTTTCTCGAAAAGGATATTTAACCAAACATAAAATAACGTATTCGAGTGAAAAAACACATGAATTCAATGTCTGTGGGAAGACATTTAATCAAAAAGGATATTTAACCAAACATAAAGTAACGCATTCTGGTGAGAAACCACATGAATGCAATATCTGTGGGAAGACATTTTCTTTCAAAAGGCGTTTAAACCGACATACACAAATTCATTCGGATGAAAAACCACATGAATGCAATGTCTGTGGGAAAACATTTTCTCGAAAAACAGATTTAACCTCACATGCAGTAACGCATTCGGATGAAAAATCACATGAATGCTATATCTGTGGGAAGACATTTTATCGAAAAAGAAATTTAAACCAACATACACTAATTCATTCGGGTGAAAAACCACATGAATGCAATATCTGTGGGAAAAATTTTTCTCGAAAATCAGATTTAACCTCACATACAGTAACGCATTCGGGTGAAAAACCACATGAATGCAATATCTGTGGGAAGACATTTTATCGAAAAAGAAATTTAAACCAACATACACTAATTCATTCGAGTGAAAAAACACATGAATGCAATGTCTGTGGGAAGACATTTTCTCGAAAAAGTGATTTAACCATACATAAAATATCGCATTCTGGTGAAAAACTACATGAATGCAATGTCTGTGGGAAAACATTTACTCGAAAAACAGATTTAACCTCACATACAGCAACGCATTCGGATGAAAAATCACATGAGTGCTATATCTGTGGGAAGACATTTTCTTTAAAAAGGTGTTTAAACCAACATACACTAATTCATTCGGGTGAAAAACCACATGAATGCAATATCTGTGGAAAGACATTTTATGAAAAAAGAAATTTAACCAAACATAAAGTAACGCATTCAGGTGAAAAACCACATGAATGCAATGTCTGTGGGAAAACATTTTCTCGAAAAACATATTTAACAACACATAAAGTAACGCATTCTGGTGAAAAACCACATGAATGAAATGCCTGTGGGAAGACATTTTTTCAAAAAGGAAATTTAAATATACATAAATTAACTCCTGCGAAAAACTAACAAAACTAAATTATCTTTCAAATTGTTGTTATTATACAACAACAATTTGAAATATATATTTGTGCTGATTATCTGAACTCCAGTAATAATTCAAACACTTAATCATCTTGTTCATTCGGGTGAAAAACCACATTAATTCAATTTCTGTGGATAGTCATTTTCTTTTAAAGGACAATTAACTACTCATAAATTAACTTAATCAAGTGGAAACCACATGAATGCAATTTCTGTGCTAAGACATTTTCTATAAAAAGGTATTTGAACAAATTTAAACTAACTCATTGGGGTGAATGTGGAACATTTTCTCGAAAAGGATAATTAACCACACAATAATTATCTCATACCAGTTAAAATCAAGATGAATTGTCGGCAGACATTTTCTGAAACAGGAAATTTAAACAAACTTACTCATTTGGATGAAAAACCGCATGAATGCTATTATCTGTGGGAAGACAATTCTTCAGAAGAAATCTTTTAAACCTTATCACCTTTTTCACTCGGGTGAAAAACTTACAATAATGCAATGCCTGTGGGAATACATTTTCTGAAACAGGAAATAAAAATAAACATAAACTAACTATTTTGGGCGAAAAACCACACGAATGTCTGTGGGAAAAAAAAATCTCAACAGGGGGATTTAAACTAACATAAACTAACTCATTAAGCCGGCCTGACACCACGTAATATTCCATCTCATGTGGAACATGACTGAAAAGTAGTGGTTGCATTATTTTTTGGAGGAATATGAATTAAAACTCATCTCATTAGTCCTAACAGAATTAGCTGTCTCCTACCCCAATCCAATAATATCAATAATTGAGAAGTCAGATGACTGGAATATCCTTATGGATATGAGAACAGAGATATAACCTTCCAATGGAGATTTACTCTCTTTCATTGAAAAGAGATATGTATGTGGAGCTGACTGTTCCATGGGACACAATTATTCCAAAATACCACCAATACAAACTAAACAAGTACATGGAACTGGTAGATAAAACAGTTCAAAAAGGCTAATCCGCATACATGGTCGCAAGCCCATGTGGCTCGCTTGTTCTGGCTGGGACTCTGGTCGCCTGAGCTCATGAATCCACGATTGCCTTTCTCTTTTGTATCTTATGAACTTCTGAGAACTTGTAGCTCTTTTCATCCCCGGATCGGCTGCTCGTCGGACAAGACAAGAAACTGCCATATTAGAACCAATAATATTAAGCACTGTTTCCCAATAAAAAATAAAGAAAGCAATGTTAGATATAGAGAGATGTGAATATTGCACCTACTTGGTGGTGAACTTCTTCCTTTGTATCGGCAGGTCTTAGGGAAAGCACCCACCTCTATATCACATTTTAATATTGGTGCATACATATTTTTAGGCATCTCTTTTCTATATTATGTTTCATGGCTTATTTTCCAACTGTTTTTTATGTTTCATTCTTTTTTTAATGTTCATACATATTATATACATCTCTTTTTGTTTTCAGTTTATAATATTATTGTATGTATTAAACGTGTTTGTACTAATTTATTTTGCATGTGATTGTAAAAGGTTATTTATCCGTTGATGGAAGTAATAAATAAATATCTAGAGGTTTGGACAATTTCATGATTTTCATCGTTGTTGATAGTTGGAAACGAAACATTCTTTGTATCATTATTATTATTGTTTATATTGACATGAATAGTATCTTTACTACCTTCCCTATCCACCTTTTTCTTAAGAAAAAATAGTTTGTTCTAAAAAGACATCCATGACAACAGAAGCCAAATACAAAAAGATGACTGCAGTTGCGAAGGCTACATAGAAATGCGTATCGTGCAGGGATGCTGACCCATGATCAAACCCCTCAACCATACCTACTTCTGTGGAATCCCCGGCGGTGAATGTTCCTCATACGCCCGCCCAATCGAATAGTGATCGGGCCTTATCCTCTGATATCATAGAGAGATTGGTCCATATAGAGAATTAAATATCCAAAACAAATGACTCTTTTCAACATATCTGGGAAGAACTATTCGCTCAAAAGAAACAAATAGAGAGTTGCCTCGCCATAATAAATGGACTATCATTTATCCTATCATTTACAAAAAAATATCGAAGACCGACAACGGCTGATCTCGGTTGGAGCGGAAATGATACCAATGTGTTTATAAACGAGCACTTGACGGTGACAAGAAAACTTCTCTTATCCAAGGCCAAATTAAGAGCTAAGGAGAAGGGCTACAAGTTTGTGTGGGTTAATAATCATAAAGTGCTTGTGAGACAGAATGAAACTAGTCAAGCTTTTGTTACAGAAGATAAAATAATTGATGAATATTTTTATTATTTAAGTTTAATTGTCTTTAATCTTGTTTTTATATATTACTCTAATACCTTATCGTCCTATATTCTCTGTCCTGATTCCTTTCAATCCAATACTGCTCGTGTTTCCTGCTCACCAAGTCGCTGTCCCTATGTCTCTCAACTCGGGAAAAACATAATTATTATGTTTATTATTTTTATTAATGATCTCAAGTTTTGAGTGTGAACCTTTTGACAGCCATGACAAACTGACTGCTATATGTAACAATACTCAACACTGAGGGGTACTCTGTAATTCAATACATAACAATAATATATTCGTTTGTATTTTTAAACACATGTTATACAATCTATATTAATTTTTGTGGAGTTTATAATTATATTATTATTATTATTATTATCGAGATGACAAGCAGGCAGCAAAAAGCTGATATGCTTGAAGAGTCCAGTGTCACTGCAATCCATCCAGTCCGTTCTTAAACGAGTTAACACTCTCAGCAATAACCAGATCCTGAGGCAGCCTGTTCCAAGCATCCACCACTCTATTGCTCAGGAAGTGTTTATACGGATTCTGACCAAACGCACTTCTATTTAACTTCAGGCTATGGCCACGCAAGTGCTCGTTTTGATTCAGAGTGTATATATGCAGGAGTTCAGGACAGTCATAATGATTGTTTAACACTTTATATGTCTCAATGAGGTCACCCCTCATTCTTCTTTCTTTAAGCGTTGTCAGTCCCAAGGCTTGGAGCCGCTCCTCATATGTCCAATCCTTAAGCCCCGCTCCCATTTTGGTGAACCTTCGCTACACTCTCTCCAGCAGTGCAATGTCTTTCTCAAAATATGGTGACCAAATTTGGAAACCATATTCTAATAGCGGCCGGACGTAAGTCTTATACATTTTCACCAGTAATTCTGGGCTAATATTATTACACGCTCTACGTATCAGATATGTCATACTGTTAGCTCGCTTTGCTATACCAAGAATATGTTGATCCCATTTGAGATCTTTAGACACTGTAATACCCAGATCCCTTTGGCTATTCACTGATCTGAGAATGGTTCCCTCCAATCTGTTTTGCAGCTTGGGATTCTTTGGGCCAATATGGAGAGCTACACATTTGTCAGCATTGAGCTTTATCAACCATTTCTTGGTCCAGGACAACATTTTCTCGAGATCTTCCTGAAGCTGTTGTGAGTGAGTAAGTGGATTTCCAAAGAACTTGGTGTCGTCCGCAAATAGTTCCGAATGGCACTGGGTGTCTATTGTGAGATCCGATATGTATAGAATGAAGAGTAAAGGTCCCAACACTGATCCCTGCGGAACAGAGCTCAGAACCGGTCTCTCAGAAGATAGCTTATCTCCCACTCTCACCTGGAAATGTCTATCCGTCAGAAAATCCTCAATCCACCTAAGCAGCTTGCCACGTATACCAAGATGGTCCAATTTCAAGAGCAATCTTTTTATCGGAACAGTATCAAATGCCTTCTGAAAATCCAAATATATAACATCGACAGGTTCATGTTGGTCGAAGCTCAGGGTCCACCGATGTAAGCATAATAGCATGTTAGACACAACAGATCTGCCCGGCATAAAGCCGTGCTGTTCTGCTCCAATAATATTGTTCTCTCTGACGAAGGCCCGCATCTGATCAACAATAATCCTCTCCATACACTTACACAGAACACTTGTTAAACTGATAGGACGGTAATTGCTCGGATCCAGTTTGTTTCCCTTCTTGTAGATTGGTGTGATAGTTGCCCTCTTCCATTCCGTAGGGAGCCTTTCGGTGTTAAATGAGTTTCTCATCAAATGCGTGATAGGTCGACACAGGGACTCGGCACATCTCTTCAAGACAGTTGGAGGAACATTGTCTGGTCCCATGGATGAGTGCTCGTCGAGGTTACACAGTACTTTTTTTATGAGATCTTCAGAGAAATTAATGTCGCACAGTGTGTTATTAACTCTTTGAATTCCTTCAACATCTGGGAGTGGACCATCTGGTTCTCTAATAAACACCTTCTGAAACTGATCTGCAAGTATATATGCCATCTCTTCACGAATTGATGTTGTTCCTCCCCCCTCAACATTCAACACGGGAGGAACATTTACCCTCGAGGACAGTTGCTTATTCACATAATTAAAAAAGGTTTGCTTCCACTCATCACTATTCTCTCCTCAAACTCTCTACGACAATCTTTCATGAAGGATGTAACTTTGTTATTCTGCTTTCTATAAATTTGGTAATCAACTGGTAATTTAGTCCTTCTGTATTTGTCCCAACACTTTCTTTTTTCCTTAATTAATTGTATTGTCTGGAGATTAATCCAAGGTTTATTAATATTAATCTTCTTTCCTTTAATCGTTGTGGGTGTATGGATGTCCAATGTGCTCATTACTTCACATTTAAACCTGTTCCAGATCTCATCAATATTACTTGAGAAATTGGTAATAAAAGAGAAGTCTCTCTCCATCATGCTTGTCTCAGTGACGTTGTAATCTGTTAAGTTATAGTTCTTTCTTAATATTTCATCCTGCGACCCTTGTAATAACTCCAGATGCAACTGTAGTAAAGCTATTAGGGCAACGTGATCACTCTTACCTATGCATGGTTCATATTTTATTTCATTTATAAGATTTTCCTCATTAACAATGACAAAATCCAATATAGAAGGGGTTTGGTTTGCCCTGTATCGAGTCGGCTGGTCAACCAATTGGTAAAGATTGCTATTTGAATACATTTCCAAAAACAAGTTTTCGTGTGTGTTGGAACTTTGTAAGTTTTGAAGAGGCCATGTTAAACGTGGTAGATTGAAATCTCCAAAAATCAAAGTGGTTAATGTTTCACCAGTAAAGGCCTGTATATTGTTGTATAGAGCATTGTCATCACTTATGCTCGAAGAAGGAGGCCTGTATATGCCACCAATCACAAAAGTCAAGTTAGCAATATGGACATTAAGCCATATGGCTTCAGTATAACCAAAATTTTCTCTCAATCGTAGTGAGGCCTTAACCGTTTCATTGCTAATCTCGAGACGTTATCGTGATGAATCATGTGCTACACCAGTGCGGATCACGATAGGTTAACGTGATGGACAATGCTCCACTTAAACTCGCTGTAGAAATCTTATTTATCGACATATCCAAAATATAATAATTACATCGTGTAGCTGAACCATTTATCTAAGTAAATATGATTTTAAAAATATTTAAAAAAAAATTGGTAGATGGCGGTAGAGTGTTTACTTTTTGTCTATTTCATCTCGAGACATAATCGGGACCCGCACTGAGATACCGCTTTGTATGGATATTAATGTTGTGTATAACCCATATCCGAGGTAGTATAGATTGTGCGCCGGTTTAGAAAAATATTTATGTTCGGTATTTATTTAGTATATAAAAACAAAGTATTTTGCTGTAAATTTATATGTTTTTGTTTATTTATTTATTTTGACAATAAGAGCATTATTAACTAATATGAAAGTAAAACAATGAGTAATTAATCTTATTATTTAATTATATTTTATTTGTGTCTTTAACGTTGATTCATATTTCAAAATTATTATTTTTTTAAAGTTATGTGTTTTTGAGAGTAACTTCGATTTTTTGTGTCACCAACTTTTAAAATCTTACTAAGTGATAGACAAAATACATTGAATATTTTTTGCTATTATGAATGAATTTTGCTTTAATAAATGTTTCGAAAAAGTACTCCAGATCCTGTTGACTTATTACAGTATTATTTATAACAACCAATTATTTTATGACTATTTTCTACTATAAGTTGATAAATTACAGTGCAGCGGCGCATAGGTCAAAGCGCTTACAGATAAACTTCATACAAACATATAAGGCACTAAGCAATTGTTGAAAACTGTGTTTGTTTTCGAAGAAATACTTAAAAATTCATGAATTTTAAGATGATTTTTATTCACTATATTCTTTTCTATGTCTTTTTTTACCTATGTGATATATTTTTAATTAGTTATGTTTTTGTAAGCTGAAATGTTGAAAAAATCAGTTAAATAGTATGCAGAAACACAAAATAAACAAAAAATTGTATTCAACATTTAGAACAGCTAAAAACGAATATTCTTGTCGAAGATTTCAAGTATCTCAGGTGAGTAGTTATTGAGATATGACAATTTTAATTTTGTCCGAAAATTGTGCCGCACTGAGGTGTTACATTGTTTAGCATACGCGTAGCACGGAAAAGGTTAATAGGTATGTCTTGGTATTTTTCAGCACATATATTATGACTCCGCCTCCACGCATATCTACTCTGTCACATCTGAATATAGAATAGTTTGATATATTTACAATAGAGTCAGGAATATCACCATTCAGCCATGATTCACTCAACAAAACAAACACTGGACGTACTCTTTCAATTTCAATCAACAACGAATCCAACTTTGCCGTAAGGGATGCTATATTCGTATAGAGTATGGGCAGGGTTACAAACTTATTCGCTATTGGTTTTTTTGTAACTTAGTAATTCGTGGACACCCCCGTATATATTTTATTGTTATGTCTACTTCACCACTATTTTGACGACTCTTCAATTCCTCCCTCAGTGCCTTGAGATGCTCCAGTTGAGCAGAAGTGAGATCACTCTTGATTCTACCAGGCTTCGGAAGCCGCTTCTTGTTCCTGAGAATCGTCATTGCTTGTTCCCTAGATTCCATTATCACTTTGAGGGGTCGCCATTTTTGTTCCCCTTGTTGGCGCTTTCCCAAACGGGACACCTTTATTCCCGTATTAGGGACATTAGTCAACACTTTGATAATTTTTCCCCACTTCAATTTTATCATGTTGGATCCTATCCGCAGACTCCTGGGCACTAGATTCAGGAACATCATAAATGATGATGTTTCTAGATCGTATTTCCCACTCTACAAGTTCTTCAAGGACCTCTTGTTGAGAGCCTGTTTCTCTTGGTCCAGTTTTAAGTCTTTCAATATCCTGTTGCATCTCATTCAGTTTCTTGATGAGTAAGGGGACCTCAGAGAGCCCCTTTTGACAGTCCTGGCAAAATAATCTCAAGACCCTGGTATTCAAGGCCAAACATTTAATTTCCGTTGCTGTTAGTTTTAAGCACCTTGCACAGGTGTCCTTCTGGCAACTGTCACACTTGTAGTGAATATCATGGCTAGAATCCACACCACACACAAACTGAGCCATTGTAAGATTATTACTAAGTATACACCACAGCCAAACTTTGAAGCACTATAAAATGCACAAAACCAATTATTTTTGAAATAAATTTTGTGAAACGGGTGATAAGGAGCTTATTTTTAATATTTATACAACTTTTATCAAAAATTGGTTAGTATTTTCAGATTAATTTAGTTATAATTAGACACATTCACACTAAGACACAAGACTTGACAGATGTTATTGTTACAATTTCTGTATCGCGATATCATATGCTGGGTAATCCATATTATTTTTTGCAGAGTTTTGTATCACGATATCATATGTTATATAATCCATATTATTTTTTATAGGGTTTTGTATCGCGATATCACATAATATGTAATACATGTGGGATTAGAATAGTGAATAATTAATAAAACAAACGACTCGGAAACAAATCTATAATTAACTATAAAATAATACGTCTAATGGCGTCTGGGTCCAGCTCGTCTAGCTTGTCGACTGACTCGCACTTCCTCTACCCGCTTCCGTGGCTCGAGCACTTCCGGCACTGTCACGCCGGCCCACTCTGATCCCTGTATAGTAAATATTATATTTTTTTTGTTAACTCTTTATTTTGTTTTATTATTTAGTTTTTATTTTCCTAAGTATGTACCCAAATGTTTGTTTTTATAGTTCTTTTATTTTTTTTACATTATTATTATTTTTTATATTAACTTTTCTAAGTGTGTATATTATTGTTTGTATATTTTAATGATTTTTGTATTTCAATGTGTATACCTATGTACCTATATCTTTTATTTTAAATTATATTTTTTTTCCACTTACTTAATATTATTTTTTTATATTTACTGTTTTTGTAAAAGTACCTTTTTTCCTTTTTAAGTGTGTTTATGATTGTATTTTTTTTCTTTTGTATTTCAATGTGTGTACTTAATTGTTGTTCATGTGTGTAAAAGGCAATTTGCCGTAAATAAAATAAAATAAAAAAAAAGCACAACTTTTTGAAACAACAATTGAACAAGAACAATTAAGAATTGTCATAATATTCAGTATGTATATTATGACTACGATGCCAGAAGCATGCCTCGATATTTATTTTTTAAATTGATAAACCGTTCCACTGCTATAAGAGGACGAGACAGGTCTTTCCAACATTTAGTTGCAGCATATTTGAAGCTACCTTCAAATACTGCCCCTATATAAATAAATAAATAAAGGATTCTTTATTTCTCTTATAACAAAACATTATAACTTCTAAAATAGATAATATAATATAAACAAGAGAAATCCCACCAGGCAACACCTGTTTGTGTAAATTTTTTTTTTTTTAACATGTCTACGTAGGGTACACCAGCTATTAGGATTTGGGTCCATTTTACTCTTCCGAAGAAGCACACTACGTAGCGTTGGGAGGGGTTTGCAATCTAGAAAAGAGTTTATTAATTCGGATTTTAAAACGACCCAGGTTGTACGAAGGTGGAAACACAGAATTCGGAAGATCGTTCCACAGTCGGGCTGCTGTATTAATAAAGGAGTTCGAGAAGCGACTTGTTCGTATATGTTGAAGGTCCACTGTGAATGGGTGCTGCGATTGAGTAAAGCGAGTGACTCTGTTGCGAGTGGGTGGAGGAGGGGCCAAAGATGCAAGTTCTTCTGAGCAATTCCCGTGGTAGCATCTATAGAATAAACTTACATTATGTATTACAAAATGATAAATAATGAGATATATTACAGTGTATAGTTAATTAATTTTTAATAAAACATAAAATAAACAATACCAGAAATTAAACATAAACATTAAAAATAAAAAATATACTCTTTAAAATGTTGTATGTTTATGCAGGTACATAATATCCACAAAAAACACCCACCACACCACACTTTCTATCCACATAAACACAAATTAACGTCTTTTTCCCTTTATCCCTCTTCCTTTCTCTTCTCATATCCTCCATCCAATAAACATAGTGTATCTATCTGATGTATTTTTTTATTATTATTTTTACATATATTATTTTTTGGTTTTTATATTTATTTTGTATTTTAAATTTGATTTTTTTTTCTATTTGTATTCTTATGTTCCTGTAACTGACTGTATTTACCATGGTGGTTGACTGGTAGAGATTACCTGCGGGCAATAAGTCCTCCACGTTTTTTAACTCAATAAAAGTCTTTTATTATTAACAAGTCGCGCGGTTTAACTAAATGTTAGCCGATACCAATTCTATAACTGTGGTTCGTTTCTTTGATGCCTTTATACATTTTAATATACCTACTCACTATGTTGATATTTACATATTAAAAAAATGCAACAGAATAAAAAATGTAAAACAAAAATAAAAAATACTAAAAGATACAAAAAGGTTTTTAAACAATCAAAAGGAAGCTTAAATTATTATTTAATCAACATGATTATTTGTTTCAAACTTTCAAGTAAAGCACCAGATTAGAATTATTGTGCTTTAACTCCTCTATTATAATTGTTTTTGAGTCTCCTGTAAAGGCGTAATTTCAAATACAATCATTCATACGCCATATTCCACAGTGTGGGGTATTCAGTTACAGATGTGCATAAGCTTATAAAAGAAAACAAGACACATGTGTGTATTCCCAAACACCAAGTGTCGTCCCACAGGACACCCGGAAACGATGATGATAGAAAAAAGTGTAAGTACTATTCTAAGCCCGGTGGCTCACTGCAAATCAAAAAGACAACAGGAAGAATAACATTTCACATAGTTCAGCAGAGTTTTACTACCAATTCTGAATGTAGGTTTTTTAGTTGATGACGTGTCAGCAAATTCTCATTCATCAAGCACAAAATTTTATATCATTTTGACGAGGTAATGCAAAAACTTTGTTACCTATAGTATTATTTATTTTATTTTTGTACATAATATAAACAAATATAATTGTACACTGGCGGGCTTATTGCCATTAGGCAATTATATATTTATCTTGTAAATTTATGTAATTTTGTTAAACAAAAAAAAATGCATAAAAAAGTTAAACAAACATATTTTAAATAAAAAAAATAATGAACAAAAATATTTTTTTGTTATACAAAAAAAATAAAGCAAGGTAAAAAAGAAATATTAAAATTAGAATGTGAAAATGTAAACTAGACAAAAATAAATAAATATTTTTTTTAATAAATTTCTCCTCTCGCTGAGAATTGATCTCAGGATACTTCCAAAGATGTTGAACAACTTAGTATGCCAATGCGGTCGATATATATCAGTAAATGGTTGATACAATATTCTGAGTGTGTAATATTGAAATATTACATTTAACTTAAAATATTCCTGCTTTTAAATTCTATTTTACAATAGTATTATTTTTTTCTTAAAGTCATTCCAATCCCCTTCTTCTTTTTTCTTTCTATTGCCATATCATACAAAAACGAATTGATACAATATTTCTTGATAACCAGTACCAACGGAATTTATTACCTCATTAGGTCAGTTAAGGCTATACTAACAATAATATTTATCATACATATATATTTTCAATCAAATAACTCTATACACTTGTCTTTTAGTTGGCCATAAATGGTTCTTGCTTTAACTCAATACAGGTAGATGGGGAATCTCGATCTATTTTACAAATGTTTTTTTCACCATAGTGAATTTGTATATGTCTCTTTAATATTTTTTTTTCATAACAGGTTTTACCACATATGTCACAATCAAATGTTTTTTTAATGGAGTGAGTTTGTTTATGATTTTTCATTGATCTATGCCATTTAAAACTCATACCGCAGACTAGGCATTTATATGGCTTTTCATCAGAGTGTTTTCGTTTATGTACTTTCAATGCTGATTTCTCGAAGAAAGCTTTACTACAAATGTCGCATTCATATGGCTTCTCACCAAAGTGAATTCGTTGTAAATGTTTTTTCAACGTACTATTTTCTGAGTAAGTTTTACCACAGATGTTGCATTTGCTTTGTTTTTTAAATCGTTGAATTTGTTTTGTTTTTTTACCAGAGTGAATTTGTTTATGTCTCATTAGATGATAATTTTCAGAGAAAAGATGACCACAAATATCGCATTCAAATGGTTTCACTTCTGAGTGAATTCGTTTATGTTTTCTCATTGTGCCATTTTCAGTAAAACTTTTACCACATATGTCACATTTAAACAGTTTCTCTCCAGAATGAATCCGTTTATGTCTCTTCAATGTACCATTTTCAAAGTATGTTTTACCACAGATATTGCATTTAAACGGTTTCTCGCCTGAGTGTATATCTTTATGTTTCTTCATGGAATCTTTTCTAAAATATGTTTTACCACAGATATCGCAACTAAATGGTTTTTCACCCGAGTGAATTTGTTGATGAAGGATCAAACTAATATTTTGTACAAACTCCTTACCACAAATATCACATTTAAATAGTTCATCATCATTGTGAATTCGTTTATGAATCTTCATATATTGTTGAGAAAATTTTTTACCACAGATGTCACATTCAAATGTTTTTTTAACAGATATATTTCGTTTTTTCGTTCTAATCACACTACCATCAGATGTTGGGCAGTAAGCACTGGTTTCAATTATGTAATTATCTATTTTATTAGAAAATAGACTCTTTTCAATGCATGAATTTTGTTTATTTATGCATTTTTCTTCTTTTTTTATTTCAGGAAACAAAATATCCACTGTATACTCCGGAACCATATGAAATAATTCTATTCCTTTATTTACAGGTTCTTCTTTATTCAAACTTTTCTCCATTTTCACAACCATCTTGGCTTCCATACTAAAAAAATACAAATTAATATACAACACTGGACTTTTTACAATCTCCAAATCTATTTCTATTCATAAATTACAAGTCTGGTTTCATGATAAACCACTTTCTCATAGGCTGAACATGATCTGGAACAAACTGATGAATACATAGGATGTGCATTGTTCTTCTTCTACCTTCACCCCCCGTTCTGCCTGTGGGGACTAATAACAGCCCTTACTAATAACAGTAAGAACGCGTGAATAACACAAGTCTGGAGAATAGATATTTCAACAGGCGTATGCCGTCCATTTATGTTGCCATCCTGAATGAGAAAATAATTTAAGATGGACAGAATACATAGAAAATGTAACTAAAAAAACCGACAACTTACGTACATATTCAGAAATATTCAAGATATTTTTGATCATTTGCCCACAGACGACATTTGCCCAAAGATATATTCATTTCCTAGGCCCAAGAATATTTTTATTTTATTTTATTTTATGTAGCTTCTCGGGCAACCAACAGGTGCTATGTCAAATAATTATTTAACACGTACCCAATAACAAGTTGCCACATTTTGAAGACCTACGATATTTATCGTTTCACAGATCCAGACTGAAAACACAATTTTAAAAACTGTGTCTCCACCAGGAATCGAACCCGGGACCTTTGGATCAGCAGTCAGATAACCAACCCACTGAGCCACGAAGGCTGTTTTGTTATTTTTATAGGCCGTCATCGTCCACAGCGCTCCATTCCTCTTTCTGTCATAAACCCCATCCCCACATTCTTACAATAAGTTTTTTTTATTTAATTACCAATTTATTCAAAATAAATCATTTATATGGCAAAACGACGTTTGCCGGGTCAGCTAGAGTATTATAAAATAGTAAAAAAACATACGCTAATAATGCTGTCTATGATTTTTTCCCTGATTATAAAATGATAAACATATTAAATTAAAAAAAATATATGGACTGTCTGCACTTTTGCGTAGGTACTAATTATGATATTGCCCATCATTACCGGTGACAACATTTAATAAAACTTTTCCCATGCCTAGATGCTGTCAAATAGCAGAGGCAACGCAAAGAATTAAATGTTTTTTTTCTTTTAACGTTGGCATGACTTTGGTGATTCTCTTCATACTTCATACATTTTGCCGATTATTTTTATTTGTATGGAGTTGTGTTTCTTATCCGTAGGTATTATAATACTTTTTGATTGCCTTATGCTAAGAATTAATATGTAAATGTAATAAAAAAATATTGTATTCTTTGTGAGCAGAAATGCAGAATGCGATTTTACGCATTCATCCAAATCATATTATAATACTAAATTGAATGTACTTACTCCTGTTGACTGACAATACGCTTGATTTTAAAACAATGCTTGTTTACAATATGCTTATTTGCATAATCCTACAATTTCTAAATAGTTAGCAAATACGTGGCATTTAGTGAGTCACATAGAAAAGAAATATATTGTGACTTATTAGTACGCGCAAAGAAGTTTTTCTTGGCAGTTTTTCGGCAAACATGATTTGTATGGAAAAGCCACGTGACTGCAGTCTTCTAATGGCGGCAAGGCAAATTTTCATACAAAAATACTAATTTTATAATCAAAATTACCGGTTATTTTGTGGTCGAACTGAATGAATTTTAATTGATTTTGAAAGTTTCAAGTTAATATTAAATAATAAATGTATTTTTTTTTGCATAACCTATATTATTCATATCCTACGCATTGTTTATAAAGTCATCTATTTGAGATTCATATTCTTTTTACCTTCATAGAATAATCTACTATTACTAAAAACTAGTTGCATGTAACACATGAGATCCAACTGTCGATAGCGATATATGTAAGAATAAGTACCAAACTATAAACCCATAAATACAAATTATTTAATATTTTAAGATATTTGGTTTTCAGTACAACATATGTACCTAGGTATGTATGTCAAGATAGGATAGTATGGAGGTCAGTCCTTTGATCCTAGATTAGTATCCGAGATTAGTATCAAACTATTAATTTATTCTTCTTCTTAGATATTGTGTGTAGGCTACTGCCATACAAATTGTATGAAGCATTGTCGTCACTAAATTCAATTTTTATAAAAATTGTTAAAAAAATTTGAGATGTACTAATACAAAGTTAATATTTTTTATAGAAAATTAAATTATCTAGTTGGGGTGTTTCGGCTTTTTTCGATAATTGTATAAGTTTTGGAAATATAAGCAGTTAAACTCATAAATTTATCATAAAAAAAATATTTTTCTTAATAAAAAATGTTTGAGAAACCCTGGAATTTTTTTGAAAAAATCAATTTGAGATTTTTTATTTTTCTATGTTTGTACCAATTTTCAGCGTTCTAGCTTTTATGGTTTCTGAGATATATGGAAAAATAAAGTAAAAATTCAAAACTTGATAACCCCTGATTGAAACAAAAATTCACAATTCTGAGTATAAACATTTTGTAGGCCTATAACTGTTTATTCTTCTTCTTAGATATTGTGTGTAGGCTACTGCCATACAAATTGTATGAAGCATTGTCGTCACTAAATTAAATTTTTATAAAAATTGTTAAAAAAATTTGAGATGTACTAATACAATGTTAATATTTTTTTTATAGAAAATTAAATTATCTAGTTGGGGTGTTTCGGCTTTTTTCGATATTTTAAAAAAAAATGGAAATATAGGCAGTTAAACTCATAAATTTATCATAAAAAAAAATTTCTTTATAAAAATTGTTTAAGAAACCCTGGAATTTACTTGAAAACATAAATTTAAGATTTTGTATTTGTCTATGTTTACACCGATTTTCAGCGTTTTAGCTTTTATGGTTTCTGAGATATATGGAAAAATAAAGTAAAAATTCAAAACTTGATAACCCCTGATTGAAACAAAAATTCACAATTCTGAGTATAAACATTTTGTAGGCCTATAACTGTTTATATATTTTGAAATTTTGGGATCTGTAAATTGAGCGGATCAATATTTATAAGGGACACACACAGACACACAAAACTTACATAAAATGTTCTACTCCGAATTCTGAGTAAATCCATATACTGGAATATATATGCTGCGAGGCCTCTAGTTGGTGTTATTAGCATGCAAAAAGTCCACTACGCCATACAAAATGTTTTTTTGTAGACGCACATCTTGGCTTAATAATGTCGATTCATTCAGATAATTGAATTCTCATGAACGAATCGACAGTTGGATAATTGCTAAATGTACATCATATTTTGATTTCAGTGGATGACTTGCAAAGTCAAATATTGTTGGAATAGCTACTTTGGACAATTTATTTTTCCCAAACTGATTTTTTCGTAGCAAAAAGCTTATAAATATAAATTATTACTAGGCTTTATTTGTAATAGGCTCATTAACGATGAATAGTTTGTTTTTCTTTTGAACGCAATGATCGATTTAACTTTCCTTTGAAGACCCTTCAGAAATCTCAAATAAAATTAATTTTTAATACAATTTTAATTTACGTTCATAAAACGCCAAGAAAATCAAATGGCAATATCTATTCATGGTTAAGTTACTATATAAAATGCACGAACGAGGTTATGTTACTATATAATATGCACGAACGAAAATCTTATGCTATGGTGCACCGGCTTAGAATAGTGCTTCCACACTTTTTTTTAAAATGAATATGTCTTTGTTAAACAAGGACATATACACCTTCCTACGTTCCCTAAAATAAGCATCGATTTTTTCTATGAAGCGTGCTTTTCGCGCCATCTATCTAATGAGCTGCTAAAGTTTTACTTGTTATTATTTACATAAGTGGTAAAGTGTTTCATCGCAGTCCTGGTTGGAGAGTAGTTTGGTAAGATCTTTCCAGTTATATATCATTTTTGCCATGCCTGTATGTGTAAGTCTTTTCAGGCACATCACAGCCGATTATGCTTTCATTTCAGAGACAGCGTTTAATGTTTATTTTTGTATTTTACTTTTCAGCAGGAGCTTGATGAGACCTCTCGTCTACCACGAGGGAACATCATGCCAAGGTGTGGGGAAGAAAAGGAGAAACAAATGATGGCGACACTTAAAAATTGTTTTAGTACGGCGCTTTTTTTATTTATAATATTCACAAATGGTCCATGGCAAAAAAAAATATTAAATAAAAACAACAGACAACAAATAAAACAGAAACACGTGGCATCTACCAAAACGAACTCAAACACACGCGAACACACGAAAAGACGCCGACCAGAATATACCGCCCCAGGGTACAGCGACATCCTTCCTCCAGGCAAGTCACTGTCTTCCACGTGGTGACTGTAGTTCGGTGGGGCCCAGCATCTGCGTCAGGCTAGCAGGTCTTCCTCGTGTCCGGCGTGGTTTCTTCTTCTCCTGGGGGGCAAGTCTGGTTCGACCGGCGAAATCAAAACCCCAGTGATTACCCATATCATGGATATAATTATCGTATGGAGTTCTATGACATCTAAAGATATTGTAGAACATATAATAATTATATCCATGATATAGGTAATCACGAGGGTTTTGATTTCGCCGATTGAACCAGACTTGCCCCCCTGATCTCCTCCTCCTGACCGTCACCCATGGCCGGCTCTGTGCCCCACGGCACGCTATGATGGCGCATCTCGACAGAGGTGGCATACCAGCTGGGGCCTCACCAGAGGCGAACCGACGCCCCAGACGACACGGATTGCCCCTCGTGGTTCAATCTGCGAGCCGCCGCGTTCCCTACGCGGTGGCCCCACACTGCGCTCTGCCTCCAACCTCCTGTCCTGTTGATGCCCTCATCTTGGTTTTGGGGCACCATCAGCGTCCATGCGCGTGACAGGTCCTGTCACACAGACCTCCTGCGTCGTCGAAAATATGGCCGCCATCGGGAGCACAAGTCGACCGATGACGGCGTCACAACAAGCCGTCCGTCTTCCACCAGCGTCGAATGCCAAGAGAGCGCGTGCCATAGCGCATGCTAGCTGCTCGCTGCAAGTTTCGTTGCTCGCCCGCAACGAGCGCTAGGTGCTTCCAGAAATGTTGCCGAGGAAAAAAAAATATTGTTTATCGGCAAAATTTATTCTCGGGCATAACAAGCTATAATTTGTAATTTTCAGCAATTATTTATTTTTCGTAACGTCTATATACCATTGTTAACAATTTGGCGATATCCACCGCGAGGCCTTCAAAGTAGTATGTTTTGATTTTGGCAATCTTTTTTTTTTTGTGGAGCCATTGTTTTTGTCACACGACGAGTTATCAATTTCGCGTCCCAACATGAAGCCGTAGTTTTTTATCAACCTCACGAATTATCAATTTGGCGCGTCTCAACGTGGGACCAGTATTCTTTTCGGCGCTTTTTATTTATCGTACTGGAATCGAATAGGCCTTACGACGTTGCTGCAGAAATTTCTACCGCATAGCTTTTATGAAGTTAGCAATGATCAGGCCCATGAATTCTATTTTATCTATGGAATAAAGACTTCTATTTGTTTCTGTGGTATCTAATATGTCAGTTAACATGACAATATGCATTCGTAAAGAGGTTAATTTATAAAAATATTCAAAAATTTCCAATAAAAAGTCAGAGATCATTATTTACTTTACTGCCTAATTGTTGTCTTTCGATGAAAATATAACGTTAAAAGAGTCATGAGATAAATGACATTTAAAACGCCCGATGCTGTGTTCCGATTGAAACGCCGCTCGAAAGCGTTCACTGAGATTGGTGTGAACAACGCCATAATCTGTAACTTCAGTTACACCCAATGCTCTACGTCGAGCGCTGTATCTCAACGCGCAAATTGCGTAAATAAAATATTTGTTATTTGACCGAGGTTAAACATAATCATACATATTATTAATAAAATAAAAAATATTTTACCGGCCCTATTTCAACCTAAGGGAAATTGCATACAGAGTAGGTATTGTCATTAGCTTCATATTTGTATTATTATTACTAATGTTGATTTTTTCATGTAGGTAAAGTATAATTTTCATGAAAACTTGTCTCTGATAATCGCCTGATCCGTTATCGAATGTTGGGTTTTTATGTTAATCCATATGAATATTTGTACTTTATTCAGTACTGCTCAAAATATATCAGAACAAATCGTGTCCGAAGGTTTTCATCTGGAAAATGTTTTTTCAATAAACCTTTTACATTGACAAAGTCTTACATTGACACTAAAGAAGAAATTAAGAATTTTACTATTATTAAATTTATAATTAATATTTTTCAGACAATGGACATTCCAGTGAACCAAAAGACGCAAATATTAAAAAAAAAGACGAATATACTACACCAAGTGACAGTTATATTTATGAAGAATTTCCAGATTTCTCAATTGAAGAATGTCAAATAGATTTGAAAAAAGAGATTGAAGAGCAATCAACCATTGGAATTGAAGACAAAATAGACACGGATTTTGATTTTAATCACGATTTGAATGTCAGTGGAAATTTTTTTTTTCAAAAAAGATGTTTAAATCTACATCGTATTACTCATTCGGGGGAAAAACCACATGAAAGCAGTGTCTGTGGAAAGACGTTTTTTCAAAAAGTACATTTGAATAACCATAAATTGTCTGATTCGGGCGAAAAAACACATGAATGCAATGTCTGTGGTAAAACATTTTCTCACGTGGGACATTTAAAACGACATCACTTAACTCATTCGGGCGAAAAACCACATGAATGCAATGTATGTGGAAAGGCATTTACTGAGAGAGGAAGTTTAAAACGACATCACCTTACTCATTCGGGCGAAAAACCACATGAATGCAATATCTGTGGTAAGACATTTTATCACAAGATAAGTTTAAAAGAACACCATCTTACTCATTCGGGCGAAAAACCACATGAATGCAATATCTGTGGTAAAACATTTTCTCGTATGGGACATTTAAAACGACATCACTTTACTCATTCGGGCGAAAAACCACATGAATGCAATGTATGTGGAAAGCCATTTAATGAGAGAGGATGTTTAAAACGACATCAACTTACTCATTCGGGCGAAAAACCACACGAATGCAATGTATGTGGAAAAACATTTACTCGGAGAAGAAGTTTAAAAATGCATCATCGTTGTCATTCGGTTGAAAAACTAAATGAATGCAATATCTGTGGTAAAACATTTTTTAACAAGGGAAATTTCAAACGACATCAACTTACTCATTCGGGCGAAAAACTACATGAATGCAACTTATGTGGAAAGACATTTATTAAAAGAGGAAGTTTAAAACAACATCACCTTACTCATTCGGGCGAAAAACCACATGAATGCAATGTATGTGGAAAGACATATACTCAGAGAGGAAATTTAAAAATACATCGTCTTAGTCATTCGGGCGAAAAACCACATGCATGCAATGTGTGTGGAAAGCCATTTACTGAGAGAGGAAGTTTAAAACGACATCACCTTACTCATTCAGGCGAAAAACCACATGAATGCAATGTATGTGGAAAGACATTTACTCAGAGAGGAAATTTAAAAATACACCGTCTTAGTCATTCGGGCGAGAATCCACACATATGCAGTGTATGTGGAAAGACGTTTTCTCAAAAAGGACATTTAAAAATACATAAACTAACTCATTCGGGTAAAAAACCACATTAATTAAATGTCTTGAAAAGACATTTTCTCACACAGATACATAATCTGACTCGATTCGGTTAAAAACGGGATATCGTTCGATAAGGTAAAACTAAACCCAACGAAGTTTTCAGTTTAAAACTACATCATCCGACTCATTCGTATAGTAAAGAACGGGATAACGTTCTAAAAGCTAAAATCAAACCCAATGATTACAAATATTCTAAGGTAGAGGCGTTTACATTGTGGAAATTCATTTTAATAAATTATTAAAATAACAAAACGAAGAAGAGAACTGTAGTTCTTGAAACTAGATGTGGAATAAAAATAAATAAGTGGAAATAAACAAAGTCCAATGATTACAGTTTATGTGGATAGCTACACCAGAAAGTTAGCATCTCTTTGAAAATACTCCTGTCAAAATCAATGGAGAAGCATCGAAACGGCGTACAGCTTAGATTGTTATGTTACAATAAAATTTTTGTATATCTCTATTTTTTGGCGACAGTGACTAGTCATATTGTATTTTTGTTAACCCAAAATCTTAGAAAATTTGTTGTTTTCGAATATATGGTAATTTATGTTATGAAAATATGGTTGTGAAGAAGAAATTCAAAAATATATATATTTTTTAATTTTATTGCAAAAAAACAAGTTTATGTTTAATCGAACAATAGGCACATCTTCTTCAGCCTATTCCCGCCCACTCCTGAACACTGGCCTCCTCCATTCGATTCCACATTGTCCTGTCCTGTGCATTTTGCATCCAGGATGTGCCAGCATAGCGTTGTATATTATCACTCCACCTCAGCTGCGTTCGTCCCATACCTCCCTTTGTTGTACGAGGTCTCCACGTGAGCACACTCTTTGTCCACTTATCGTCCGAGCATCTGCCTACGTGTCCCACCCGTTTCCATTTCAGAGTCGCCAAACAGTGGATTATATCAGTTACTGTTGATCTTTTTATTCTAGTGCAATTTATGACGTGATTGATTAATTATTTCAACTTAAGATATTTCAAATGACATGATTAGTTAATTATTTCAACTTAAGATATTTCAAATGACATGATTAGTTAATTATTTCAACTTAAGATATTTCACATGAAATGATTGATTAATTATTTCAACTCAAGATATTTCACATTTTATTTAACAATTTCCGTTTATTGTTTGCATAGTAACCAAAATAAGCACTAAAATCACTCAGATTATTATTGTCCACACACTGGCTTTTCCAACTTCGATAGTACTCTTCACTTCTTCCCCTTTTCTTATTTGCTCCTAGATTTCTCATCTGACAGCATCTAATGAGTCTAGGTTCACGTTCTCCAATTGTCACGGTCGTATGCCGTCTTCTTGACATCCATTGATCTCCACGGTGACGATGTAGCTTCCCTGTACCATCATTCTTTCCTGATTTGGTCCACATTCTTTTATGGCTGTGCATTAATTGTACTTCACATGGTTCATCCTTATTTATCAGGTTGGTTGATTCTGCCTCACACAGGTAATCCTCTGGTGCTTACCTCCATGTAAGCATATCTTCGCTTGGACAGGATAAGGAGTTTATGGGATGAGTGTTTTGTACAGGTTGGGGTTGTCGGTTTTCATAGGTAGGGAACAGTGGCGTGCGAGGGGTCCTTCAGCTGGTTCTGCCCAAAAAAAAACTACATCCTCTGTTTAGTCAACCTCCATAATATCTTTTCACCTTATATTTTTTCTTTAACTCCTGTTTTGTACTATGCACATAGCACCAATTACACGCATTGCGTAAAGGTAGGAGCAAATAATCAAAATTGCATAATATTATGAATATTTCATTTCTATTGATAAATATTTTAAATGCAACCCTTTAATAACTAAAAGTTTTTTAATTACTAACTGTAAATACATATCATGAATGTTAGTTAAAATATTCAAAGACATCTATGAAGTATCTTTCCAACCATTATCACAACAAATTTACTAGCAGTAAATGTTTTTATCCATTATTCTATTTTTCGTCCATTAGTTTTTATTCATAGATGTCGTGATATATTAATCGATAAATTACTCATATTTACGCAAAGGTTCTGTTTCTTATATTTTAATAATATTTATGAATTCCTTACAAATTGTACATACATTATTTTATGAAATTTCTTACATATTTTACAAAACGTTTATTTAAAATATAATAATAATAATAATAAACCGTTTATTTGTTGTCATTATTGTTACATCAAACAAAAAAAAAAAAATATATACAAAATTTTGAACTACAATTGACAACAAAAAGGCTATTGCTCAGCTGCGCACTACCAGGTATCCCTGGAGTGCTGCTGGTTTTCAGCAAAGCCTTGGGACAACACAAAACATTGAGGACAGACCACATGTAAAGATTTAATAGTAATTAAAAATAAAATAAAAATAAAATATATTTCAAAAATAAAATGTATTTCTTCCTTCTCTTTTTTCACTGCTGGAACCCTTGTTGGTTCAATAACCATATCTTGCAGTGTTTCTTAAAACTCTGCAAAGAGTTCATCGCACGTATGTTCTGCGGCAACTCATTCCAGTACTTTGAGGAATCATACCTAAAACTACCCTCGAATGCGGAGGTTCGATGTCTGGGGAGAACGAGTAAATGGCCTCTCTGTTGCGTTGAGTGGACGTGCAAATCACATGACCACTGTAGTCTATCAAACAGATAGGAAGGAGAACGTTTCTTTATCACACTATGTAGTTGACAAAGAAAGTGCAGCTTCCTTCTGTTAGACATGTTCAGAATCCCGTGCCGATTAAGATAAGGTGATATGTGTGCTCGTCTAGGTATATTGAAGCAGAATCGGGCACATAATCTTTACATGGTTTTTTACAATGAAATCGAATTTTTAAACTGCTTTGAATTACGCGGAAAATGCATAATACTTATAATATTTTAAATATTTTTTGAAATTTAATTAGAAACAATTATTATCACTCTCCCTTTTATTTCCAGTCATTTAAAAGATAAACGATCTATTCGGTATGATTCGAATCAAAACAATTCAATATATTTATATTAGCGCCAAAATCTTGGCGTAACATACAATAATCTAACGGTCGTTGATGTAATAATGTACCATGTTGAACAAAACCATCTGAATATTGTTTACACCCATACATACAAACTGTTGAAGAAGCTTCATACATGCCCAGCATAAATCTTACCTTAAAAAATACATAGATACACTAACACAAACAAACAAACTTTGTTCCTTTAGTCATGTGTATTGTATGCTCAAATGTATCAGGCATACTGCAATGAATATTAACGACAAAAGTAAAAAGAGATTTATTATTTGTCCCGAAATAAATCGTGAACCATATATGTGTTCTGACATTTTAGCTACTGTTATCAAAACTGTCAATGTTTCTTCCTTGGAAGTAATGTTGCATACGTTTTAAATTCAGTGTTGCAACAGACGAAAATAATTACAGTCAAATTGAACCTACAAAGGACAATTATTCATATTTTAAGAAATTCATATCTCCGTTAATATTTGCGCTAGAAAAAAAATAATAACTGTTTTATGATTCGTTATACGCCCTACAACTCGTTGATATATTAGAAATATCGTACAAGATTTTGATTTTTTTTTTTTAATTTTTTTTTTTTGTTTTTTTTTTATTTTTGATTTTTTTTTTATTTTGATAGTCATGCCAGGCATATAGGCATGTATAGTTTGCACGCCACTGGTAGGGAATATAAGTGATAATATGTTAATATCATGTCTTTCACAATTGGCACTTCTATTCGGTTGATGTCGACGCGGGGACAAGCCATCTGAAACAGCGTTGAGCCTTCGTATATTATACAAATGTACTTTCCTCTGCGTTTTACCCGTGTCATATATAAGGGTATTATCTTCATTTATTTGTACAAACGGTCCCCTAAATTTGTTGTGACTTTTATTTTTGTGGTCATTGGGTATCTTCTCGTAGACTCTTTGTCCGATTTTGAATGTTTGTGTAGTTTCCGGTGGTGGTTGTCTAGATTCCCAGGTTTTTTGTCGGTCTTCCATCATTTTCCCATGTAGTCTATCATACGTTCTACGCATGACTTCCTTGTGGTTTCTGACATAATCCTGGTAGAATGTTTTTTCGTAGTACAGATCGTACGGGTCTCTGGATTTTGTGTGTCCCAGTAAGATTTCCATAAGGATAAATTCTATAGCTGTATGTATGGTATTATTATAGGCAATTATCGCATACGTCATATGAATTTCAATGTTATCTTTATGGTTTTCTCTTAGGAGACATATTTGTTCGGTGAGCGTCGAATGGAATCTTTCCACTATATCATTTGACTGTGGATTTCGTGCCGTTGTAAAATGTATATTGATTATGTGTGCTTCCAGCAGAGATTTTATTGTTTCATTGTTGAATTCTCCTCCTCCCTCTGCTGTTACATTAGACACTGTTCCGTAGAATGAAAAGTACTGAATCAGCGAATTTTCCACGCATATCGCGTTTTTACTAGTTATGGGGATTGCTTGTCCTACTTTTGAAAAGGCATCTACTAAAGTTAAAAAGCTCTTTCCTAGTGTCGTAAAAACGTCAATATAGATTCTTTCGAAGGGTTTGTAGAATGTTTCTGTCAGCATCATTGGAATGGGCGCTGGTCTCCTTTCATATTTGGCACGTTTGCATGTCTCAAACATATTAATGAATTGAGTAATTGACTCCTTCATGTTTTTCCAATAATATGTGCGTTGTAAATGTTTGAGCGTTTCGGTTATTCCTCTATGGTTATTTTTTCCTTCGTATTGTTGTTTAATAATACACTTCTGTTCTACTGGATTTATTATGTTAATAATGCGTTTAGTACATCTGATTAATTTTGGTCCGTTGGAGTTAAACGTTTCTAGACATACTTGGTTAAATTGTCTGTATAGTTCGTCCGTTTCGAAAAAGAAATAAATACTCTTTTTACTTGTGGTATATTCCTTCATAAATTTGATTATCTCATCCTTATTGT
The DNA here is from genome assembly GCA_963576475.1 of Molanna angustata. Lineage (NCBI taxonomy): Eukaryota > Metazoa > Arthropoda > Insecta > Trichoptera > Molannidae > Molanna > Molanna angustata. The sequence goes on from OY754990.1 coordinate 16,336,733, forward strand.
TTTCTTTGGGCATCGCAACGATATATATTTTTTGATTTTGATTGCATCTATACAGACTATTCTAAAGCATTGCATCATACATACATACCTACATGTGTTGTATAGAAAATAAAATATCCTAAAATATTCAATAATTTGGATTTATGAGTTTATAGTTTGGTACTTATTCTTCAACTATACATACTATTATGTTTATTGATTATATTAATGATCTCAAGTTTTAAGTGTGAGCCTTTTGACAGCCATGACAGACTGACTCACACATGTAACAATACTCAACACTGAGGGGTACTCTGTGATTCAATACATAACATCTTTCACCCCCCAAATCACAAACCACAGCTCTTCAATGTGAAACCACAGCATCCTCCGGAATACCCAAAATCTCCCTCCATCTCTGCACCTCATCCTTCAGAGCCTGCCCAATCCCCGATCCTCGTTCAATCTGTTTATCTTGGAGACCGCTTGTCCCAGGCTCCTCACGTCGGTCGGTTTGATCGGTAGAAGTGTTGGACTCCTGATATCTATTCTGTGATGTTTCTCCAATACTCAATCTAGGCTCGACACGTCTTTTCAATTGATCAATGTGCCTTACCACCACGATTCCAAGACATGTGTCTATTATATATCTAGTTGGACCTCTCACTCTTTTGATTTCTCCTTTTAACCACTTAGGTCCGCGTCCATAATTTCTCCACCATACCTTCTCCCCTACTTGAAAATTTGTACATTTCACTTTATTATTATTTTCAATATCGCTTTCTCTTCTTTCCATGGTTGATAATGGGTGTAAGATATCAAATCGAGTTCTAAATTTTCTTCTGTTCAACATTTCGGCAGGGCTTTTCAATGTTACCGTACTTGGGGCAGTACGTAAGTCAAATAAAACTCGTGGTAAGTACACATCAATATTCTCTGTTGGTAATTTCTGTAATTTCTTCTTCACAGACTGCACTGTCCGTTCAGCCTGTCCATTCGATGCTGGATGATATGGTGGGCTCAAAATGTGTCTAAATCCATTTTGTTGTACAAAACTTTTAAACTCTTCAGATGTAAATGCTGTTCCATTATCTGAAACTAGAACCTCTGGTATTCCCTGTTGTGAAAATATTTCTCGAAGATTCTTTATAACATATTTAGACGATTGTGTTGGTACAATTTTAACTTCCGGCCATTTTGAGAATGCATCAATTAAAATAAAAAATATTTTCCCTCTGAAAGGTCCGGCGAAGTCCACATGAACTCTTTGCCAGGGATTTGTTGGTGTAACCCATGAATGTATAACTTTTGCAGGCATGTTTCCTACTTGTTGACAAACTTCACATGCTGCTATCATGTTCTCAATGTCTTTATCTATATTTGGCCACCAAAAATAGCTTCTCGCTATTGCTTTTGTTACCACCATTCCGTCATGGGCTTCGTGAAGAGATGTTAGTAGTGTGTCCCTTATTGGTGGTGGAATAACTACTCGATTTCCCCAAAGGATGCAATCCTCCATTATGGATAATTCCATTTTTTTTGTCCAATAAACTTTATATACCTCAGGTACCTTGTCTGGCCATCCTTTCAAAATCCAGTACTTTATCTTCTGTAAATGCACATCTTGCGATGTTAACTTTGCAATATCTTTAACTGTATATGGTACTGTATTAGGAGTTTCTGATAAAAGTAACACATCATAAAATATACTTTCTTTTTCTTCGCTATCACTAGACACATCCTTTATCATCATTCTACTGAGTGCATCAGCATCACCTATCTCTTTCCCAGGTTTGTATTTCAACTGATAATCATATGCACTCAGTTTTAATGTCCACCTTAACATTCTAGGTGATAAAATATTAGGTATTTGTTTATTAGGATCAAAAATACCTAGTAATGGCTTATGATCTGTACAAATAGTAAATTTCCTGCCATATAAATATTGATTAAATTTACACAGTCCAAAAATAATTGCGGCTGCTTCTTTGTCTATCTGGGCATAATTTCTTTCACATTTGCTTAATGTTCTTGATCCCATGGCTATTGGTTGTTGTGTGCCATCATTCATAATATGAGAGATTACTGCTCCCACTCCATAAGGACTAGCATCACACGTCAATATTATTTGCTTCTTCAAATCAAAATGTACTAAGGTTTTATCACTCGACAGAGTTTCTTTAGCTTCTTGAAAAGCTTTATTCTCTTTAACACCCCATTTCCATTTCACGTCCTTACTCAGTAACCTGTGTAGTGGTTCCAACATTGTCGCTTTATTTGGAATAAATCTTTCATAGAAATTAATTAATCCAAGGAATGCTTGTAATTCTGTGACACTTTTTGGTTCATTAACATTTTTAATTGCTTCCACCTTTGCTGCATCTGGATGTACTCCTCTGTAATCTACCACGAACCCTAAAAATGTAACTGATGTTGAACCAAAAATACATTTTGATTTATTCAACTTCAAACCCGAACCCTTCAATCTTTCAAGAACTTCATCCAATCTTTCGTTATGGATCTTTACTGAACTTCCTGCTATTAAAATGTCATCCAGTAACACAGAAACTCCATCTATTCCAGCAAGTAATGTTGACATAAGTCTTTGAAAGATTCCTGGGGCCGCCTTCACTCCAAAGGGTAAGCGTTTTACTTTATACAATCCTTTGTGTGTGTTTAAAGTAAGAATTTTTGATGTTGCTTCATCCACTGTTACTTGTGTATACGCTTGTTCTAAATCTAGCTTTGTAAATAATTTACCTCCTGACACGGCTGCTAATGCTTCATTGATGGTTGGTAAGGGAAAAGTATCTGTTTCTGTCACTGCATTTACCGTTGAGCGGTAGTCACCACACAATCTTATACCTCCGTTTGATTTGAATACTGGAACTATGGGAGTTGCCCACTCTGAATAAGTTATGGCCTCTAATACTCCGACGCTAACCAATCTGTCTATTTCATTTGAAACTCGGTCTTTCAACGCAAAAGGTAACTGTCTATGTCTCAAAAACCTTGGTTTACTATTTGGATTGACTTTAATAGTGACAGCTGGGCCTTTGTACTCTCCCAATCCTTCTGTAAATACACTTTGATAATTCTCTGTTACACTTTCTTGAGAAATATTATAAACATTTTCTGATAAACAAATTCCTTCAATCCTTATTTCTAAGGGTTCAAACCAATTTCTGCCCAATAATCCTGGGCCTTCCCCTGTAGCTATTAACAATGGTAAATTAAACATTTTTTTATTAAAAATTATATCAACATTTATCTCTCCCAACAGTGAAACTTGTTGATTAGACCAAGTTCGTAGTTGAATACTTGTTTCTCTCAAATATGGTAACCTATGTGGCCAAATTAACTTTGCTTGTTTTTCTGATATAATTGTATAGGTTGCTCCTGAATCAATCTCCATACATATTAATTTATTCTCTATCACAATTGGCACTTTTATTGGAGATGTTTGCGTTGATGTTTTAGTAATACAGTATAAACTATTTATTTTACTATCATCATACACCTTTATATCATATTTTTCCTTCTTTCTGCGGCACATGTTCTTCAAATGTCCCACTTTCTTACAATTATAACATTGGGCCTCACAAAATTTACACTTATTTGCCAAATGATTGCCGCCACACCGATAACATTTTAAATGTTTGTAATCTTTAACAGTCACTTTATTGACTAACATTGGTTCATCACGTTGATCTGATTGATCTATTTCATTTGTCACATCATTACTTTTATTTATTAACACAATATCTTTATCTGTTTTCTCACAAGATAGAGCTATTTCTACTGCCGATGTGTAGTCTAGGTTAGATTTTCTTAATAAAATTTCTTGGGTTTTGGTACACCTTATCCCTCCAACCAGTCTGTCTCTTAACATTGTTTCTAATTCTTTAAATTTACAGTGTGTACTCATCTTTCTTAATATTGCAATATAATCTGCAATAGATTCATCTTTTTGTTGGTTTCTCTTATGAAATTTGAATGTTTCTACAATCTCATTGGGTCTTGGATTAAAATGTACATCTAACAAGTTTTTTATTTCCACCAATCTTAATTCTGATGTCAACCTTGGAGATGCTAAATTCCTCACCAATTCATATAATTCACTTCCACAATATGTCAAAAATAGGGCTTTTTGAACCTTTTCATCACTTATATTATGGGCTATTAAGTAATAAGAAAATCTTTCAATGTATGTCTCCCAACTTCCTTCCACAACATTAAACTTTTCAAACACTTTTTCCATATTTTCTCGTCGCCACTATTATGTTTATTGATTATATTAATGATCTCAAGTTTTAAGTGTGAGCCTTTTGACAGCCATGACAGACTGACTCACACATGTAACAATACTCAACACTGAGGGGTACTCTGTGATTCAATACATAACACATACTATCGCTATCGACAGTTGGATCTCATGTGTTTCATGCAACTAGTTTTAACAATCAATATGGCGGCCTTGATATTTTTTTTAAAGAATAAAAAATATTCATTCATACCATCACGGCATATACTTACTACAATGTGGGGTTACCAGCGACAAGAGTGTTAATTACCTTATGAAAAAGAAACCCAACACATGCGTGTATACCCACACACCAGTTTTTTTTTTAATATGAGAAACCAAAATGCCGGCTGTGATTTTTCAAACTGAGTGATATTGCAATTCACATTCAACACTTCTAATTGTAATATCTCTAAAAAAATGTATTTCTTGTATGCATGTATGTAAAACACTTCAAATTGTTATATTTTTAAAAAATTGTATTTCTTTTATGTATGTAATTGTAATGTAATATGTCATTTCTGTATAAATAATGATAAATAAATAGATTAAAAAATTATGATGCAAAAACCATCTCGGGTGTACGCTGAACACATCCCTAAAGTTTTAATTCTTAATCGTAATACATACCATCAAGCTGTTTACCTATTCAGAGTAGGAAAACAGGTCTGACCTCCACAGTGTCCTATCTTGACATACATATTTTGTATATAAAAAGAAATATCCTAAAATATTCAATAAAATTTGGCTTCAAGGGTGTAAGCTAATAATTGATGCATTAAGATGATATTTTCAAAGTTTATTATATTTCATTCATATCAGGTTTACTTTGTATCTATATTGTTACATAGATTCTTTTTTTCTTTAATGAATATGTCCTTGTTAAACAAGTACGTATACATCTTCCTATGTTCCCTAAATTAAGCATAAATGCTTGTGCTACAGGTGAACGAAATCAGTCGAGGCAGGATTCGAGCTCGAACCACTGGATTACTGGCCCAGCGTACTAACCGCTCTGCCATCCACCCATTTTCATTCATTTAAAATAAATAAAAAACTAATATTATGCATAAGATTCCAATAATAAGGATTAAAGAAATCAATTTTATATATTTTTAAGAAGAATATTGGTAGATAGGTATATAAAGTGAAACAAATTGTTTTAAAAATGTACAAAAATTGTTTACTGATATAAATCTGTGATATATTATTTATTACAAAAATGTAAATTAAAATAAAATACTGAACTTTCACTCTGAAAATATAAAACTTCAAATTATAAAGTAATAAAATTCTCTCCATGGTAATAAGTTATTTAACAAAAATACAAACTTTCACCCTGGAAAATATTAAACTTCAAATTATAAAGTAATAAAATTCTCAACATGGTAATAAGTTATTTAACAAAAATACAAACTTTCACCCTGGAAAATATTAAACTTCAAATTATAAAGTAATAAAATTCTCAACATGGTAATAAGTTATTTAACAAAAATATAAACTTTCACTCTGGAAAATATTAAACTTCAAATTATAAAGTAATAAAATTCTCAACATGGTAATAAGTTATTTAACAAAAATATAAACTTTCACTCTGGAAAATACTAAACTTCAAATTATAAAGTAATAAAATTCTCAACATGGTAATAAGTTATTTAACAAAAATATAAACTTTCACTCTGGAAAATATTAAACTTCAAATTATAAAGTAATAAAATTCTCAACATGGTAATAAGTTATTTAACAAAAATATAAACTTTCACTCTGGAAAATATTAAACTTCAAATTATAAAGTAATAAAATTCTCAACATGGTAATAAGTTATTTAACAAAAATATAAACTTTCACTCTGGAAAATAAAAAACTTGAAACTATAAAGTAATAAACTTTTCAACATGGTTATTTAACAAAAAGTTATTTATAAAAAATAAGTTATTTAACAAAAATATGAACTTTCACTCTGGAAAGGATACAACATAATTGTAATATAAAATTGACGAGTTCAAGTACCCGACCTAGGGTCTATGGACGATAAACAACAATAAACATAAAATTATAAAGTAAAAAATTTCTCAACATGGTAAATTTCAGCCAACATAAGGTATTTAGTAAAAACATACTTATTTAAACCTCGTCAGGGGGGCAAGTCCGGTCAGAGCGTAAATGAAAACTCTCCATGGTAACCTATACCAAGGAAATATGGAGGTACCTCCATACCTTATGAAGGTCTCTGACATTAAGATATTAGACACCTCCATAAGAAAAGATACTCCTTGGTATGGGTAATATCCGAGTTTTCCTTCCACGGGTTTGATCAGACTTGCCCCCCAGAACTGAGTTAATACCGAGTTGTAAATTAAATAACACTATTTTATTTTTACATAATACCCCGTATTCAGTAACTATTGAAACTAAAATAAGACCGTACCTACTTAAATTGCAGATTTTCGGTCTAATTTCAGCATTATAAAGTATCAACATGGACTAAATAGAATAGGAAAGTACTTATTTTGGCCGGAATGTTCTTAAAAAGTTACTGAAGTAGACGTATTTTGAATAATTATGAAAATAATGAAAATTTCATTATTTTGATAATTATTAATAATACGCCTAATTTAGTAACTTTTAAAGAACGTTCCGGCCAAAATAGGTATTTTCCTATTCCATTTTGTCCAAGTTAATATTTTATAACTCTGAAATAAGACCGTAAATCTTAAATCTGCAATTTAAGTACGGTCTTATTTTAGTTTCAATACTTACTGAATACGGGGTATTAAGTCCATTGCGATGGACATTGGGTCTCAAGTAACGTAAAAATTTTGACTATAAAAGGAGTCCATTACGCGTCAAATCATCCAGCCTTGTCACCCATGGTCTCAGATTTTGGTGATATTTTTTTATTTGTTCCTTTTAACATCCTTATTTAACAATGCAAAATATTATTTTGATATCTTGTATACTTTTTGAGATATATTTTTTTGAAATTGGTTAAAAAATGACCCGAGGGCTATTTCCGAGGCCTTGCATTTTTGTGATATCATAGTATAAAAACGTCATAACTTTTTCAATTTTTAATGTATCTCAATAATTTTTATTAACATTCTAATAAATAAATGCAGATTTATGTAAAAATACAATTATTCATTAAAATCTTATACATTTTACATAACATAATGTTAAACTTGTGTTTTCCAGTTGTTTTTTTGCAAAAAATATTACATTCAAGAATTCAAATATCTCCAATAGGACAGCAAATATCAAAGCCATACAACATTTTTTTTATTCAAAATACTATAAAGTTTATCAATGAATAAAAAAAAATCATGGCTTTTTCAGTGACAATGTTAAAAATGTGACTTAGAATGTGAGTTCCTACTACTCTGAAATGCTTAAAAAAATAATTATTTATCAATTAAAAAATACAAACGAATATATTATGTTTTTCCCGAGTTGAGGGACATAGGGACAGCGACTTGGTGAGCAGGGAACCCGAGCAGTATTGGATTGAAACGAATCAGGACAGAGAATATAGGACAATAAGGTATTAGAGTAATATATAAAAACAAGATTAAAGACAATTAAACTTAAATGATAAAAATATTCATCAATTGTTTTATCTTCTGTAAATCATCCTCACTTCTGATTAAAAAAGCTTGACAAGTTTCATTCTGTCTCACAAGCACTTTATGATTATTAACCCACACAAACTTGTAGCCCTTCTCCTTAGCTCTTAATTTAGCCTTGGATAAGAGAAGTTTTCTTGTCACCGTCAAATGCTCGTTTATAAACACATTGGTATCATTTCCGCTCCAACCGAGATCAGCCGTTGTCGGTCTTCGATATTTTTTTGCAAATGATAGGAACTCCTCCTTCCGTGCGCGACGGGCAAATTTGATTTATTTTATTACAGTTTACAATATGAATTTACAATAGGTATAATTATATTAACAGGATATAAACCTTTTAAGAGTTCTTTTAAATAGTTTAAACTAAGTACATAGATTATTTAACAATTGCACAATATTTTTTTTTAACACAGGTAAATGGTAAAAAACCGAAAGGGTGGTATTCAATCAATTCAATGCATGGCTCCTTTCAAATTCTCTTCTTGATCCAGTTCAATCTGGTTTCAAAACCGGCCATAGCACTACAACTGTCCTAGTCAAGATTACGGATGATATTAGACGAGCAATGAATGTCAAAAAACTTACAATTCTTTCACTACTCGACTTCAGTAGCGCGTTTAATTCCGTGGATTTTGACATTCTACTTGCTATTCTTTCTTCACTCAACATAACTCAACCTGTGTTGGATTGGTTTTCTAGTTATCTGAGCAATCGGAAACAGTGCATCAAGATCACCGATAATACTTCTGAATTTGCCACTTTGTTGTCTGGTGTGCCACAAGGTGGAGTTTTATCCCCACTGTTATTTTCCATATTTATTAACTCTATTACTAAATACCTTAAATGTCAGTATAATTTTTTTGCAGATGACCTTCAGTTATATATTCATTTCAATCCCTTGGATATTGCCAATGCTACCCTTTCTATGAATGAAGATCTTAATTTTATCTCTTCCTGGTCATCAGAGCATGGTCTCCTTATTAACCCTTCAAAATCTCAAGCGATTGTTATTGGTAGTCCTCGTCTGCTGTCCTCCCTTAAAAATGTGCAACTCCCATCTCTGTATATCAATAATCAATGTATTCCTTATACCAAGGTCGTGAAGGACCTTGGGGTCTACATCGATAATAACTTATCCTGGCATGAACAGATCTCACATGTCAGCAAATCCACTTACTTTGCCATACACTCACTTAATAAACTCAAGAATTTCCTTCCACTTCACTGTAAAATAACCTCAGCTCAATCACTTCTCCTACCGTTGCTTGACTATGCTGATGTTAGCTACTTGGATGCAAACGAGGAACATCTCAACAAACTTGAACGCCTTCAAAATGTTTGCATCCGTTTTATCTTTGGACTAAAAAAATCGTCCATATTTCGCATTACCGTAATCTTCTTCATTGGCCCAAGATACGACAACGACGTAATATACATATCTTGTCATTGCTATACAATGTCCTTTTTAATACAAATTTACCTCAGTATCTCAAAGATAAATTCACTTATCTTTCAAGCCACGGGCGTCCACTTCGATCTGCTGAACGTGCTTTACTATCTATCCCTATTCATAGTTCTGATTTTTTAAGCTCTTCATTTGAAGTACATTCAGCTAGACTATGGAACAGCCTAAATCCTGATATTACGTCGTCTATCTCATTAAACATCTTCAAGAAAAGGCTAAAGCAAAAATATTTATCTGACAACACCTGATTACATCTTCCTTTCCTTATCCTTTAGTTTTCCTATCATTGCTATGAATTGTTCTTTTATGCTATCTTCTTTGTTTTTTTTTTTACTTTTCTTCTACTGTATTTATTTTGTAATATGATTAACTGATTGCCATAGTACACATTGTTTTGTATACTTAACATTTACTCTGGTTGGTTGGAAGAAATTGCCATTAGGCAATAAGCCCGCCAGTGTACTAATTGTATGTACAAAGATTCAAATAAATAAATAAATTAAAATATAAAAAAGATAAAAAGAAAAGAGTTGGGAAGAGTAGATATATTAACCATTTAGCCATTCGCATCCGCAACAAAAAAAAAACGAGCTAACACTGACCGACCAGTCAGTATTGTGTTCACTAGTCAGTATAATATACAGTTTACATTTTTTTTTTTTTGGCGAGATGACTCCTATTGAATGGGTCTTACGGCCAGTTTCAAGTTAATAGATAATATCTTCTCTTTGTTTGGTTAACAATAAAAAACAATAAAATGAAAAAAATAAATACTACACATAAAGATATATTAAATCAAATCTTGATGTCGTTTCTTTTGACGAAGTTTAATATTAAGTTAAAAATTAAATCTTTATTACTGCTATGCAGCAAGGTCAGAATGTTCACTGGCAGTGGGATCTTATATTTTGATAGAGATTGGTAAAGTGATGGGGATTGGGAGTTAAGAGGACAAGAAAAGAAGATATGGTCCAAGTCTCCCACTTCCTCACCACATTCGCAAGCTGGAGAATCTTTTATCTTAATTTTATATAAATGAGCAGGTGTACAACAGTGACCTATTCTCATTCTGTTTATCACCGTTATCTCCCTCCTATTGCGCAAAACAGAAGTGTACCATGGCTTGACTGGAATACTTGGTTGAATTGAACCATATCTCCTTCCCCTGGTGAGGGAAGATGTGGACCAAAGTTTGGTCCATTCAGAGGTGAGGAAAGATTTAGTTAAAGGGAGAAGATCGGTTATGAAATTATTACTATAGGAAGAAGCAGAACCCCGCTGCACAGCAGATTTTGCCAATTCGTCAGCCGTCTCATTTCCCTGGATTCCCCTGTGACCTGGGATCCAACCCAAAACGACATCAAGATTTTCAACCTTTAAAGAATACAACATATGACGAATATCAAGGGTTATAGAATTAAAAGGATGGAGAAAAGGATTAGCGGAGACTGTTTGAAGGGTACTTCTAGAATCAGAAAGAACTAAGGATTTGGACAGATTTAGTGTGTGAATTACTCGTAATGCTTCCAGAATTGCGATACTCTCACCAGTATAAACAGAGGTAAATGTTGGAAGTTTAAATTGTTTAGTAATTTTCTCGTTTTTGTAATATACTGCAGCCCCAGTATGACCGTCATCGTCAGTTCTAGAAGCATCCGTAAACAACAGGTTCCAATCACTCCAATTTGAGTCAATTTCGTTCTGGAATAACTGGTCACTGTTACAAGAAGTCTTGTTTGGTCCAAGAGAATATATAATATTAGGGCAATACATTAGAATTTCATATGGTACAGAAAATATTGGAATTGATATAAACCGCTGTATCTGATTGGGATGTTCTGTAAGTCTACGATAACTTTTGACTATTAATGGTAAATTATTGCGAAGTGAAAGGGGTGTATGAATATTTAAAAGGGAGTGTACTTTAGATATAACAGGGTGAGTAGAGAGCCTAGCAGCTTTGTATAGGTAACGATCTGAAAGAAATTGTCTACGAAGATCAAGGGGTGGTTCAACATTTTCAACTTGAAGAGCATTAGTTGGAGATGACTTCATGGTTCCGGAAATAATTCGGAGGGCATTGAATTGAATTTTATCTAATTTACGAAGGTACGACTTCGCTGCAGTACCAAATAAAAACGAACCATAATCTATGCGGCTGCGAATAATAGCATTGTAGAGCAGTTTTAGTGTAGAAGGGTGGGATCCCCACCACACCCCGGCAACAGCACGTAAAATGTTAAGATGTTTTTGACATTTGGAGGAAACCAAGTCAATATGGGTTGCCCAAGTAAGTTTTGAGTCAAAGGTTAAACCCAAGAATTTAAATGATGTTTGAATTGGAATTGAGGACTGCTGATAAATGATGGAGACCACAGGGGGAATATGTTTTCTCGAAAACACCACAACAGAGCTTTTGGAGGGAGAGATTTGCAGACCGTGTCTGGATAACCACTGCCCGAGTCCAGCCAGTGATGTATTCAAGATTTGTTCTGAGATATGCACAAATTTATTCAAAACATATATTACAATATCATCAGCATAAGAAAGGATACAAGCCTTGGGGGATATAGAAATGGACAAGTCATACGTGTATATATTGTAAAGAAGAGGACTAAGGACTGATCCTTGAGGGAGTCCCTTCCAAATTGACCTGGAATATGAAATACCATCTACCACAACTATGATAGAACGAGATGCTAGGAAATTAAAAATGAGGTAAGTTAATTTAGATGGTATTTTAAGGTGCAACATTTTTCCTTTTAAGATAGAAAGTACAACATTATCATAAGCAGACGACACGTCGAGGAAAGCAGCAATTAAAGGGGAGCGTTGGGAGAATGAAATGTGGATATCAGAAGTTAACATACTGAGATTGTCCATAGTACTTTTACCCTTTCTAAATCCAAATTGATGTTTATCAAAGATATTATGATGTTCACAATACCATTCTAGACGATTTTTCACAATATGTTCCATAATTTTCAACAAACATGATGACAAAGCGATGGGGCGGTTGGAATCCCCTAGAGAAGGGTCTTTATTAGATTTTAGTATTGGGATGATTAGCTGAGTTTTCCAATTTTCAGGTACCTTGCCTGAATCAAAGATCAAATTTAAAATAGACAAGAAGTAACTTCGAGTGTGAGGTTTTGTGTATTGAATAAATGAATAAGGGATTCCATCTTGACCAGGGGAAGAATTTTTGACACTTCTGAGAACCAGGTTAAGTTCTTCTAATGTGAACGGAGAATCTAGTTGTTGGGTATGATTGGGAAGGTAATATGAATATGGAAGGTCTTCATTCCGTGGAACGAAGGATGGGGCCAATTTAGAGATAAAAGAGTTCAGCCAGGATTCTGCGGATGTTTTGGAGTGTGAGGGGACAGACTAGAACGGAATTTGTTTATATTTTGCCATATTTTGTTAGCGGGGAAACTTGGAGATAAAGATTGGCAAAACTCTTTCCATCCTAATCGTTTTTTCTTAACGAGAGTACGTTTGGTTTGAGCCTGAATTTTACGAAATTGAAGAAAAGAAGACACACTAATGTTTGATTTTAAAGATTTAATAGCCTCTTTGCGGAGTTTTACTGCATCTGAACATTCTTTATCCCACCAAGGAGGAGATAACTTTTGTTTTTTCTTATTATGGTTCTTAGGTGGGATACTTTTAGATGCTGCTTCTTCAATAGCTTTTGTAAACTGATCATAAGTTGAAAACAGATTTGAATCAGTAGGTTGATCTAATTTTTTTATTAAAGAGTCTAAAGTATCTTGATATTTAGCCCAATCAGCCCTATGAAGATTGAATTTAAAGCGGGAAAGAGGAGGGGAGGGAGATAAGAAAGAAGGAAAGGAAAGTATGATTGGGAAATGATCACTGCCAAGTGTGTCATGAACGAGGTTCCAGGTAAACATGGAAGCGATGGATGATGATGAAACAGATATGTCAACTGCGCTAATATTCTGATTGGGTTGAGTAATTCGGGTAGCAGATCCATCATTCAAAATGCATAAATCAAATTTCTCTATAATATTAATCATCTCTCTTCCAAAAGCGTTAGACTTGGATGATCCCCATGAAGGGTGGTGTGCATTCATGTCTCCTAGTAATAATATTGGGGGAGTGAAGATGTGAAGAAGTTGTTGTAATTGGAGAGAGGTTGTTTGGGATGGATGAGGTATGTATATAGATATGATCGACTGGGCAACGTTGGGCGGTATATTAGTGTTAGAGAGAAAGCAAGAGACAATTAAAAAAAGATTTGAAATTATCATATTTGTATCATCTTTTTTCTCTGTGTTATAACGAAGAGCGCAACCGTTTTCAGGTTGTGGGATTTGGAATTGTTTTATTATAGCATCGTGTTCTATTTTATTATAACCAGGTGATGTACGTAGACGAGGTGATTTTGTAGAATAAACAGTCTTACGGAATGAACTTGACATTTGACTAGGAATAGGATTCGGATTTTGGGCCGTGATTTCAGAATATACACGCTTTACAGCAGGAATCAATTTTGCTGCTTCCGAATATGAAATATTATCTTCAGACATAATTTTTTAAATTTTATTCTGTCTATCCCATTCCGGGCAGACTTTACTAGTAGCTACATGACTTCCAGTACAAGAAATACATGTTATAATTGAATTATCATCTTTACACTCAAAACCCATGTGAGGTCCTCCGCATTTGAAGCACCTAGCTGTAGAGCGACAAAGTTTTACAGTGTGACCGAATCTACAACATTTAAAACATTGAATTGTCGGATATTCATATTTTGTAACAAGAAAAGAATTATAAGCTATGAAAACTCGTTGAGGGAGAATTTGACCATCAAATGTTAATACAACTGTTTCAGAAGGTGCATAGGTGGCTTGACCTTCTGAAATTGTTTTCCGATTAAAACGTCTTATTTTAGTCACACGTCCATAATTTTCTGGGACAGTAATATTATCAACAATTTCATCGTCTGTCAAACAAGTGGGGATACCTCTAATTACACCCATACGTGAAATATTGAATGTGGGAATAAAAGCTTTATAATTATGTTGAGAGACAACTGGGTTCATACAAAATTTATTTGCAGCATCAGCAGAAACAAACTGAGCAGAAACTCTGTTCCTACCAATCTGCCTCATACCACCTGGTAAAATTCCTGAAATGTTTTGCTGCTTTAAAAAAAATCCCAATTTGATAGAGTTCAGTCTTATATTTAATTCTTGTGAATTTAATTGAATATGGACAATGTAGGGTCCTGGATCATTTTTATTATATGATCGGGTAGTACCTGGGTTACTGTTAAACGTGTGCAAATTGTTGGATAATTTTGGTTCTTTGCGAGGCATAACCTCTTCCACATCAGAACTTTGAGGAGTAGAACCCCGTTGTACTCTTTTGTGGGTCTTTTTTTTCCCTTTACCCTCCTTCATCTGAAGAATCAGAGACTCATCAGAATCTGGAGGGTCAGGAGGTTCTGGAGGGGATATATTTGACATATTGAGTTACAAACACATACTGACAGCAGCACCAGACAACACAAATATATACACTAAATACACCACATTAACACACAAAAAAAACAAAGAGAAGATTTAATCACTAAGATTGAAGTGTACAAACAAATTTTCAAACACAATTTTTTCAATATAATATGAATTTTAAGTTGAGAGCAAAATATTGTATCCAGTATACATTTAATGCTATGTAGGTAATAATATTGTTACAAGTAGTATGCACTGAAGTTTTACACCACAAACTATTGTAGGAAACACAGACAAAATCATGTAACGGTGACAAATCATGTTGTAATTTGACGATTATCGGCTTCAGTCTTGTTACTATGTCGAAATCTTCAAGTTTCAATGGGAAACCAATCTTTTCAGCAACCTGGCTCACGACTGATGGAAGGTTTCCATTATTCTTTAAGGGAATGTTTCTGATTTCAATTGTGGCTATGGCCATCGCACAACTCTAATTGATGGTCATTGCCCAACCCTAATTGGCGGACGTATATATATACGGCCATTTTGAATAAAATATTGAAAATATCCATTCCGTTCTGATACCCAACTGTGTGTCGTACTTCCCGTAAGTACGTGATTTATAAGTGTAAATTTTATTAATAAGGTCTAATTTCAGTAGTTGTTAATTGTAATCTTTTTAATTTGTTCTCAACAATAAATACGTAAGTCATCTTCACTCTTTCAATCTTAACATGTCTCGTGTACCAACTTGCATCACATAATTATCAGTAATCAATTTGGGATTATCGCCATCCGCGGTAATCTCATATAATATGTGGCTCGTTGGTCTAAGGGTGTGATTTTTAATGTAAGCCCCCATATTGGTGACCCACGACGATTTTAAATTTTTTTCAAGAGATATTTTAATCCATTTTTGCTAAAAAAAGACAATTTTTTTTTTGTTACATGTTTTTCGAGTTGTAAATACCGACCGAAAACATTATAGGTTATTTGAACAGTTAATTCACATTGATTTTTTTTTTAAATAGAAACAGATAATTATTCATATTAATTTACTTGAAAATCTCGTAAATAGTGTGATAAATAAATTTGTGTAAAAATTAACAATTTTGTTAAAATCGTATTCATACTTCGCTAAAAATTCCAGAACATTCCATTTAAATGTTTCTGATGCATACTAAATAAATGTATAAGTGCCTAATTTATTTTATTATTACATTGAAAATTATTAAGTTAATAAAAAAATTACAAATCATTATATTAGTGAACAAGTAAGTTACATTTAAACATACACATATTTCATAAAAATATACGGCAAATCATTTAAAAAAATATATCAAGAAAAAATATTTTTGTTGCAAGGTAGCAACACGATATTTTTTTCTCCAGAAAAGTGAACCGCGTTTTGATTCGGTTGACTGAACACCGACGCGGACTTTACAGTGTTTTGTGATTAATAATAAAACAACGATTTAAATTGAAATAGTGCATAGTTGGGACATATTTTGGTTATGAGTATTTAATGAATCGACAAATGTCGTATAAACAAAACACCAGTTGGGTTATTAGAATGGAATCTTCGTAGTATCCCAGGTATAATATAAATTCAATATTTCTTAATTTAGTATATTAGCAAGGCAAAAGGGACTACGAATATGCCTGTATAAATAAAATTAATATTAATACTTCGCAATAGTGTGTTTACCTACATTTAAAGTATACGAGAGAGATACATGCAATAATTTATTGCATTTTGAAAATGTCACTGTGATAAAAATATTCTTATCAATTTTACAAACCTATTGTTTTGACATAGAATTATATGTTTTGATAACATAATAATCATTTAAAATTCAATTTTTGATGTATATTGTAAAAAAAAACATTTATAGAACTTGCAATAATATATAGATCAAACTTGTTATTTCTGTTATTGTTTTCGAATGTAATTTTATCTGTGACAACTTCGTCAAAATATCTAGAGTCAATTTATTAAATATCATGAATGCATGTTATTAATCAATTTCCTATGTTTCTATTTTTCATGAGAAATTCAATATAAATGGATCCACTATAAACCAGGAATATAAATAAGATAAATTTCAGCATATCGGAAAATACAACCATAAATATAGTACAAATAAAGAAAAAGCAGTATTCATATGAGAACACAAGTATCATCAATAGAGATATACAAGATAAGTAAACATTAAAATTTATATTACACAGTATTGAAATTTTAAAAAAAGTGTCCATAACAAATTTAGTGAAAGAAAGTTTATATTAAAATCCTTGCATAGTAATAAATATCTGAATAATTGTGCATAAAAGTTTTGTATTTTCAAAGTAGAATTGTTCAAATTACAGATAACATAATAATGTTTAGAAAAGTCAATTAAATGTAATTAATATTTGAAATTCAATATTAATAAAGTAGATTATTTGAGTTTGTTGTGAACAATAATATATGTATCATAAAGTGCAGTAAATCGCCACAGAAAGTATACTTATGTACATACGTATAGATAGATACATTGTTTGTTTACACCAGCCTGTTCAATACGCTATAGGAAGCGAACATTTTATTATACCTACCTAGCTATTGTAACTGAAGGCAATAAAAAAACATACTACGAATATAAAGCATTGGTTCGCATGGAGAACGTACCCCACTGGAATTTGCAATTGTATAAAATATTAATGTCATATTATGAAAAATAACATGTAATCTATTTTTCAGAATACCAGTTCAATGCCATTGCTCTAGATTAATGCCATTTTTTTTTAAATTTATGAAAATTAATTAATATTTAAAGAGAAATTAATTAAAAAAAAAAACAAATCTTTAAGTAAATACTTTGAATAATAGTAAATTTATTTGATTATTTGTCAAAAATATTCATTTTTTTTTATAAAAAAAAACATTAAACTTCAAATAAATACTTTGAAAAATATATTCTCAATATAAATACTTTGTTTAAAAAAAAACTTTTTGTCTAATTGTAAAAAATTATAACTTGTAATAATGTCATTCGAAAAAAATATCATGGATTCAACACTAATTCCAACATCAGAAGAAAATAGATTCGACGTATCTGCTACAAATTTGAAATTGCCAACAATATGGAAAGGAAATCTACACTTGTGGTTCTTAACCATTGAGGCGCAGTTTTCAACGGCGAGAATAACCAAAGATGAAACTAAATACAACCATGTTTTGGGAGTATTAGATCCAGAGACAATGTCCTGCGTAGTCGACATTATACAATTCCCACCTGTCAGCGATCGCTATAAAACTTTGAAAACAACATTACTCAGCAGACTTCAAGAGTCAGAAGAAAAAAGACTTACTCAGCTGCTACATGGATTGCAACTAGGAGACCACACTCCTTCAGAATTATTGAGAAAAATGCAGAACCTCGCAGGTCCATCATTAAGTAACAACGCTCTGATTAAACGCTTATGGATAGAAAGACTACCTCACAGGATTCAGGAAATCATATCCGTAATCACCACAGAGGACGTCATGATTTTAGCACAGACGGCAGATAGAACCTCCGAAGTCAATAATAGAAGTGAAATACATGCAGTCAATCTACCTTCAACCTCTTCAGGGAACACTTACAGAAACAATGATAATTCACAAGAGGAAATACTGTCCAAGCTTTTAAAACAAGTAGAAACATTAACCAACAAAGTCATGGATATGGAAATACAACAAAGAAAACCCAGACCACAATTTGACAATCACTGGAGAAGTCGATCTAAATCGAGATCACCGAGTAGAGGAAGATATAACAATAATCAAAAAGTAATATATTTCAATAAAAACAATAAAAATAACAATTATAAAAACAATTACCAAAATAATTTGAACACCGCTGGAAATAATGTAAATCAAAATATCTGCAGTTTCCACCAAAAATTCGGAACGAAATCGAGATGTTGCAGACCCCCGTGTTCATTTAACCAGCAGGAAAACTGAAATTGCGACCCGTGTGTGAGACGACACAGTCGCAGATTCACCACCGTCTCTTCATAGCTGATATAATTACGGGCATCAAATATCTGATAGACACCGGGAGTGAAGTTAGTGTTATTCCCAGGCACTACAAAAACACCACATCTATAATCTCCAGCGACAACATAGAAACGCCAATTTATGCAGCAAACGGTACACCTATACCTACTTATGGACATAAAATAATTGACGTTAATTTAGGTTTGAGAAGAAACCACAAATGGCAATTTATAACAGCCGATGTCATGAAACCTATTATTGGAGCAGACTTCTTAACACACTACAACATATTGGTAGACTTGAGAAGGAAATCACTAGTCGACAGGAATACCGGACTATCTACAACAGGATTCATGTACAAAACCAATATTATCAATATAGCAACAGTACAGGCGACAGGAAAATTCCAGAATATCCTCAAGAAATATCCTAATCTTACAAGAGCAAACATGAATTTGAAAACACCAGCACACAACGTCACGCATCATATCGAAACAAGAGGTCCACCAGTCACTTGTAAAGCCAGAAGACTGAATCCAGAGCAACTGGAAATAGCAAAAAAAGAATTTCAATTCATGATGGAGCAAGGCATTTGTCGACCTTCAAATAGTAATTGGTCCAGCCCACTCCATATGGTAAAAAAGGCTGACGGTTCATATAGACCGTGCGGTGATTACCGCAGATTAAATTCCATAACAAAACCTGATAAATACCCCATCCCTCAACTGCAAGATTTTGCACACAAACTTCACGGGAAAACCATATTCAGCACCTTGGATTTAAGCAGAGCTTATCACCAGGTACCCATGGAAGAAAGCGATATTCCAAAAACAGCAATACTCACAAGTTTTGGATTATTCGAATTTTAAAAATGCAGTTTGGTTTGTCCAATGCAGCACAATCGTTTCAACGATTTCTGCACAGTATAACTAGAGACCTAGAGTTCGTTTTCACCTACATCGACGACGTTTTGATAGCATCCAAGAATCTACAAGAACATGAAGAACATCTGGACAAAATATTTAAACGACTATCAGACAACGGACTTATTATAAATCAGAATAAATGTCAATTTGGAAAAGACGAAATAAAATTTCTAGGATACAGAATAAATAAATATGGAACATCACCACTACCAGAAAAAGTAGAGGCTATCACCAAAATAGAACCCCCTGAAACCGCAAAGGGACTACGACAATTTATGGGAATGCTTAATTTCTATCGCAAATTTTTACCAAATGCCGCAGGAACGCAACAAGTACTTTTTGACGAATTAAAAGGGTACAGAAAAAACGATAAAAGGAAAATTAATTGGAACGAAAATCTAAAAAAAGCATTCACCAAATGTAAGGAAGATCTAGCCCAAGCAACGCTTCTTGCACACATCGATCCTTCAGCAGAGATAGCTCTGATGGTTGACGCGTCTGATACAGCCATGGGCGCAGCTCTTCAACAAATGAATCAAGGAAACTGGCAACCGATAGCATTTTACTCAAGAAAATTCAACCCCGCACAAACAAAATACAGTACGTATGACAGGGAGTTAACAGCCATGTACGAAAGTGTCAAATATTTCCGTGCACAAATAGAAGGGAGAAACTTTACCATATACACAGATCACAAACCATTGATATTTGCGTTCACCAAAAATAAATTGAATTCACCAAGACAGGAACGACAGCTTGATTACGTTAGCCAATTTTCCACCAACATCAAGCACATTTCCGGTGAAGAAAATATAGTTGCCGACACCCTATCCAGAATAGAAGAGATAGAACTACAACCAAATATTAATTACAAAAGAATGGCTGAAGAACAAATCTCATGTAAAGAATTAAAGAAAATTCTAGAAAAATCATCATTGTCAATGAGAAAAATCGGGATACCAGGCTCGGAAAAAATGTTATGGTGTGATATTTCACAGAAAAATATACGTCCTTTCGTCCCACCTTCCATGAGAGAAGAAGTAATTATGAAAGTACACAGAATAAGCCACCCAGGAGTAAAATCCACGTACAAAATTATCAAACAAAGATACGTGTGGCCCAATTTAGAGAAAAGCGTACAAAATGTGGTAAACAACTGTATAGATTGTCAGACATCAAATATACATAGACACACCACTACGCCACTACAAGAGTTCAAGCCTCCAGACGGAAGATTCAAAAATATTCACATCGATTTAATTGGACCACTTCCACCTTCAAAAGATCATATCTACTTGCTGACCATAATCGATAGGTATACAAGATGGCCAGAAGCCATACCTCTGAAAGACATGACCGCGGAAACCGTAGCTGAAGCCCTGATGTACCATTGGATATCACGCTTCGGCTTACCAACTTCAATTACCATCGACCAAGGCCGTCAATTTGAAAGCTCATTATTTAATAATTTAACTAAAATATTAGGTATAAATCATATTAGAACCACGGCATACCATCCTCAGAGTAATGGCATTATAGAACGTTGGCATCGGACGCTGAAGACATCACTGATGACCATAAATAACAAATCATGGACGACATCACTACCCATGGTATTACTAGGACTACGATCCAGCATTAAGGAAGGCTCAGAATTCACCCCAGCTGAGATGACATATGGGACAACGCTCAGGCTGCCAGGCGATTTTTTTGAAAATACACCAGCAGAGGAACCTGACACTTATGGTTACAAATTACAGAAGTTGATGACAGAACTTCGACCAATACCAGCCTCCAATCACAGCAAGCAGAAAACATTCATCCATAAAGATCTAAAGGACGCTAAATTCGTGTTCTTGCGACACGACGCCACCAGGAAACCCCTACAAAGACCTTACGAAGGGCCGTTTCCAGTACAAGAAAAAGATGACAAAACAGCAGTAATTTTAATTAATGGAAAACCCAGGAAAGTCTCCTTGGACCGAGTTAAACCTGCCTTTGGGATAAACGAGGACATGGACCCCGAACCCAAGACGCCAGAAGTAAAACCGCAACCACTGAATCAAACCAATACCTCCATCCAGGATGTGGATCAAGAAGAAGCAAAACCACTTCATCATTCCACTACCAAATCAGGGAGAAGAGTTTATTTTCCTAAAAAATTCACTCACTACAGATACTTTTAGTGTAATAAATAGCAAAAGTGAACAAAGTGTTTATAAAAAATTATAAATTCAGTGTATTTTATAAAATAATTATATTTGATACATATATATGTATATATTCAATTTTTTTTTATCTAAGTTTTGAAGTAAAAGATGACTAAAAATCCCTACAAAGAGGATAAAATATGAAAAGAATGTAAATGATTTACACTATCGGATGTACACATCATATTTTGTATATGTGCTTCCAGTAAAATCATAGTATGTTAATATTAAGCTGTTAATAATATAAATTTGATATCTGAATGTTCTTAGATAAATTTCCATTAAGTAATAAAAAAAAAGAATAAAAATAACTTCCACAAACAAATACCTAATATATTCTCTGATAATGAAATTAAGCCACAATGGCATAGAAAAAAATTAAATAATATATTAATTATTATTAGTTTATTTCTCCTTATTATTATTTTAAATGTGTTTTATTTAAAAAAGAAGGTATTTGTAAAGTATAAAAACCATTGTAAATTTAAAACTTATTAAGTATTAAAAAGATAAAGTAATATCTCAACAAATAATGTAAATTAAAAGTATGAAATACGAAACGAATGTATTTAAGCCATATATACTTAAGCAAAAAAAGTAAAAATTGAAACCAATAATGAATATTGAATAATATAGTACTCTCTCGCCAAATTAACATTGCAAAAGAAATTGGCAAAGAAAAATATATTAATAATAGGCGTATTCGAAAAAGAAAAGTCCTAAATAATTACATAAAAATGATGCAAATTTATTTCTGTAAATAATATTTTAATGTAAACATGTATGTAATTTCTACTTTATCACTATATATATAGTTAGTAAATAATTAAGCTTCATCTAAAGCAATACTAAATATTTATTGACAGATGTAACTTAATCATAACATAATATTGCAAAAATTTTATTTTTTATTTTGCTCTAAATAATAAAAACACAGGGTTTCAACCCTAAGTAAAGTCAGTAACATTTATTTATTTTTTTTGTCTAATCTTTTAAGTTAGAAATGGGTATATTTAATTAAAAAATTTTATTTGTTCTCAATTTAGTTTATTTTTTTTTTAAACAAATACAATAAAAAAAATGTAAAAAAATCTTATTAGTACTACAGAGTGTACACCATCATAGACCCAAACCATTTTGTTAGAATATATAATTTTATTTTTTTTTATGTGACAAAGAGTACGGGGAAGTATGACGCGCTAGCTGGAAGGGGAGTGTGTGGCTATGGCCATCGCACAACTCTAATTGATGGTCATTGCCCAACCCTAATTGGCGGACGTATATATATACGGCCATTTTGAATAAAATATCCATTCCGTTCTGATACCCAACTGTGTGTCGTACTTCCCGTAAGTACGTGATTTATAAGTGTAAATTTTATTAATAAGGTCTAATTTCAGTAGTTGTTAATTGTAATCTTTTTAATTTGTTCTCAACAATAAATACGTAAGTCATCTTCACTCTTTCAATCTTAACCTGTCTCGTGTACCAACTTGCATCACATAATTATCAGTAATCAATTTGGATTATCGCCATCCACGATAATCAATTATATGGGACTGTTGGTTGAACACGCTCATTAATAAAGAAGGCAAATTATGAATTACATATCCCGGTTCGATTCCGGTATATAGGGATAATTTGTGAGCCAGCAGAACTTACACGTATGTGGTTTAGTGTGCATTAGATCTAGTACATGTATCCCTATTGATCTACACGCCACATGCGCGTAAGCCACCATACAATATTATTTAATCGTAGAAACTGTTCCTTTTCCTCGTGAGCAATCTGGATTCCACAGAAGTAGGCGTGGTTGAATGGTTTGATCGGGGGTCAGCATTTCTGCACGATACGCATTTGTATGTAGGTAGCCTTCGCAACTGCAGTCATCTTTTTGTATTTGGGTTCTGTTGTCATGGATGTCTTTTTAGAAGAAACTATTTTTTCTTAAGAAAAAGGTGGATAGGGAAGGTAGTAAAGATACTATTCATGTCAATATAAACAATAATAATAATGATACAAAGTATGTTTCGTTTCCAGCTATCAACAACGATGAAAATCATGAAATTGTCCAAACCTCTAGATATGGGAGAGTTATTAAGAAACCAAATAGATTTATGTGAATAATGTAATAGGAATAAGATTAATTAAAAATAATAGTTTATAAGACTTTCTTTTTATTGACAAACTTTTTAACATCTTGTGGGTATGATCTATGGGTTTATACATACGGCATCGAACCCGTATAAACCCAATCCACGTTTTATGTTTTACTTAAATGCACCAATTCAGAATAGATATTATGTAAGGAATTTAAATATAAAATGAAAGAAATGAATGAACTTACAGTTTTTATTTCCCAAAACAATTACAAATTAAAATAATACTTTAAATCAGTTATATATAGATCGACAGTCGTCGGAACGAAGTACTGCAGCGTGGTCCGTACAAAACGACTCGGCGTAGAGGGATCTCCAACACGAATATTCTAGAAGGCTCGCATCGGTCAGCAGCTCGAACTGGTGGTCTGCGCCTGCGCAAATGCGATGCGCATGACGGCTGCGCAGTCGTTGTCTGTGGTCCTTTGAGGCCCCACAATCTCAATAGAGACGAAGTTGGGATACAATAGAAGAACCAGGAACTCAAGGCACCTACAGGGCTTACGACCTGTCATCGGCTGGTTTACGTGATCACTTTATGAGCTTGCACCACGTTCACCAATTATACCTTCTTATTGAGTTCCCTTATCTTGCCTATACCTATCCT
Source organism: Molanna angustata (assembly GCA_963576475.1). Classification (NCBI taxonomy): domain Eukaryota; kingdom Metazoa; phylum Arthropoda; class Insecta; order Trichoptera; family Molannidae; genus Molanna; species Molanna angustata. The sequence continues at coordinate 16,361,518 of OY754990.1, forward strand.
GAGCTTTCTTATTGAGTTCCTGGTTCTTCTATAATATCTCAACTTCGTCTCTATTGAGATGTTAAAAAGTTTGTCAATAAAAATACCATTTGACTCCCGACAGGGAAAAAAATCCAATGTTTGCGTGTATGCAATTAAAAAAATATTCGACTTATAAGACTTTACTCTTAATATAATATAATAAAATTGGATTTATAAATGTAAGTCATTATGAATAAGACTTGCTTATAAAAATGCTAGGACATAAGAATCAGAATGAGAAGAGACTAAAGGAAGGGGTGTTGTGTAATCTATGGAAAAGATAAATTATTATTGTTGGATATACATTCGTGTTAAAATATTTAAATATAGAAGATTTATCTTTGTTTTATTTCTATGATTTTTATAAGATATTTTGTCCTACTTTTTTTTTTAATAAAAAAGAGAAAGGTCATTTTTGAACCTAGACTGAATGTCACACAATATGTCTTTTTATTTTACTATAATATTTAAAACACTTCCAACCTTATCGTCTCCCAAAAAGTATAAATGAAAAAGCTCAATAGTTATGATACAAGACAAAATATACATATTTCACATATTATATTGATCAACTAAAAACTACACGCTGTGCACATAAAATATACAAACAGTGTTTTGAAGTGGTGTCTTATACCAATATTAAAATGTTGTGATATAGAGGTGGGTGCCTTCCCTAAGACCTGCCGATACGAGATGGAATATTACGTGGTGTCAGGCCGGCTTAATGAGTTAGTTAATGTTAGTTTAAATCCTCTTGTTGGGAATTTTTTTGTTTATGTTTGTTTTTATTTCCTGTTTTAGAAAATGTATTCCCACAGACATTGCATTATTATAATTTTTTATTTTATTTATTTATTTTATTAAAAGGGTACATGGACAGACATCCAGCTTACAATTTTCATAAAAAGAAGATAATATTGGTGAGTGCTGGACGTCCAATTATGGATGCACACAAAATTACACGAGCTCTTATCCGATCACTCACGTAAGTTACACAAGTATGAGTTAGATAAATTAGATAAAATTCAGTTACAAAAGTTAAGTAAAAAAAAAGAAAAAAATATTTACATAATTTAAGAAATTTAAGAATAGAAAAAAATAAGTAATAGAAGTTACACAAGTTACATAAGTAGACGTAAAAAACAGGTATATAAGAAGATAAAAAAAAGTTAGAGAAAAGACAATTTCAAACAGATTGCAATCAAATAATTTAAAATTTTCGCCCGAATGAAAAAGGTGATAAGGTTGTCATGAATCGAGCTCTCCATAATGTTGTGCAAATTATTATTTCATGGACGATATATGGAGTGGTTTGGGTATTGTAACGAAGCTGTATTTCCGTTAAAGATTTTGAAACACATATGTTTCTCGTAAATCTGTCGTAAGGGTTGTGGTTTTTTATGTGCATTCCTGAGAGCTTGAAGGGGAGTCAAATGCTGTGTCGTGACAGTGGTTGCGATGCAAGGGCGAGAGACGGTCAGCGGGACTCAAGGGATTGAGATGGTCAGGCTTCACTTGATCGGGAGTGTACCCGGGCTGACGTTACGATCTATTCGCGTTTTACCCCCGAGGTCTCGATTATTCATATGGATCGATTAAATCCGAACAACATACATAGGAGACGAAATGCAGGGGTGCCGTACCTCGGAATACACGTCGCGTCGCGCACCGCGTCTCTCAGCAAGATTGTCAGATTAATTTTAGCGATTAATATAATTATTTTACGATCCTTTATTCATAATATTCGTGAGCGATTGCCGTCGCTAATATTTAAGTGTTGGAGTGACCGGAGCGAGGTTCTCACCAAGGGAAATCCAGCTGAGTTATTTATTTATTTTACTTTATTATTCTACCTGTTTATTTAATGTATGGATTGTGTGGAACGGATTTGTCAAGATTATAAATTTATTGTAAACATCAACTATCTCGTTATATTAAACTCTTGAATTGACAAATCTTTTCACACAATCGTGAATGTATGTAAGATGTTTTGTTTGCGAGGGAGAAATTGCACGATTTCTAGAACGTACACAGCATTTTACATATCCAACAAAGCTATATGTTCAGTCGACAGTAGCTAACGAGAGATGGATGTTGAAACCGAGCCAAAAGCCAGCGAGACTGTGCGATAACCTCTTGTCTACCAGTTTAGGGCCACTAAAAGGCGGTGGGTCGGAGGCCGGCAGTACTTGCGGGAGGTGCGGGCCGGTCTGAAAGCTGAAAGGGCTCCCATCCTTCATTTCCACGTGAGAGCGGCGGAGTGTGGAGTGACTGAAGCTTTGGAAAGTCGACCCAACGTCAAGGTTATTCTAGACCTCGTCATCTCTCATGTCCTCGTACTATAACGATCACAACACTGTGGGATTCTCCACACACACATATACAGCACGTTATAGCCAAGACACGGAGGGAGGCCGAACCGTGTCTGGCTTGAGTACAAGCACACTACATACCACACTAAATTTAGGCTTTCCCACGCTTAACCCTTTTCCAAGGTGAGATTGTTTGTGAATGGGGAGAGGAAACCGGAGAAATAATGGATCTATAGATTTTGGACCTTCAGTCATTGAATCCAACGTGAATGAGAGAAAGATTTGAATTGAATGTTCTGTTTGTTTACAAATTACACTTGCTCGAGGCCTAATTAGATTTGCACCCTTTCACTAACCGCATGATAGGTAGCTTGTAGTATAGTGGATTATAGTACGTAGCTGTCCTACTTGTGATATGGAGGCTTCATGCTTCGCAAGGTAGTCGAAGTAACCATTTCACCAGTATTGTATTATTAAGCCGTTGTTGTACAACGAAGAGCCTTAGACGCCGTGAAACACTTGGTGTCACACAGCAGGAAAGGCTGACTACTCCGCGAGGTAAATAGTCACGATTGCGAGCGTGGCTTTTGCAAAAACCCTGGCTATTTGTTCCATGAAGTGGAAGGGCGAGGTCAGGCCGAGAAGGACCTGGGTGTCTCGGATGGGTACACGCGGCGAGGAAAGTGAGCGTGTATCACCGCCCTTAAGGCAGTTTCCTTATCAAAACCAATATTTAGCATAAGAATGCATGATAACATTATATCTAATATATCTATGTTCAAGTTATTATGAATTCATATATTATATAAATGTTATTTCCTATGCCATTGTCTCGTTCATTTCATCTGAATATATGTTTATGCACAGGAGGATCTTTACTTTACGATTTATCGTTGGAATGTGAAATCCGTGTACATCAGTTGTTATAGGTTAGGGCCGCGTTAGGTGACAGGGTAGGTACTAGAAAACTATTACGGTAGGTAGGTTGTTCTAGGAAGCCGGGGTTCGCGGTTCTGGAATATTGCGGAACACAACGAGAGTCCTATGCGAAACTAGACGATCTGGCCAAATATCTTTCGTAAAATACTCGCGTATTTAAATAATTTCAGGTAATGACGAATAGGAGGCTTAGACATCGCTATGAGAAGAAGAAGAAGACAGGTGAGACAATGCAGTCGGCAGAGGTGAGTAATTTTATTTTCTCGCATGCACGATAGTTTCAGAATTATGTCGTTTTCTCCTCTTTAGGTTACATACAGATATGTCCTGAAGCGGCTCGGGAAATCGTGTATCATCGATTGACAACCGTCGGTTCGCGCGCGTTCGTACGTTAAGGGCATGAATTCCCTTCAACGAAGGGCCATTCGTGTCAAGGTTTAAAAGATTTCTTCTGAAGAATTGTCTTCCCACAGATATCGCATTCATGTGGTTCTTCACCCAAATGAGTAAGTTTGATTAAATTTCCTGTTTCAGAAAATGTCTTCCGACAATTCATCTAGATTTTAACTGGTATGAGATAATTATTGTGTGGTTAATTATACTTTTCGAGAAAATGTTCCACAGTTAATTTAAATTTGTTCAAATACCTTTTTATAGAAAATGTCTTACCACAGAAATTGCATTCATGTGGTTTTTCACTCGATTAAGTTAATTTATGAGTAGTTAAATGTCCTTTAAAAGAAAATGACTATCCACAGAAATGGAATTAATGTGGTTTTTCACCCGAATGAACAAGATGATTTAGTGTTTGAATTATTACTGGAGTTCAGATAATCAGCATATTTGTTGTATAATAACAACAATTTGAAAGATGATTTAGTTTTGTTAGTTTTTCGCAGGAGTGAGTTAATTTATGTATATTTAAATTTCCTTTTTGAAAAAATGTCTTCCCACAGGCATTTTATTCATGTAGTTTTTCACCCGAATGCGTTACTTTATGTGTATTTAAATTTCTTCCCACAGATATAGCATTCATGTGTTTTTTTCCCAATGCGTTACTTTATGTGTGGTTAAAAATCCTTTTCGAGAAAATGTCTTCCCACAGATATTGCATTCATGTGGTTTTTCACCTGAATGTGTTACTTTATGTTTGGTTAAATATCGTTTTTGAGAAAATGTCTTTCCACAGATATTGCATTCATGTGGTTTTTCACCTGAATGTGTTACTTTATGTTTGGTTAAATATCCTTTTCGAGAAAATGTCTTTCCACATATACTGCATTTATGTGGATTTTCACCCGAATGCGTTACTTTATGTGTTGTTCACCTGAATGTGTTACTTTATGTTTGGTTAAATATCCTTTTCGAGAAAATGTCTTTCCACAGATACTGCATTTATGTGGATTTTCACCCGAATGCGTTACTTTATGTGTTGTTCACCTGAATGTGTTACTTTATGTTTGGTTAAATATCCTTTTCGAGAAAATGTCTTTCCACAGATACTGCATTTATGTGGATTTTCACCCGAATGCGTTACTTTATGTGTTGTTCACCTAAATGTGTTACTTTATGTTTGGTTAAATGTCGTTTTTGAGAATATGTCTTTCCACAGATATTGCATTCATGTGGTTTTTCACCTGAATGTGTTACTTTATGTTTGGTTAAATATCCTTTTCGAGAAAATGTCTTTTCACAGATACTGCATTCATGTGGATTTTCACCCGAATGCGTTACTTTATGTATGGTTAAATCTGTTTTTCGAGAAAATGTTTTCCCACAGAAATTGCATTCATGTGGTTTTTCACCCGAATGCGTTACTTTATGTATGGTTAAACCTGTTTTTCGAGAAAATGTTTTCCCACAGACATTGCATTCATGTGGTTTTTCACCTGAATGAATTAGTGTATGTTGGTTTAAATACCCTTTTGAAGAAAATGTTTTCCCACAGACATTGCATTCATGTGGTTTCTTATCCGAATGCGTTACTTTATGTCGTGTTAAAGTTCCTTTTAGATAAAATGTCTTTCCACAGATATTGCATTCATGTGGTTTTTCACCCGAATGAATTTGTGTATGTTTGGTTAAATATCCTTTTACAGAAAATGTCTTTCCACAGATACTGCATTCATGTGGATTTTCACCCGAATGCGTTACTTTATGTGTTGTTAAATGTGTTTTTCGAGAAAATGTTTTCCCACAGACATTGCATTCATGTGGTTTTTTACCCGAATGAGTCGGAACATGTATAGGTATATTTATTTTGTCTTCATTTTCAATGACCGATTGCTCTTCGATTTCTTTTTTTAAATCTACATCACATTCTTCAATTGAGAATTCAGGAAACTCTTCACCAATATTTTTGCCCTTTGAAGGAGAATATTCCTCTTTTATTATGATATTTTTCCTTTGGATCACAGGAATGTCCATTGTCTGAAAAAAAATAAACAGAAGACACATTAAAAATAAACTGTTTTTTTCCGTGTCATTGCAATATTGCAAGACATTATTTTGCTAGTAAAATATATCTTGGAAGAAAGTAACCTTTATAAGTATTGAAATTAAATGAGTTTTAAAAGGGATGGTAATACCTGCATGCGTAATTTGAGTATTATTACTTGATTGAATGAATCGTTTTAAATTATTTTTTATTATGAAAGACACGAATATTTCTGATAGTTTCTTAAAATCTTAGAATGATGATTATTTCGTTTTTATAAATGGCAGATGCGACCACCTTTACTAAGTATGTGGTTCCGGGTACAATTTGAGAGAAATTTATTCACCGTAAATGCTTCTGCAATCATTATGTCTCATATTTGTTACGTTTTATATTGTCACCAAATACTTAATAACAGTTTAAGACAGTTGAGAATATCAATCACACCACATCATATTTAACAAGTTTCTGCCATATTAGCACAACCGATGCGTTCACATATTCTCGTACTCATCACACGTTCTTACCTTATTGTTAACTTAAAAATGTTGAATCCGAATCGGTACTCATGAAACTGATCATAATAATGATTTTAAGATTAATATACATTCTAGGTAATTATATACAAATGGCCTAAATCGCCAATTTTTTCGATTTTTTGTCTGTAGATAGATAAAATTATACACATTACGGGAAAAATATTAATTTATTCGGGAAACGTCTTGAAAAATTAAAAAAAAAATTAAATTACGAAAAATGGATGATGAAATTTACATAAATGTCTGATTTCACATCTTTCTCATTAAAACGCGAAATTTTACAAACAGTAATTTTATTACATCACATAAACATGCATAATATCTATAAACATTCCATTTCAACGGTTAAAAAAATAGAAAAATTATTACTATATTCTCATTTTTATCGTTTGTTAAGGCAATACATTAACCGTGACATTAACACAGAACGACAGAACACATAATATACAGGAAGAATGACAACTCCATACAAAATATATGCATACACCAAGCGACGCTAGCGCCTCAGTTGGTGCCGTTACGAAACAAAAATATGGCAAAATATATATATTTTATATTATATCTTCTTCTTGTACTAGAGTCTACAATCCGCATTTACCCTTTTGCATTCTGTTTCCGGTTGGCTCTCTGATTGGTTGAGATGTCGTAGTATTAAGTCAAATGAGCTGTGAAATTTTATATTAAATGCGAAAAATTAAAAGAATTGTTAAATTTAATTTATAATAATTAATAATTCAATTTATAAAGCAACTCGCTCACGCGAGTCGCTATTATTATTATAAACAAACTTAAACCTAACCTAAGAATGCAGAAAAGAAGAGCTGGGGCTAGACGCTACTCTTCTTGTTAGCCTACTCCCGTCCACTCCTGGACGAAGGCCTCCTCCATTTCTCTCCACTTTGCTCTGTCTTGAGCTGCCTGCATCCAGTTTATACCAGCATACCTTACAATGTCGTCTCTCCATCGCAATGGTGGCCTCCCCACGCTCCTGGTTGCTGCTCTTGGTCTCCATGTTATGACTCTTTTTGGCCATCTGTCATCTGAGCTTCTGGCCACGTGACCTGCCCACCGCCATTTCAGAGTTGCTATACTTTTGGCGACATCTATAATTCTTGTTTGTTGCCTAATTATTTCATTCCGCACTCTATCTCTCAAGGTTATACCCAACATGGCTCTTTGAGTAATCCTTATTTTTTCCATGCTTCGTTTGGTCAGCGTCGCAGTCTCTAAGCCATATGTTGCTACTGGTGATATGCACGTTTCGTATACTTTCCGCTTAAGGTTTATGGGTATTTTGCGGTTTTTAAGTATATGACCCATTTTCCCAAAGGCTGCCCAGCTTAGTCCAATTCTTCTTTGGACTTCAGCAGTTTGGTTTTCTCGGCCCAATTGTATGGTGTGCCCTAAATATACATAGTGTTTTACATTTTTAATTTGGTTGCCGTCCACCATAATTTGAGATATTAGATATTTTTAATTTATTTTTATTAGGTATTGTGAATGAATAGGTGGTCTTTTATTTGATATTATGTTACTCTGCAAACTAAATTGTGAATACTGTAAGGTTGCAGATAAACGTCGACTTAACATATTGCTATTAGTTATATGTACACATTTATATTATGTAACTGTTTGTATTCCTTAATAAATATAATAAAAAATAACACTTTATTTTTTCACAAATGTTTGTTTGTGTTCAGCTGATTTGGCGCCGAATTTAAATAAAAATAACGCGAACAGGAGAGGTCGCGTCAATCCTCCCTGCTTTCTCGACGCGAAATCAATGTTAGCTTACCTTAATACAGAATTTGGAAACCGGTGAAATGTTAAGGATGGATTTTGTGCAGCAGAAACTCCACACTTAGCACATTTCGTATATTTTAATTTGGCACTTATTTTTATAAATCAACAATAGTTAATCGTATGTATAATTAGTATACATTATGCAAATGCATTAAAAATGTGGTTATGTTAAACCGGAAATATAAAATAGGCTACGACTATAGCGACGGGGAAAAATGAATGATCCGTATTATTTTTTTCTTATTTATTTATTTATTTCACATACGGCATGTATTGCCTTTTAAAACATACATTAAAATATACATAGGTACTGAGAAAAAACATAGAGACTAAAAACAATAATGCATTAAGTAAAAGGAAAAAAAAAGAAAACATAATAAAAAAGTTAATAAAACAATATGTGAAGCAACTAAATATAAAAAAGATAGGTATTAACAAATAAAATTTGAACACAAATCAGCAGAGAAAATAGTGCAACTGAACTTAACTTAAATTTGACCGGATCATTAAATTGAATCGGTGACTCACGGTTCACGTTGCCACAATTAGAATTATTACCTAAATTTAGATTTTAAGATTAATTAGATTAGATTTTAAGATTAATATACATTCTAGGTAATAATGACTAGAGTCTACACCACAAATCTACCCGTTTGCATTCTGTTTCCGGTTGGCTCTCTGATTGGTTGAGATCTCGTAGTATTAAGTCAAATGAGCTGTGAAATTTTATATTAAATGCGAAAAATTAAAAGAATATTATATATTTAATTTATGATAATTTATAATTCAATTTATAAAGCAACTCGCTCACGCGAGTCGCTAATATTATTATACACAAACTTAAACCTAACCTAAGAATGCAGAAAAGAAACTCATGGGCTAGACGCTACTGAATTAAGTGAGGTATGCGACTAGAGTCTACAATCTGAATCTACCCGTTTGCATTCTGTTTCCGGTTGGCTCTCTGATTGGTTGAGATCTCGTAGTATTAAGTCAAATGAGCTGTGAAATTTTATATTAAATGCGAAAAATTAAAAGAATATTATATATTATAACAGCTTGAAATATACAGACAGCTTGCTACAGTTTGACAGCTGATTAAAGATTCCGTATAAATTACAAATGTGCGTTATAAGAGTGTGAATCGTTGTACAATAGTATAATTTCTTGTGACGAATAAGTGGAAGTGTTCGTGTGTTGTATTTTTACCGAGCTGCGGAGAAATCTAGTGTTTTTGATGTCGAGTTTAATAAAAAATATTACCTGACATTTACTGTACTGAATTCTCGCCCGGTGGAGACGGCTCGCTATTCGCTGTGCATTACTCATTAATGTTACTAGTGCTCGCGTTAATACTGCCATCTATATTTGAATAGTTCAACAGACTAAATTACTGCCATCTGTATTATAATAGTTACACAGACTAACTTACTGCCATCTTTATTATAATATTTATTAATACTGTTGTAGTACGGTTGTAGTATTGGGTTGACATTTCGATATCAGTGGCATAACACATTTTTAAGTTGAGTGTCATTGCCAAATTGGGAACCATGGCACCTTTAAAATGTAGCCAATGTGAAAATAGCCTGTCACCGACTAAATCGCTCAAATGTTCCAGATGCTATCAAACTTACCATTATTCCTGCGTCGGCACAACACAGGACAACTACAAAAAAATGTCTCGAATTAGGAGAGACCAATGGAAGTGTGGTACATGTATGAGGGAGGATCCAAGATCGGCCTCGGAGGAGGATCCTCGTCGGTCTCGGCAAAGCTCGCTCGCATCGCTGAATATTGCGTCGCCGTCGGGTGAGTCGATGCCAGCAGGTGTCGATGTACTGGGGGAGCTAAGGATGATTCGACTGGAACTGTTGGCGTTGGGGCCTCTTGGCTCCAAAATGGAAGACCTCCATAGGGAGCTGAGCGAATTCAAGGCCTCCACTGCTTCCTGTAATCTACGATTGGATGTCATTGAAGAGGAGGTGGAAAGGCTAAGGTCGGATGTTTCCCAGGTAACCTTGTTGAGAGACAGGATAGACGAAATGGAGCGACAACTGGGTGAGATGGGACACAAACAACACGTCATTGAACAATCATCAAAAATAAATAATTTGGAAATAGTTGGTGTGCCCGAAAGTCCGGCAAAGACGCCACTGGATATTGTCTCTTCACTAGCCGGCGTATTGGGCGTTAACTTGTCTCCGGCTGACGTCGTGTTTAGCACCAGAACGGCGCACAAATCAAATCAACCAAATCGCCCTCGAACAATTATCGCTCAATTTGCGGACAATAAGATAAAGAATAACTTGTTGGCGGCCATACGTAAGGTAAAAGGCATAAAGGCTGACAGACTAGGGTATAAGGAATCGTGTCCAATATATCTAAATGAGCATCTTACATCATACAACAAGTTCATATTATACAAGACAAAGGAAATTACAAACTCAAAAAAGTACGAATTTGTATGGACAAGAAAATGCCGAATATTTGTGAGGAAAAACCGTACTTCCCCAGCTATCCACATTGGAACGGAAAGGGACCTACAAAGGATTACATGAGAACAACGATCTATCCTGCTGTGAATTGGTACCGAAACTGTGCTTTTCCCCCGGACTGTCTCGAAGTTCAATGTCGTATAAAAAAATACACGAAAATTCTGTTCACATTCCCTTTCCAACTCTACCGTACCATATCCCCATCTCTCTTAGTAACCATCACTGTCTTTGTACCGAACCCTACTTACCCAAGTTTTATATTGATGCTCTTAATTTTTAATTGCAATAGTGTTGATTTGATCCCGGCCGTGTTTGTAGTTATGGTGTTTATCAAAATTATCTTATTTATGTTTTAAAGACTTATGTACTATTGATAATGATTATTTTATTATTTTGTGATGGAGCTACCTTGATAGACTTATTACTTTGTGTTATAGCTTCTTCACTATATACTGTACAGAACTCTATTTCTTATTTTTTAAAAACTTACATGTGCTTTTATTTACTTTCATATACTATAATAATATTGCTTATACGATTACTTTATGATATAACTGCCTCACTTAACATGACACTCATTCGATGTGAATATATAAAATCTTTATACCTCTTGCAGAACTGTCTTATATTCACTTTAAAAACTGAGAAAAATTTAGTATCATTCACTATTTTATTATTATTACATCTCATTACAAGTAGGGAAATGATGATTGGAATGAAGCTGATTGGTATATTTAGTAAAATTGGTAAACTTGATGATTTGAAAAATGGATAGTCTACAAACCGAAATTGAAAACCTGCAACTGATAGAAAGTAACAGCATAACAAACTCCGAAAATTTCCAAAATACCTTTTCAGATGAAAATTCGTTGAAAGTTATTAATACGAATATTCGTAGTATCTGGAAGAACTTCAACGAATTTTTCATCTTCTACCATCAGTTAATAATTAAACCTGATGTTATAATATTAACAGAGTGCTGGCTAGGTGAAAGTGATACTCCACCACAGATACAAGAATACGATTCCTTCCTTAGCCATAACCATGCAAATAGATCTGATGGAGTAGTTGTATATGCTAGACGAGCACTCAAACCAACCCGTAAGACTTCATACTTGCAGGATGCAAGTCATGTGTTGATAGCTATTGAAGAAAAGAAGGTGGTTATACTGGCAACATATAGATCCCCAAGCTACAGCGACCCTACACTTTTCTTAAATACATTAGACCAGTGTTTGAGTGAACTTAAGGGTAATTCCAACATAATTTTTGCTGGAGATATTAATATAAATATTCTTGATGCACGTAATGAAATAACAAATAGCTATCTCGAAATAATGTGTGAACTAGGTCTTGCTTCAGCAATAAATGACCCTACTAGAGTCACCCATAACAATGCATCTTGTATTGATCACATATTTGTAAATACTAAAATGAAAGTTAAATCCAACACTGTTCACAGCAGCATTACAGATCACTTTATCACAACTGTAGAGTTATACACAGAGTCAAAATATAAAAATGATACAAGACGATATATTAATGTAACTAACTACAAATCTCTAATAAATGTGTTGAAACAAGAGACGTGGCAAGCTGTTTATGACACAAGTGATCCAAATATTGCGCTCAATAATTTTCTATCTACTCTGGATAAATGACTCAAAAATCATACGTCAGTCAAAATTATTAATCATAGAACTCTTAAAATAAAACCTTGGATTACAGACGGTATTGTAAAGGCTATACACAAGAGAAACAAATTACATAAGCAAGCTCAAAGATTCCCTAATAATTACGCTTTACAATTATACTACAAACAATACAGAAATACTTGCTCTAATATTATAAAGAAAACAAGACAAGACTACTATAAAGAAAAGATACACCAGAGCACAAATAAGTCTAAAACAATATGGAATATAGTAAGAGATAACTTTGGGCATAAGAAGGATCAGAAAAGAGTGGAGAAAATTAGGAACGGAAATGAAATTATTGAAAACGAACAGAAAATAGCTGACATATTGAATAATTACTTCACAAATATTGGAGACAACCTGGCCGAACACCTAATGAACACAATAAACAAAAATGAGAATGATCTTGTAAACAATCTAATAAATGAAAATGAGGTTCACATTAGATTTGATTTCTTAACTGTAATGATAGAACAGGCCAAGACAGTTATTAAAACGCTACGTAATGACTGTGCACTTGGACTAGATGGTATCAGTACCAAACTACTGAAACAAACTGTGGATTATATCTCGAAACCACTAACATATGCTATAAACTTAAGTGTATCCCAAGGAATATTTCCTGATCATCTAAAACAAGGCCTCATAACTCCCATTTATAAGGGCGAAGATCACCAAAATCCTAAAAATTATAGACCAATAACCCTGCTCAATACAATATCTAAAATCTACGAAAAAATCGCCAACCAACAACTGATGACTTTTTTAGATTCTAACCATCTACTATCTAACGATCAATACGGCTTTAGAGGGGGTAGAGGTACAACGGATGCTATAAAGGAACTCACAGGATATTTAGCAAAGGAAATGGATAATGGACGAAAGTGCTTAGCTATATACTTAGATTTGACGAAAGCATTCGATACGGTATCCCATGTGATATTACTAAAAAAGCTGGATAACATAGGAATAAGAGATAACGGACTCCATTGGTTTAAGAGTTATCTTTCTAATAGGCAACAAATGGTCAAAATTGGACAGAGTAAGAGTGATTCGAAAACAGTTCGATTTGGAGTGCCACAAGGCAGCGTCCTGGGACCCACTTTATTCCTTGTCTATATTAACGAATTATTAAAAAAAATCCAAACCGGCAAAGTTATTGCCTTTGCTGATGACACAGTGCTCACATATAGCTCCGAACTATGGGAGACTACATTTGAGAGGGCACGTAGTGAGTTGTGTGGGGTAAAAGACTGGATGGACTATAACTTACTTACTATTAATACTACGAAGACAGAGTATATGACCTTTAGTATTACCACTAGAACACAACCACAATATGACCAGACCTTAACAATACATAACTGCAGAACTTTGACAAACTGCCAATGTTTACCACTGAAAAGAGTCCCCAAGTACAAATACTTAGGAATATACATTGACGAAAATTTACGATGGCAAGACCATATAGAACACCAAACTAATAAATGTAGAAAAATGACTTATGTTTTTAGAATGCTACGAGATATGTTGGAAACTAATATACTACGAACAATCTACTTTGCACTTGTACAAACAACATTGGAATATGGAATTATAGGCTGGGGAGGAATGGCAAAAACAATTTTAGAACCACTAGAAAGAATACAACGTTCAATAATAAAAATTATGTATAAAAAACCTTAAAGATACTCCACGGACCAAATTTACACAGACAGTGGTTTTTTAGATATTAGACAATTATACATGAAAAGTATAATGACCTATCTTCATAAACATATGACGGAATTCTTACCTGACTACGTTTTCTCCAACAGTACTCGAAATAGACTACAGATAAGACCTCCACTAATAAGGACGACTTTTGCCCAGCGACATTACCCTTTTCTTGCTCCTAGACTCTACAATAAAATATTACCTGACATTGAACACAATATCTCAAGCGACGAAACAAACTTCAAAAAACTGGTAATTGATTGGCTGAAAAGAAATGGTAGAATACAATCTGCTCATGTCTTATTAAATATCCTAACATAGTTCACTGCTCTGTGCCTTCATAACCTGAAAATCTTTGCCGCAGCTTGGTTCCATCAAACGTTTCCACTACAATTAAATAAATAAATAAATAAATAAATAAACATTTATTGAGACAAAAAAGAAGTTTGCATAAAAAAACACAGACATATAAAAATTAAAATACAGAAAAACAACCTTTCTGACTCAAAAGGACCATGCTCAGCTATGTTGCTGGAAGGCAAGCCCCCCAGCAGCTGATTTTCAGCATGATCCAAAATATTATCATTTATTTCATAATTATATGGACTAAAATAAAATGAGAGTTCACGGTAAATTTTCTGATTCTTTTTCTTTCCTGTTTATGTTTATTTATTTATTTAAAACACTTATTGTACATGTACATTACTTAATAGCTAGTACAAATGGCGGACTTATTGCCTAACGGCAATTTGATTATGTCTGTTATATTTCAAAAACATGTAACCACTGGGCAAATTGAAACAGTACTGCCTCAGAACAGACTTGTCTAGTGAGGCAGTAAATTTCCAAATACGAAAAATTATATATAAGTACTATGTTTATAAGTATATATTTTTTTTTAAAATATAGCTATTTTTTGTTATTGTTTTCATATATATATGTGTAAATGGAAATAAATAATTTCATTTCATTTCATTTAATTTAATTTATAATTCAATTTATAAAGCAACTCGCTCACGCGAGTCGCTATTATTATTATACACAAACTTAAACCTAACATAAGAATGCAGAAAAGAAACTCATGCGCATAAAGAGATCACGTAAACCAGCCGATGACAGGTCGTAAGCCCTGTAGGTGCCTTGATTTCCCGGTTCTCCTACAGTAAATATTCCAACTTCGTCTCTATTGAGATAATTAAAAATCTGTTAAAAAATATCTTTGACTCCCGACAGGGAAAAAATCCAATGTTTGCGCATATGCAATAATAAAAAAAAAATATTCGAAAACAAAAATTATTTATATTTCCTTCTTCTATTAGCTCAGTACACACAGAGGCAAACGAGTAAACCTAAAGTGAAAAGAGATGCGATATATATTTCTGACTCTGACTGAACAAAACGTGCCAAAACCGTGTTGGCAAGTACTTAGAAGAAAGTCGACCCCCCCTGGCAAATTAAGGGCAATAAGAATTAAGTGAGGTATGCGCCTTATTAATGTTTTCATCACAAAAGAAGGCATTTTGACTAACACAATACGTCCGAACACTACGATATCTTGCGTGCAACTAAAGTGCGATAGTAGCGTCTAGCCACTAGAGTCTACAATCCGCATCTACCCTTTTGCATTCTGTTTCCGGTTGGCTCTCTGATTGGTTGAGATCACGTAGTATTAAGTCAAATGAGCTGTGAAATTTTATATAAAATGCGAAAAATTAAAAGAACATACATATTTAATTTATAATTCAATTTATAAAGCAACTCGCTCACGCGAGTCGCTATTATTATTATACACAAACTTAAACCTAACCTAATAATGCAGAAAAGAAAAGCTGGGGCTAGACGCTACTCGTCTAGCCCATGAGTTTCTTTTCTGCATTCTTAGGTTAGGTTTAAGTTTGTGTATAATAATAATAGCGACTCGCGTGAGCGAGTTGCTTTATAAATTGAATTATAAATTAAATATATAATATTCTTTTTTCGCATTTAATATAAAATTTCACAGCTCATTTGACTTAATACTACGAGATCTCAACCAATCAGAGAGCCAACCGGAAACAGAATGCAAACGGGTAGACTCGTAGTGTAGACTCTAGTAAGTGCGATAAGAATTAAGTGAGGTATGCGCCTAATTAATGTTTTCATCACACAAGAAGGCATTTTGACTGGAGGGCATTTCACACTACGGAATATATATTACATTCAAAGTCATAAATTGATATCGCTCACCGTACTTTTAAATGGGACTGTTCACACTGAATATTTTGTCTCAGTGTGAACAGTCCCATTTAAAAGTACGGTGAGCGATATCAATTTATGACTTTGAATGTAATATATATTCCGCAGTGAGAAAGCACCTTAACACAATACGTCCGAACACTACAACATCTTGCGCACATAACACATATGCAGGGAAGAATGACAACTCCATACAAAATATATGCATACACCAAGCGACGCTAGCGCCTCAGTTGGTGCCATCACGAAACAAAAATATGGCGGCATTTGGAACGCCCCTTTTATATTAGATATTTTTAATTAATTTTTATTATTGTGAATAGGTTTATAATTAAAAAAATATACATTTTAAACATATTTTATTTTCTAAAGAAGTACATACATTACAGGTCAAAATTACGAGCAATTCAATTTAAAATAACATATAGTAAGGTAATTTAGTAAGTATTAAAAATTATATATTATGTATAGCAAGGCACAGGGGTTCGAATGGTTGGTAGGGTCTCGGAGGTGCATGCTCTGCTGAAGGGTAGGTACCAATAAATCCCGACTAACGCCATGTTGCACGACATCAGCAACACTACCAGCAAGCCCGACTCGCTAGCGTCCACGTCGCGAACCCTAGTAATGTGACCTACTATAATGATAGTGGGTCACAGCTGATAGCTGAGAGGGCGAAGGCGAGCCTTCGGCGCCTGAAATCCGGAACCACTCAGCTAAGGGACGGAAAACCCCTACAGAAAAACCCTGGTCCTCCTGGTAGGGGGTTGGGCGTGAGGCAAACAACCTCACCCTAGAAAAAGACATCCGTTACGAAAAATCCAAGGGGCCTCGGACATTATGGTAACAAACTTGGTAGACCCGGCAATGGTAAAATGGACTATGAGCTACGAATCGGAACCTGGAATGTACTCTCATTATATAGGCCAGGTAGACTTAAGCTGCTAACAGACACCCTGTCAATGTATAAGATTGATGTCGCCGCCTTGCAAGAAATTAGATGGACTGGCAGTGGAATAATGGACAAGAGAGAGTGCACAATGTACTATAGCTGTCATGAGAAATATCACGCATTTGGAACAGGATTTATTGTGGCTAAGAATAGAAAACACCTAGTTATAGATTTTCAGCCTATTAGTGAAAGACTATGTACAATGAGAATTAGAGGAAAGTTTTTCAACTACAGTATTGTTAACGTACATGCCCCAACAGAGGATAAGAGTGATGATGAAAAGGATGAATTTTACGAACTTCTTGATGAAGTATGGAACAAATGCCCAAAGCATGACATTAAAATCATCATAGGAGATTTCAATGCGAAAGTTGGAACCGAGTCTGCATATCGACCTACTATTGGTAATTATAGTCTACATAATGAATGTAATGAGAATGGAACCCGCTTAGTGTCATTTGCAGCAGCCAAAGGTATGGTTATAGGTGGAACGTTGTTTAATCACAAGAATATACACAAGGCCACATGGAGATCACCTGATGGCCACACCCGCAACCAGATTGACCACATATTGATCGACAAGAGACACGTAGCTGTAGAGGTGCAAATGTAGACTCGGATCACTATCTTGTAATAGCCAAACTCCGAGCACGCATATCGAATGCCAAGAAAGGTAAACAAACAAAAGTGGGGAAATTTAATACTGACAAACTGAAGAATAAAGAAGATGCGGACTCGTACCGCCAAAATTTGGCAGAAAAAATCGAGAGCGTCATGCAAAATAACACAACCATAAATGAAAAGTGGAAGCAGTGCAGAGAACTCATTGTGAAAACTGCTGAGAACACCCTAGGATATCACACCAGAAATAAGAGAAATGAATGGTTTGATGATGAATGCCGAACAATTACCGATAAAAAAGAATGCAGCCTATCACACTATGATAAATAAACACTCTACTAGAGCAGCAACTGAAGCTTACCAAATGCTACGAAGAGAGGAGAAAAGGACACATAAAAGAAAGAAGCGTGAATATGAAAAGACAGAGACCCAAAGAATAGAAGAATTACATCAACAGAATAAAACTCGAGAACTCTACCGGCAAACAAACACACTCAGGAAAGTCTTCAAACCCAAAACAACAGCATGCAGAAACAAAGAAGGGCTTATTGTTAGTGATAACGAGAAGGTTCTAGAGAGATGGGTGGAACACTTCAACGAACTACTGAATAGAAACAACCAACAGGAAGAAGGCGATCTCTTAATAGAGGAATTACCCAATGACACCGACATATCCGAACCCACATTAACAGAAGTTAAATTAGCCATAAAAAAGTTGAAGAACAACAAAGCCCCCGGAGAGGACACCATACGTAGTGAATTGTACACACACGCACCGGAATGTTTTACTGAGTTGATCCACCAAATGATATTGGAAGCGTGGAACACAGAGACCTTACCAGATAATTGGTCCGAAAGTATCCTGTGCCCACTGCATAAAAAAGGAGATCAACTGGAATGTAAAAACTATAGAGGCATTACCCTGCTAAACACTGTTTACAAGGTGTTTTCTAATATTCTGTTTTCGAGGCTCTCAGTATACACAAGCAGAATCATAGGAAACTATCAATGCGGATTCACACCAGGAAAAGGCACGTCTGACCAGATCCACGGAATAAGGCAGATACTAGAGAAATGCCAAGAATATAACATAGATATGTATCATCTCTTTGTTGATTTTCGAGCAGCCTATGATAGCATAAATCGAAACGAACTGTATAAGGCGATGATGGAGCTGGGAATACCTCGTGGGTTAATCAGGCTTGTAAGAACAACAATGAGTCCAACCATCACCAAAGTTAGAATCGACAAAGACCTCTCTAAACCATTCCAAACATATAACGGCTTGAGACAGGGGGACGCACTGGCATGCCTCTTGTTCAATATAGCACTAGAAAAGGCAATAAGAGACTCAAATATAGACACTAGAGGCACTATATTCTTCAAGTCTGTCCAGCTTCTAGCCTATGCAGATGATATCGACCATAGGAAGATCACTTCAGGCCACCCGCGAGGCATTCTTAGCATTGGAGGAAAGAGCTAGGATGATGGGACTGAGCATAAATGAAGATAAAACTAAACTAATGATCGCTTCTAAAGCTCTTAACTCGGCTCCCCAGATATTCACAGTCGGAAACTACAATTTTAAAGAGATAAAAGAGTTCACCTACCTCGGCTCCACAGTGACTAGCGACAATGATACACGAGAAGAAGTTAAAAGAAGAATCATGGCTGCTAATAGATGCTTCTACGCCCTACAAAAGCAGCTAAGGTCAAAACTTGTTAGGAGAAACACAAAGATCCTTCTGTACAAAACACTCATCAAGCCAGTCCTCACGTATGCTTCCGAAACCTGGGTGATGACCAAACAAACTGAAGGATCCATAGCGGCCTTTGAGAGAAGGATCCTTCGAACGATCTACGGGCCTATAAAAGAGAATAACGGTTGGCGTCGTCGATACAACAGGGAGCTATATGAGACCTACGGAGAGCCCGATGTGATCAGTTCCATCAAGATAGGGCGCTTAAGATGGGCTGGTCACATAATCCGAATGGACGACGACAACCCCACAAAACGCCTCACACTCTCTGTGCCACAAGGTCGAAGGAGACCAGGAAGACCAAGGACTCGATGGATAGACAGTGTCGATGCCGATGCTTCCACAATTTATATTAGGAACTGGAGAACGAAGGCAACGAATAGACGGGAATGGAGGAGACTCCTGGATTCAGCCAAGGCCCACCCAGGGCTGTCGAGCTTATGATGATGATGATGATAGCAAGGCACAGTGTAATATAAAATTACAAATAGTAAAGTAAAAAAATACATAAAAAATTATTTCAACACCAATCGACTCAATTCAAGACAGATTTTGAAGAAATTTTGCTGGGTTTATTGAAAAAGCCAGCCGATGACAGGTCGTTAGCCGATGACAGGTCGTAAGGTCAAAATGTTGACTACATAGCATTTTGTGACTTGTATATAAGCCTTTTATCGACTGAAATGTAGACCAATTCTAATTAGCAAAACAGTACTCACCCCAAAATCGAGATCTGAAATTTAATATTGATTTTTATTAGTAAAATGTATGATGAAAATAAATTATTGATAGGTTAGGTGTAATGTTAGCTTACCTAAATACAGAATTTGGAAACCGGCGAAATGTTAAGGATGGATTTTGTGCAGCAGAAACTCCACACTTAGCACATTTCGTATATTTTAATTTGGCACTCATTTTTAAAATCAACAATAGTTAATCGTTAATCGTATATATATAATTAGTATACATTATGCAAATGCACGCAAAAATGTGGTTATGTTAAACCGGTCAATATAATATTGCCAGGTAAAAAAACAGCAACGTTATAAATATTATGAATATTTCTTCGATTATAGCGATAAGATCATTATTATAACTTTTAATCGTTATGTTAAATAAGTATTAAACTAAAATATTTTTTTGTTGTTGCCAAATCATAATCAAATGTGAAAACAAAAATGATTTATATTTCCTTCTTCTTTTAGCTCTGTACACACAGAGGTAAACGAGTAAACCTAAAGTGGAAAGAGAGGCGATATATATTTCTGACTCTGACTGAACAAAAAGTGCCAAAACCGTGTTGGCAAGTACTCTGAAGAAAGTCGACCCCCCCTGATCTTGCGTGCAACTAAAGTGCGATAAGAATTAAGACTAGAGTCTACACCACAAATCTACCCGTTTGCATTCTGTTTCCGGTTGGCTCTCTGATTGGTTGAGATCTCGTAGTATTAAGTCAAATGAGCTGTGAAATTTTATATTAAATGCGAAAAATTAAAAGAATATTATATATTTAATTAATAATAATTTATAATTCAATTTATAAAGCAACTCGCTCACGCGAGTCGCTATTATTATTATACACAAACTTAAACCTAACCTAAGAATGCAGAAAAGAAACTCATGGGCTAGACGCTACTGAATTAAGTGAGGTATGCGACTAGAGTCTACACCACAAATCTACCCGTTTGCATTCTGTTTCCGGTTGGCTCTCTGATTGGTTGAGATCTCGTAGTATTAAGTCAAATGAGCTGTGAAATTTTATATTAAATGCGAAAAATTAAAAGAATATTATATATTTAATTTATAATAATTTATAATTCAATTTATAAAGCAACTCGCTCACGCGAGTCGCTATTATTATTATACACAAACTTAAACCTAACCTAAGAATGCAGAAAAGAAACTCATGGGCTAGACGCTACTGCGTGCAACTAGTATCGTTTTAAACACCTATCGGGTTGGTTGTCGGCTTTCTTAGATGATTCGAGCGTTCTAAATTATTATCAACATAATTTTTAAACGTATTGTATAACATGTATTTCATCGAGTTATGCAGTGTTCGTATCGGGTTCGACAAACAATAAGATTGTCTATTTTGCAAAAATATTACTGTCAGTCTACTATACTAGTTGCATGTAACACATGAGATCCAACTGTCGATAGCGATAGTATGTATAGTTGAAGAATATGTACCAAACTATAAACCCATAGATACAAATTATTGAATATTTTCAGATATTTTGTTTTCTATACAACATATGTAGGTATGTATGTCAAGATAGGATAGTATGGAGGAAGATCCTTTTTCCTACCCAGAATATGCAAATAGCATGATGGTATGTATGTATGTTTGGAGATGAAGTATCAAACTATTGTCTTCATAGATATTGTGTATAGGCAACTGTCATACAAAATGTATGAAGCGATGACGTCACTAAATTCAATTTTTAAAAAAATTGTTAAAAAAAAATTGAGATCGTCTACTACAATGTTAATATTTTTTATAGAAAATTAAATTATCTAGTTGGGGTGTTTCGGCTTTTTTCGATTTTTGTAAAAGTTTTGGAAATATAGGCAGTTAAACTCATAAATTTATAAAAAAAAAATACTTTTCTTAATAAAAAATGTTTGAGAAACCTTGGAATTTTTTTGAAAAAACTAATTTGAGATTTTGTATTTGTCTATGTTTGTACCAATTTTCAGCGTTCTAGCGTTTATGGTTTCTGAGATATATGGAAAAATAAAATAAAAATTCAAAAGTTGATAACCCCTGACTGAAAAAAAAATTTAAAATTCCGAGTATAAAAGTTTTGTAGGCCTGTAACTGTTTATATATTCTGAAATTTTAGGCTCTGTAAATTGAGCGGATCAAAAGTTATAAGGGGGGGACGGACACACAGACACACAGACACACAGCCACACAGACACACACACACACACACACACACACACACACACACACACACAGACACACGAAATGTTCTACTCCGAATTCTGAGTAAATCCGTGTATGGAACATATATGCTGCGAAGCCTCTAAGTTGGTGTTTTTTGACTTCAAAGTTGGAAAAGCCGTGAAAAAAGTAGACCTCTCCATACAATTCTCGCGTATTCTGGCTTGATACATTGTCGATATGTTAAGAGAACAAAGTTCTCCTGAACAAATCGAAAGTTGGATTAACATTTTATTTTGCTGCCTTAACATATATCTTTGGTGAACAATTTGATTCGTTCTTGTTTCTGTGTGAAAAAATTGAAGACTATTTTTGATTTAATACATAATCATTTGATGCTCATTTATGCTACTACATATTATTTATATACTTTGGAAATAACTACATAGAAATATACCTACCAGTGATCATTAAATCTTTGGGGTGACTATCTCTCGTTTTGTTTTGAATATCGAACTTAACTGCTATTAGATACTATGGAGTGTGTCCAGTGCAATAACGCGATAATTCTCATTGATGCAATTGTGTGCAGTAAGTGCTCTAGTAAATTTCATTTCGTATGCGCCGGTCTAACTGAAGCTAATTTTAAATCTATGCTGAAAGTGAACATAAATAAATGGAAATGTGACACCTGCAAGCATCCAGCACCTAAACCAGAGGCTCAGGATGATACTCTTTTTGAGAAGCTTAAGATCTACTTATATAATAAATTTGATGAAATTTCTATTGGACTCAGAAAGGAGATGAACCAAATGAGAGAGCAGCTTCTGGGTAAAGTAAAGGATTAAACTGACTCCGTTGAATTTTTATCTTCCGAATATGACAGGATTAATGTGTCAAATTGCGAAAGTGTCAAGAAAATAGATAAACTTTCGGAAGAAAATAATTTTCTGAAAGAAAAAATTAAAAATGTGGAAACAAAAATGGCGGACTATGATCAACGTAACCGGGCGCGCAATATTGAAATTCAAATGGTTCCTGAATCGAGGAATGAGGTCGTCACCGATGTTCTGGCAAAAATATGCTCTGCAGTGTCTTATAACTTAAAAAATGACCAAATAAATGCATGTCACAGAGTACAGAGTCGTAATAAATCAGATGAGCGCCCAAGAAACATTGTTGTGCAATTTTCGAGCGACCGCGTCCGCGATGATATGCTGATGGCAGTGAGAACTTTTAACAAAAAGAATCCTTCCAATAAATTGAATTCTGGGCTCATCGGTCTGCAAACAAATCGGCATGTATACGTATGCGAACACCTTTCCCCCTCAAATAAGGACTTACAAGCTGCAACCAGAGTTGCTGCCAAAGCAAAGGGGTATAAGTTCATATGGGTTAAACATGGAAGAATATTGGTAAGAAAAAATGAAAGTTCACCAACTATTGTTATATTCAACCATGACGCCCTTTCAAAACTATGACTTATATCCAACTCCTTGTATCCTAGGCATCTTTATATTTATAGTATCAAAATGTTCGCGGACTCAGGACCAGGACTCAAGCACTTTATGTATGTATGTGGAGCTGCTTCTCAACGACTTCGACGACCTCGATATTATCTTCCTGACCGAGAAATGGCTGAATAATTTAATCTGCAACGAGGAACTCTTCGACATCACCTTCTTGTCTGAGACATGGCTGAATAGTTTAATCTATAACGAGGAACTCTTAGATGAAAGATGCAATATCATTAGAAGGGACTGTTTGTCATCATCCAAAAGTTGTTGGGTGATCGGCGTTGTTGGGACATCACATTTTATTTTTTGGAGACCTAAGTGGCAAGTGCAAGCTGAGGAACTATGGGTCAGTTACAAGAATCTTTCGAACTCGTCCGTTGACAATAACTTTGCTCTCAATTGTTCGTCTATTTACTTGAACTATTCTCCTTTTGGTTGCATTCTGTACTGTTTTTTGTCTTCTTTATTTTCAATGTTTTGAACTATTTTCCTTTCTTTGTATCCCAACCTTGAATTTTCTTTGTATCCATTGTTGCCCTGCCCCTTTTTGATTTTAGGATTGCTTTTACTTTTCATTCACATTGTTAATTTTTTATCATTATTTACTTATCACAATAGACTTTTAATTGACTTGGACATTTTTAATTTTAAATATGCTAAATTTAAGCAATTGAATTTATTATAATATATTCGCAGGAGCAATCCTGGAATCAACTGTGGTCCTTGAATTTGTCCGCTTTTTCTCCTCCAACCATCTTATCATAGGTTTTTTAATATAACATGCTGCAGACACTCGTAATTGGAGAGTTGACCTTACATGTTATTTTGTATTTTTATATTTTGTATTTTTTAATGTCAATTTCTCTGTGAGTGCTTCTTAAATAAAAAAAAAAAAAAAAACTAAAGTGCGGTAAGAATTAAGTGAGATATGCGCCTTAGTTTTTGTTTACCGAATTTAAACACTAGTAACGTATCTATTATTATTTTTATAATTATTTTGGAAACTCAATTCGTGTTCCATATTTAAAAACGAGTGGATTGTGGCCAACGCTAAACTCCCCACTAACAAGTCATTCTATAAATTATTCAAATATTGTATGGAAAATATTCAGCATATGGGGGGCTAAAGTGCTAATGGCTATATATGGTTTTGCTTACCTTATTTGGGAGGCCTTGAAGGTATAGTTCTCGTGGAAAGACACTGAGGGTTTGAAGCCCTGTTCCACTTTCTTCGTTTGGGCAGAATCGAACTGCCGGACGAATGAACCTTACTCACGTTTGGATTTGGGATCGAACCAATCGACGTGTACCTTTTTCACGATTTATCCACACGTGTAATATGGACAAATCGTCCCCCAATATACTATACGCTACCGGCAGTAATCGTATAGCATAGAAATGCACAATATTAAACAGATTATATGAGAGCAGTGGGTATTTCAATATAATGAAAGATGAGTTACTTACAGGATTTATTTGAACACGACTTAATATAATTACAATGGTATTTTAAAGATCGATTAAGATTACTAATTACGACTACGAAAATTCGCGAATACAAATTGAGACGATGAGGTGCAACAGCTTCGCTGGACGGGAGTCGGCAGTAGATAAACCGCCCGCTGCTCGGACCGCTGTCAGCCGGGCTCGACCGTTCGGGTCGCCTGGTGGGGGGAAAGGCCAGTTGGCTTCGCCCGCCACAAGCATTTTCATGAAATGAGTTTGATAAATTGTTTTTTATTTATCAATTTGAAAATAAAAAATTCAAATTTTAAATTTCCTGAGCTTGGGGTAACTTTGAAATATTTGACAGTTAAAAAAAATGAGAAGCACTATTCAGATATCCTTCAAAATCCAATGGTATCTAGGCGAGTATTAGATATACATATTTGCAAAATTTGAAAAGAATCGAACGAGTACTTTAGTCTATAATCGATAAAGTAAAAATGAACACGCCGTACATAGCACACACACACAGATACATTGTGATGAAACTTTCATAATACAATCTCAGCATGATACTAGTTGATAATCTGCAATAAAAAATACCCTTAAAAATTGCGAAATCATAACTCCCCACTATATCCCCTTGGGTTAATGAGGAGTAATAACAACAAAATTAACACACTTTAAAATTTGTGTTACACACAAAACTCCTTCGATACCTCGACCGGTTTCGATGAGCACCTGACCTTCTTCTAGAGTTCACTTACAAACTTAAAATAATGGAGGATAGGCCAGCTGTACAGGGTGGGTATCTGTGATATACGCATCTTAAGGTTTTGGAGGGAACAAACATAATCTAAAGTTGGGATCTGCAAATGGGAAAGATTCATACCATAAGAGGAATTTGATTTTGCTAATAAGTCAGCTGTTTCATTACCTTCGATGCCAAGGTGGCCAGGAATCCAGGCCAACGATATGTCGTAATTATCAGATTTAAGTTTAAACAATTTGTATTTTATTGAACATAAAAGATAATCTAGAGAACCCCAGACATTCCTATATAATATTCAAATCCTTACTAACGAAGATTGCCGAATCACCTGTTCGTTCAATCTCGTTAACTGCTATACAGATTGCCCGATAAAAGGCGCAAACATCAATTTATCACAGTATCTATTATATTTATACATAATTGGTATCAGTACCTTTTTAGGTGAAATGAGACTCACATGTTGTGTTGTGTTTTTTTCAGGTGATGCACACCCGTACACCTGTCGGCGTTGGATATCTCACATTGTGGTTTATTATGACGCGATGGTATGAAGTGTATAAGCGTACACGGGAACACAAAAAAATTTGTGGCAAATCTTCTCCAGGAAATCACGAAGCGCATGTCCCATAATATCACAGACCGTACGTGTGTAAATATTGAGTCCGTTTTCTCATATATTTGTATTATAACTTGATCTATGGACGCTATCATTTGTGAAATCCAATCGCATAGTATACTCAATATCCTCCATATATTTATATAAAGCGCTACAGTCTGTTTGTTTGAATTGCATTTAATCGAATATTTTTTGATAGCACATTATACCTTTGTACGCAATCATTGGATTAATTCCCTGGTGGGAGACAAAGATTTTACTTTCTTCTTCTTCTTTCTCAGCCATCTCTCCACTGCTGGATGTAGGCCTCTTCTAAGAGCTTCCACTCGTCTTTTTTCTGGGCTTTTCAAACCCATCCGCTTCCAGCGACAGGGACAATATCATCGACCCACCTTTTATGGGGCCGGCCTATTCCCCTTTTCATATCCCATGGTCTCCAATTTAGAATTCTGGGTGCCCATCTGTCCGTACCCTGTCTGGCAACATGACCTGCCCATTGCCATTTAAGTTTTGCAACTCGATCCATGACATCAACAACTTTTGTCTGGCGTCTGATTTCTTTTTATTTTATTTTATTTCCGGGAAATTTACAGTATAATAACATTTTTTTGTGTACATGCATTAGTAGGTATAAGACTAAAACCAATAGCAAATTTCCACATTATAACAATAAATTTTGACTGCTGTACTTACATACTTAAAACTACATATGAAAAACATTTATATCTGAATGATAGTGCATGAGTGCATGTACATATGTGTGTATGTATGAGTGTAAAACCTCCACTACACTACTCGCGAAGTTCCTCGACGAAGTACTCGGGAAAGTTGACCGAAGTCCGAAGTACGTCGCCACACACTCGTTCAACTTCGCGAGGAACTCAGTTGTCCGCCAGCGCTCGCACCGCACGCAACGTGTCATTAGCCGAGTAGTGTAGAGAGGCGCCTCGTGTCGGCACTTCGTGCAACTTCGAGTCCTTTGACTCGGGCGCAAAAACCGACAACAAACGGAGGTCGCCCGAGGCGAGCCAAGGTTGTACGAAGTAAGGCGAAGTGCCTCTCCACACTATCGTATTCGCCTATCTTCGATCAACTTCGCGAGTAGTGTAGTGGAGGTTTTAGGATTTGTATATGTGTGTGAGTGTGTCTATATAAGTGTACATAAGATAGAATGTATAGGTACCTGCAAGCTCACATAGTTTACTCCAATCAATCTTGATACTTCAATCATCCAGTGAAATTCAATCATTATTACTTGAACTGATAGCAGTAGAAAATGAGTTAGGTCCTAAAAGAAAAATATCGACATCCAGATATTCGTGATTATAAGTGTTCATCATGCGTATGAAGGGTGCGTTTTTCGTGATTTCTTCATTTCTAATTTTGTCCCTTAGACTTACGCCTATCCATGGATCTCTGAGTGCATTTTAGCTTACATATGGTATGGTCCTCGCAGTTAGCGTGATAGTTTTCAGACCGTACGTAGGCACAGGCAGAATACATAATATTTACTTTTTTGGTGAATAATTATAACTGATGATCTTTCAGAGGTTCAAACGTCATTCATTAATAAGTTTGATAAGTCATTGTAGGTACCTATTCTATGATAAATAATAGCATAGATACAGGCAAGAATGTCCATAGGTTTTTATTATACTAGATGTCGTAGTTAGCAAATTTTGTGTGAGTGATTTTTGCGAGGGAATTTTTGACGTTTTAGTTGGCAGACCTCATCGTTTTTCTATAGAAAATAACGACTTATGTGAATTGTTTTCGGATTTATATGTCCAAAAAACATTTTAATTATTAAGGTTTAGAGTACAGTATATCTAGGATGTGTTGAAATGCAAGGAAAACTGAAATATGTTGCCAACAAAATGTCAAACGCGCGATATTCCATGACTCACTTTTTGCACGGAGTAGGTACTATATCTAGTAGGTAGGTATATTATTTTAAAAATCAATGAGAATGCCTAAATGTATCTATGCATAATAGGTATATGTCATAGATTTTTATTATAATATACCTACTAGATGAAGTACTCCGTGCAAAAAGTGAGTCATGGAATATCGCGCGTTTGACATTTTGTTGGCAACATATTTCAGTTTTCCTTGCATTTCAACACATCCTAGATAACTGTTCTCTAAACCTAAACAATTAAAATGTTTTTTTCGATAAATAAATCCGAAACCAATTCACATTAGTCGTTATTCTCTATAGTAAAATGATATGGTCTGGAACAAAAACGTCAAAAATCCACCGGAAAAATTCATAGAAAACTTCGAAAACTTCACATCGATTCATAGAAAATTTGCTAACTACGACATCTTGTAGGTATATTATATGAAAACCTATGGTATAGGTTATTAGTATATTATAAGGTACTGCCTTCAGCCAGCTGGTTAAAATTTATTTGACCAACACCAATTTAGTTATTTTATTTTTATATTTTAGTTAATTTTTTTAATATATAATGCATCTGGCTCACGCCAGTATACAAACATTATACTAACAAACCTAACCAATCTATTTTTACCAAACTTTTGTAGGTTAGGTTTAGAAAATCGGTGTACATCCTAGGCTATTCTTGCTGGTCAGGGAGACAGTACCATATTATAATAAAAATCTATGGTAGATACTAGGCATGCATTTTAACTTTTGTCGTTTACTTATTTACCGGCAAATTTGAATTTGGAACTGTTTGATATACAAATTTGTTTGAATTTAGAATCTCAAAACAATTGAAAGTAGGACTACTAAGTCATCGTCGGACTTCGGAAATCTAACCCAAAATGACGCATCATCCTACACTATGATAACGCAATTTCTCTCACAGAGCTCGTCAATATTTGATGTAGGAAAACGTAGAAATTCTTGACCATCCTCCATACAGGTTTGTATTGAAGAAGTTTAAGCGAAAAATATTTCTAATTTTCTAATCATGACATGTAGGTACCTATTCATTAAGGGGTACAAAGTTTTCTTTTCACATATTGCAAAATTAAATTGTTTAAGGTGGGGACTGCTGCCAACGTACCTATTTTTCAATTTGATATACCATCATTATTTATTATCAAATCGTTTTGAAAAAAAATAATTTAGATAGTTTGGGTATTAATAAAGAAAAATTATGATAATGTTCTGTATAAATTCTTGTAGAAAAATAATGGCATACCTCGATTTTCAACGTTTATCATATATTTTTAATAAAATAAAAGGCGTAGTTCAACATATTTTTTTTAAATTAAAGAAGTCAAAAAAGTCTAGAAAAATATGATGATGTGACGTTGCATTAATGCTTCAGGTTTAGTAAATAAACCTAAAAAACATTTATTTTCCATTCAGCGCCATTTCGAAATAAAACTTTTATTGGTTTATTAACTTAACCTGACGCATTTATGCAACGTTACATCGTATTTTTCCAGATATTTTGATCTTCTTTAATTAAAAAACTATAACCACCTTATAGTTTTTTAGAAATTTAAGATAAATGTAGAAAATCGGGGTATGCTTATTATTTTCCTACAAGAATATATACAGAACATAATTAAAAAGTTTAGGTATATTTTACTTTATTAATATACAAACTTATTAGGTTATTTTTTTCAAAATGATTCGGTTTGTAGTAACGTTGGCAGCAGTCACCCTTTTAAGTACACTTTACTTTCAACTTCATATTAGATCGCGAAGTATTGATAGACTTTCAAAACTAATCGTGTATTGATTATATGATTACAGTTTCGATCGAATACTCCCTGACTGCTGGATCTCGAATCTCGACCGCTAAATCGCAAATACTTTATTGCCGTTTGCGCAGGCGTGCATAGAGAGGGCACCACATAGTCTACTCATTCTGGACATTACAACCAGTGTGGTTCATTGAGAGAAGGTGTTTTGTGACATTTTTTGTCAGCTCCGTATATCAATATAAAATATTTGGTGAAAGTTTCGCAAGAGTTAAAAGTGATCATGTAAACCAGCCGATGACAGGACGTAAGCCCTGTAGGTGCATGATTTTCCAGTTCTCCTATAATGTTTTATTATACTCCAACTTCATTTAACTTTCAATGCTACTCTATGGAATACTCTGGTGAATTGCTGAAAGAAATTATTTATTTTGTTCTTAACATTTTCCGTGCTAGGCGTATGCTAAACAATGTAACACCTCAGTGCGGCGCAATTTTCGGACAAAATTAAAATCGTCATATCTCAATAACTAATCACCTGAGATACTTGAAATCTTCGACAAGAATATTCATTTTTAGCTGTTTTAAATGTTAAATTCATTTTTTTGTTTATTTTGTGTTTCTGCATACTATTTAACTGATTTTTTCAACATTCAAGCTTACAAAAACATAACTTATTAGCAAAAAAATATCACATAGGTAAAAAAAAGACATAGGAAAGAATATAGTGAAGAAAAATCATCTTAAAATTCATGAATTTTTAAGTATTTCTTCGAAAACAAACACAGTTTTCAACAATTGCTTGGTGCCTTATACGTTTGTATGAAGTTTATCTGTAAGCGCTTTGACCTATGCGCCGCTGCACCGTAATTCATTAACTTATAGTAGAAAATAGTCATAAAATAATATTGGTTGTTATAAATAATACTGTAATAAGTCAACAGGCTCTGGAGTACTTTTTCGAAACATTTATAAAAGCAAAATTCATTCATAATAGCAAAAAATATTCAATGTATTTTGTCTATCACTTAGTAAGATTTTAAAAGTTGGTGACACATAAAATCGAAGTTACTCTCAAAAACACATGAACTTTAAAAAAAGAGTAATTTTGAAATATGAATCAACGTTAAAGACATAAATAAAATATAATTGAATAATAAGATTAATTACTCATTGTTTTACGTTCATATTAGTTAATAATGCTCTTATTGTCAAAATAAATAAATAAACAAAAACATATAAATTTACAGCAAAATACTTTGTTTTTATAAACTAAATAAAAACAGAATATAAATATTTTTCTAAACCGGCGCACAATCTATACGACCTCGGATATGGGTTATACACAACATTAATATCCATACAAAGCGGTATCTCAGTGCGGGTCCCGATTACGTCTCGGGATGAAATAGAAAAAAAGTAAACACTCTACCGCCATCTACCAATTTTTTTTTAATTTTTTTAAATCATATTTACTTAGATAAATGGTTCAGCTACACGATGTAATTATTATATTTTGGATATGTCGATAAATAAGATTTCTACAGCGAGTTTAAGTGGAGCATTGTCCATCACGTTAACCTATCGTGATCCGCACTGGTGTAGCACATTATTCATCACGATAACGTCTCGGGATTAGCACTGAAACGGTTTTAAAATTTATTATATTCTAATAATTTTTAGTATTAATCGTTCGAAAAAATATAAAATATTAATATAAAGAAATCCGGTAACAGCCGTGTAAATGCCGTTTGATTTATTATAATACATATATATGTATAAAGGAATGGCACGAAGCCGAGTTGTTATCCCAGTCACGTATAGATGTCGTTAGTTGATCCTTTGGAGAATTGTGCTTTGTTACTTGCTCTGGCCATATGTAGATGGCGCTAGTGCATCCGTGGCGCATAATGTATCACGGATTTGAACCAATCCTTATGATAATAGTATTTTAAGAGACC
The DNA here is from genome assembly GCA_963576475.1 of Molanna angustata. Lineage (NCBI taxonomy): Eukaryota > Metazoa > Arthropoda > Insecta > Trichoptera > Molannidae > Molanna > Molanna angustata. The sequence continues at coordinate 16,393,940 of OY754990.1, forward strand.
ATAATATAACGCAAAATCTACTTTTTTTGAATAAATGGTTGAAAACATGTTAATATGTTATAATATTTAAACTAATAAATGTACTATGAAATAAGTTAAATGTTATTAAGGGTAACTACTGTATACTCATGAGTATTATCCGATTCAAATTAACGGAAATTACTCAAATTTTCGTTCCTTTTTAATCAGATACCTTTCTATGATACTGTTATATTCATTAATACGTATCCGCAATATCGCAGGAGTATATCGGTAATGACGCAGTGATATGAGTTAGAATACCTAACTACTTTATCCCTCCCCACTCCCCCCAATTCCTGCATCATTTGTTTGTTTATATTTTTAAATTACTTATGGTCTTCGTTGGTTATATTTTTATGTATTTTATATATCTTGTTTCAATTTCTTACATCTTAATTTCAAACTTAATCTACTACCTACTTATTTACATATTTATTAAACTTCATGTACAATATTGTGTACAATGGCGGGTTTATTACCACAAGGCAATTTCTTCCAACCAAATAAATCTACGTGAGGTCATACATAGTATATTGGTATGTAGGTACATTAAATTTATAACAAACTAGCGGACCCGACAGACGTTGTCCTCTCTCTCTCTCTCAAAGAATAATCTTGGTCCATTTTGAATTTTGTCCAGTTATCACTTAAAAATGCCATAAGAGTATCTATATGTCTTTCAAACAAAATATATATTTATAACCTTATTTTATAGTAAAAATATATATTTATAACCTAATTTTATAGTACGAAGGTGTACATTTTTTCACTAAGTATAGAAAATTCTCTCTAATATATGTTTTGTTGTTTGATCTTGACGTTTCGATCACAGAATATATATTTATAACCTCACTTTACATTACAGAATATTATATCACACGATAATATAATGATAATAATATACATCAAACTAAATAATTTAATATTCATAAATTAATTTAAATATTTAAACGGAAATATTACGAAACATTACATTGAGATAACTTTAATAATATAACTATCGTCATAATACCACTTAATAAAACATAATATACTTGTAAAAAACTAAATAGCTTTATACAATAATAATAAGTAAATATAGAAACAACTTAATAATTTCATAAAATATTAAAAAATGAAAACAAATACATCATGTGAGAAAACCATCAAGTTTTAGTGTCATAACCAACATTGCACAATATTATGACATATTGGAAGCCAATGTTCCCACTATTCAAAATGCGTATTCCGAAAATATTTATAACGATTCCCATTTTTATTATTCTTTTATTAAATTCCTTTTTGTGAATCTAATCCATTCAGGGACTCACATAAACACACACAAAAAGTTTCATCAAAATCGGTTCAGCCGTTTAGGAGGAGTTCAGTGACATACACACGTACGGAAGAATTATATATATAAAGATGGAAAGAATATTTAGAGTAAATTCACAGCAACAAAGGAAGGAAGGAAATAGAGGTTGAGGGAGGGGAGGGAGGATGGATATGGGGTGTCAGTTAAGAATTATTAGACAGGTAAAACAGCCTTAGTTTATTTTTAAAAAGTTGAATCGATTGAGACGTCGTAGTATCATTACTTGAGGTGTTCCATAGTCTTGCTGATTGTACAACATCAAAAGAGGAACTGAGAAATTCAGTACAATGGATGGGAATAGCTAGTGTGGTACGTTCAGCAGATCGAAGAGGCAGACCGTGATTTGACAAGAAAATAACCTTATTCTTGAGATATTCTTACATATATGTTTTAATAATTTTATTTTTATACTTATACTTATACGTATAATGTAATGAATAATGATGATGGAACTTTTGCCCCATACACAAGTGTCCGCACTTTTAATGGGACAATACTTTTGAATTATTGTTTGTTTTTAATTGTCAAATGTACTTTTGTATTCTATAATGAAAAATAAATATTTAATAATAAAAAAAAATATATATATTTTTTAACAAATATTTATTACCTACTGTATGTTTCCCCTTAATTTAAATAAATAAATAAGTCAAATTTTTAGCAGAGGGGTGTCACTTATTCTTTCTATGTGGCCAAACCACACCAGGGCATGTATTTTCATCTTACTTAAACGATATTTCTTTCAATCATACATTCTCGTCTAATATTGTAATATATCGATGTTGCACCTTACAGCAGTCAATCTGTATAGCAGATAGGCATATACGAGTTTGCACGAATCAGGAGTTCGGCATTCTTCGGGAGTTGGGAGATCCATATAAACGAGTGTCTGGGGGTAAGGCCGCGGCTGGAATGATCGTTTATAGTGCGAGAGCAATATATAAATCAATATAAACGTTGTGGTTCATTTGTATAACTATTATTGTACTTATCTTATAAATATCAATTACTGTATTCAATAATAAATGTGTAAATAGTAAACGCGTCTATTTATTTAAACAATATATGGCCCAGTATTACAGTTGCCCCTCAACTCATTGAGTTTGTTAAACTCAAGATAAATGTTAAGGGGAGATTGAATCCATTTCCGTATTACAGTGCAATATGACATGTCAGTTACTAAATCTTCAATCATAGACATATGTATTTTACTTTTTCTGTGGTTATTATCGGTCAATTTTTAAATAACCTCAAATAATACCAACTACAAAACGGGACGCTACGACTTGAAATAGGTAGGTACTATTGTTTTATTATCCAACATGGTAAATTTTTTTTTTTCACCAAAATAATGCTTTTAAATGCCCATGTTCGTTTCAATATGGCTGTCAGTTTGTTTTGTTGTGTGGCGCCACCGTCGATACAACTAACGCCTCTAGTGATAGAACACTGATACTACACGCGTTGTCTGGCAACGAGCCGGGAAATGACAGTTGAGTCACCGTTAAATCCGCCAAAAACGTTTAGTTAAATATTTGTCGTTTAAGTGACGTATTTGAGGGAAGATTAGGCCTAAACGGACACAGTAATACGCTATATTTTTGTAAAACTTGAGTTAAGCTCTTAAACTGAAACTGTAATACCGGCCCTATGTTATTTAAAAGCACCATATATTAAAAATATCCTCATTTCTTATTCTATCATATATCGTCTTACCACACGTTCGTCAAAGTGACGACGCAAGCACAGCTCGCGGTACACAATGGTATTTTTTAACAGATTTTTAATTATCTCAATAGAGACGAAGTTGGAATATTCACTGTAGGAGAACCGGGAAATCAAGGCACCTACAGGGCTTACGACCTGTCACCGGCTGGTTTACGTGATCACTTTATGCGCTTGCGCAACGTTCGACAATTATGCCTTTTTAATGAGATCCCTATCAATTCAATTTTGAAATTTCTATATATTGTAATACTGAAATTCTTTTCGCTTGAAAATAAGGAATTTTTACTACAGCCATCTATGTGTTAAATTATGAACAACATTCTTATTATTTTTATTTATTTTTGTTGTAACGCCATCTATTGAGAGAATTGGTTTTATTGTAAATAATGAGAGCAACAATTCTTATACCTGAGGTGACAAATGCATTTTTCGCATAGAAGTCACCCCTGAATTGCGCCAGACTTATAAGGTCATTTTTGTCTTATTTACCTACTTGTACCAATGTGTAAGTAATCGAATATTTTTATTATTGCATATGCACAAACATTGGATTTTTTTCCCTTGGATTGGATTTCAGTATAACAATATATAGGTAGAACGTTCAAAATTGAATTGATAGGGATCTCATTAAAAAGGCATAATTGGTGAACGTTGCGCAAGCGCATAAAGTGATCACGTAAAACCAGCCGATGACAGGTCGTAAGCCCTGTAGGTGCCTTGATTTCCCGGTTCTCCTACAGTAAACATTCCAACTTCGTTTCTTTGACTCCCGACAGGGAAAAAAATCCAATGTTTGCGCATATGTAATAATAAAAATATTCGTACACAATGGTATTGTCGTGACGACTCTAACGTATTATGCTAGTCTAGGGTTGCAGATGGTACCTAGTACCTATCCTAAAGGAGGACATGTTCTTATTGTCCTCTTGTTCTCTCGTACCTATTGTATGTCGTCCTTTTGCGCTGATTTTAGCCCAATATTTTATTTTATTTTATTTGAAGTAAGTAAACAAACAGTGACAGGACTAATAAATTGGTGATACACGACATAAAAAATAGTCACGCCCAGCATCAATTTAATTTATTCATTACTAGTAAAACCCTGCAGACGTTGTCCTGCCTGTTTAATTATATAAATCCAAATATACAATAATGGTTGATCGGTATGTTTCCTTTTTATTATTAAACATTCATATCTTGATTCGCTAATTACAATTCCGTATTCTTTTCCCTTCCACCCCTACAGTCCTTCCGTCCCTATTCATTCATTCATTTAAATAATAATTTTATTTAATTATTCTAACAAATATACGTGAACCTTTGGCATTACACCAGTTTTATATATAGATACCATTTTATATTTGGTTATGTATATAGGATTTTTTTCTTATTATTTTTTGATTTATGAATTTATTTATTTACTAACTTATTTATTTCTTTATTTGTTTATTTACTTATTCAATCAATGATTTATTTATTTATTTATATGCTAATATTAATTTTTAAAACATCTTGTATAAGCGATGAATAAACCCACTAAGAATCAATTCAATAGGATTTTTTTTTTGTTAGATATCGAATAAATAAATAAATAAATTATAATGCATAAACGTTCTCCTGAATGAGCTGAACAAATTCCCAAAGTTTCATGGCAATCGGATGGTTGGTTTAGGAGTTCATCGCGAACAAACAAATATACGTAAATCCATTTTTACATAATATATAGATTATCTTATTATCCAACTGTCGCATGTCGATTTGTTCAGGAGAACTTTGTTCTCTTAACATATCGACAATGTTTCAAGCCAGGATACGCGAGATTTGTATGCACGGTCTACATTTTTCACGGCTTTTCCAATTTTGAAGTCAAAAACACCAACTTAGAGGCTTCGCAGCATATATGTTCTATATACGGATTTACTCAGAATTCGGAGTAGAACATTTCGATGTCTGTGAGTCTGTCTGTGTGTGTGTGTGTGTCCCCCCCCCTTTAACTTTTGATCCGCTCAATTTACAGAGCCCAAAATTTCAGAAAACATAAATAGTTATAGGCCTACAAAACTTTTATACTCAGAATTTTCAATTTTTGTTTCAGTCAGGGGTTATCAACTTTTGAATTTTTACTTTATTTTTCCATATATCTCAACCGCCGACCGCCGTGGCACAGTTGATAAGCCGTTAGATTTCTGTGCGGGCGTCCTGGGTTCGATTCCCAGCAGAGAAGAAATTTATTTAAATTCATTTCTCACGAAAATATTGCTTCTCTGATGGGCTGGAAACACTGGTTAGTTGAAAGAAATTGCCATATGGCAATAAACTCGTCACTTGCGCAGGATGCAAGGAAGTATTCATTATTATTATTATTATCATCTCAGAAACCATAAAAGCTAGAAAGCTGAAAATTGGTGTGAACATAGAAAAATACAAAATCTCAAATTTGTTTTTTCAACCCAATCCCTATGTGTATGTTTTACATGAAATAAATTTTAATAAAGATTTTTGAGCCACTGTGATTGCACGGAGATTTGTCTTTGACATGCCACCCCAACCAACTATACCGTATGACAAAATAGACTGCCCCAGTGCGAGATACAAGGGTTTTAGTATTTTTATATCAAAGAGCTCTCTGAGACCCCCTAAACATAAACAGAAGCTAAATTAGTGACAATTCATCTATACTAGTTGCATGTAACACATGAGATCCAACTGTCGATAGCGATAGTATGTATAGTTGAAGAATAAGTACCAAACTATAAACCCATAAATACAAATTATTCAATATTTTAGGATATTTTGTTTTCTATACAACACATGCAGGTATGTATGTCCGATAGGACAGTATGGAGATCAGTCCTTTGATCCTACCCAGAATATGAAAATAGCATGATGGTATGTATGTTTGTTTGGAGATTTAAGTTTCAAACTATTAAGTTTTCTTAAATAATATTATTGTGTATAGGCGACTGCCATACAAATTGTATGAAGCAATGAGATATATTACTATATAGTATATTTTTAAAAAAAAAAAAAACTAAATTCTCTAATTTACAAGTTTCGGCATTTTTCGATATTTTTAAAAGAAATGGAAATAAAGGCAGTAAAAGACAAAAATTTGTCATACCAATTTTTTGCTTCTTAATAAAAACAGTTTGAGAAACCCTGGAACTTTTTTTCAAAATCCAAATCGAGATACTATATTTGTACAAAATTTCAGCGTTCTGGCTTTTATAGTTTTTGAGATATGTGGACAAATGTTATGAAAAATAAAATGTTGATAACCCCTGACTGGAACAAAAATTCTAATTACGGAGTATAAAAGTTTTGTCTACCTGAAATTGTCTATATATTCTGAAATTTTAGACTTTGTAAATCCAGATGATCAAAAGTTATAAGGGAGGAACGGACAGACACACAAAACTCGTATAAAATGTTCTACTCCGAATTCTGAGTAAATCCATGTACGGGAACATATATGCTGCGAAGCCACTAAGTTGGTGTTTTTAGAATGCAAAAAGTACTCTACGCCATACAAAATGTTCCTTCATACACGTGTCTTAGATTTAAACTGCCTCTTCCTTCAATAGAATTTCATTCTCTTGAACGAATCGACACGACAGTTAGATTATGTAACTTTAAGTTTTGTAATAAGGCCTTAACTAACCAGTTTTGACCTTCTAACTTCTTCTAACCTGTTAACAGCCATAATTCTTCTTGTGTGTCATCGCTGGTTATTGTGGAGCCGAGAAAAGTGAATTCTTTATTACTAAGTAATATAGGTAACCAGTACGGAAAAAAAGACACAAAAACCACAATTTTGATACAATCGTATTAAACATGTTTTCCTATTTTATTTCCAAATGTGACAGTTGCCAATATCGACTATCCATACTTACTGAGTAAATAATGTTTTACTGTATGTGGCGTATGCTGGGTGGCCTCTATCGAAACATGAACATGAACCCTCCAAGGAATGAATATAAAGTGGAGCGCACACTCACAAAACATACATACTTCAGGGCCGGTCATTATTTCGTAACGCCCAAATTTATATATTTAAATATTATATTAAGAATCGACGGTAGTTATTTTGTGGAAGGTAATATTAACCATTTTCGAGTTAGTAATTTGCTATTTACCAAATAGCAAGTTACTAAGTCAAAAATGGTTACCCGAATATTTTTTTTTAATTGCATATACGCAAACATTGGATTTTTTCCCTTTCGGGAGTCAAATGATATTTTTATTGGATTCGATTTTAAATATTCGATTAACATACACATTGGTAGGTACAAGTAGGTAAACAAGCAAAAATGAAATACTATTTCTGACGCAGTTCAGAGGTGACATCTGTGCGAGCCACCGTCATCTCATTTATAAGGACTGTTGCTTTCATTGTTTACAAATAAACTAATTTCTTAATTTAACAATAGATGGCATTACAAAAAGGCTTTTCCGTTACTCCATAGATGGCAATGGTATGGTTCCTTATTTTCAGGTGAAATTGTTACACACTATTCAAATATATAGAACTTTCAAAAATTACATTGATAAAGGAACTCAATAAGAAGGAATAATTGATGAACGTTGCGCAAGCGCATAAAGTGATGACGTAAACCAGCCGATGAAAGGTCGTAAGCCCTGTAGGTGCCTCGAGTTCCTGGTTCTTTTACAATATCCCAACTTCGTCTCTATTGAGATGTTAAAAAAATGTTTGTCAATAATATAAAAAAAAATATGGTTACATTTGGACGTTCTTAGGATCTATTTATTGGTTTTTATTGTCAGCTATCATGGCTCAGTTGGTAAGATATCTGACACTGCTGAGCCAAAAGTCCCGGGTTCGATTTCCGATAAAGACACAGTTATGTATTGTGCTCGCAGTCCGTATCTGTGAGGCGGTGAACATCGTAAGTCTACAGAAAGTGTCAACTTGGTATGAAAAGCAATGAAATGAAATAAAATGAGATGAAATAAAATAAAACCAAACTTCTCAATTTTTATTACACATTTCTAAGATGAGCTTTATTTTTTTGCACGAAATTAAAAATGCGAGAAGCTGGTAATGTAGCGCCTGCTTCGGGTGCTTGTTAATGGAAGCGTCGCTTCCCGCCCCTGTGTTAGGGCGCAGGGCCGCCCCCTAGAGATAGTATGGACGTGAGCAGACCGCCAATGAGATTGGGCATCGCCAAAATATTTAGGGGCACCGCGATCCTAGAATTATTTATACCACTTTTCGCTTTATAGTCTTTTCATATTATAGGAATCAAATTGTTATATTTTTTACAAACTTTATTTATTTATTTATTTATTTATTACAATACAAAAATACATATAGGTATTTAAACAATATAATAAATACACAACATAATCTAAAACAAGATCGCCTGCTTTTTAAAGCTGACATATTAAAACTAAGCTAAGCAGTGTAGGAAAAAAAGACAAAGAATTATAAATGAATGACAAACAAAAACGCATACTTAAATATTTATTGGTCATATAGATTTGATGGCGACATACATACAAACATACACTTGCACAAACAACAACGAACATACCACTTTCATAACTAAAACCGACAAAATATAACCAAACAATCAAAAATCAACAATCAATTCTAATTTGTAATATCCAACATACACATCTTACTGGGACCGTATCGCTTTTTTTTAAATAAAGCATTCTTCTACACTCTTCGATTTTTATTAAATAAATAAATAAACAAATATATAAATAAATAGTATATATAAATAAATAGTATATATAAATAAATAGTATATATAAATAAATAGTATATATATATAAATAAATAGTATATATAAATAAATAGTATATATAAATAAATAGTATATATAAATAAATAGTATATATAAATAAATAGTATATATAAATAAATAGTATATATAAATAAATAGTATATATATAAATAAATAGTATATATAAATAAATAGTATATATAAATATATATATACATACATACATACCATCACGCCATGTCCCTCGCGGGGTAGGCAGAGAGAACAGAACGCCACACTATTCTATCTTGACATACATTCACCGCCTCGTCAACATTCATGCTACGTCTCATGCATGTTCTTCTATTGTTCAGACTTCTAACATTTCCTTCTTTCAGAATGTCATTCACATGGTCGAGCCATCCTTTTCTTGGGCGCCCCCGACCTCTTTTTCCATTCCTGTCAGCCTTATATATTTTTTTCGTCAAGCGTTCTTCATTCATTCTTTCCACGTGACCAAACCATCTAAGTGTGTTAACTTTCATTCTAGTTACTACATCTTTCTTCATCTTACATTCTTTCCTAGTGACCTCATTTCTAACTCTATCATACATCGTTCTATTACAAATTCTTCTTAACGATCTCATTTCCACTGCATTTATTCTTCTTTCATGCGACTTCTGCCATGTCCAGGTTTCACTTGCATACATCAAGGTTGGCACTACAATTGCGTTATGAATGGCAACTTTAGCTTCCTTTGATACGTTACGATCATTCATAACTGGTTTAAGTGCTCCATTCACTCTGTTTCCTGCCATAACTCTTCTTTCAATATCCTTATCAGGCCGTCCATTCCGTTGGAACATGCTTCCCAGATAAACATATTCGTCATAGTATATATATAAATAAATAGTATATATAAATAAATAGTATATATATATATAAATAAATAGTATATATAAATAAATAGTATATATAAATAAATAGTATATATAAATAAATAGTATATATATAAATAAATAGTATATATAAATAAATAGTATATATAAATAAATAGTATATATAAATAAATAGTATATATATAAATAAATAGTATATATAAATAAATAGTATATATAAATAAATAGTATATATAAATAAATAGTATATATATAAATAAATAGTATATATAAATAAATAGTATATATAAATAAATAGTATATATAAATAAATAGTATATATAAATAAATAGTATATATAAATAAATAGTATATATAAATAAATAGTATATATAAATAAATAGTATATATAAATAAATAGTATATATAAATAAATAGTATATCTAAATAAATAGTATATATATAAATAAATAGTATATATAAATAAATAGTATATATAAATAAATAGTATATATAAATAAATAGTATATATAAATAAATAGTATATATAAATAAATAGTATATATAAATAAATAGTATATATAAATAAATAGTATATATATAAATAAATAGTATATATAAATAAATAGTATATATAAATAAATAGTATATATTTTTTTTTTTTTTTTTAAAAAAAAAAAATGAATATGTACTTGTTAAACAAGTACATATACATCTTCCTACGTTCCCTAAAATAAGCAAATAAATGCTTGTGCTTAGGTGAACGAAATCGGTCGAGGCAGGATTCGAACTCGCGACCACTGGATTACTAGCCCAGCGCGCTAACCGCTCTGCCACCGACCTATATAAATAAATAGTATATATAAATAAATAGTATATATATAAATAAATAGTATATAATAGAGAGAGAGAGAGAGAGAGAGAGAGAGAGAGAGAGAGAGAGAGAGAGAGAGAGAGAGAGAGAGAGAGAGAGAGAGAGAGAGAGAGAGACTGCTGATCCAAGGGTCCCGGGTTCGATTCTGGATCTGTGAGACGATTATTAGCGTAAGTCTTCAGAATGTGGTAACTTGTTATTGGATGTGTGTTAAACAATTATTTGACATTACTAAATAAAATTATTTGACATTACTAATTAGATGGGTCGATGGCAGAGCGGTTAGATTGCTGGGCTAGTAATCCAGTGGTCGCTACTTCGAATCCTGCCTCGATCGATTTCGTTCACCTATAGCACAAGCATTTATTTGCTTATTTTAAGGAACGTAAGAAGATGTATAATATACTGTACTTATATTATGTACTTGTTTAACAAGGACATATTCATTTAAAAAAAATTAAATATTTTTTTGTTGTATTGAAGGTAAATACTTTTGTGATTATTTAATGTATGTATGTAGGTACATCAATTGTGGACAAAAGTAATTGGTCTGTCTATTTTTCATTTTATTTGGGGTAGGCAGAGAGAACCGAACGCCAGACTCCTCTCTCTTGACATACATTCCTCGCTTCATTCACGTCCATACATCCTCTCATACACGCTCTTCTATTATTCTTACTTCTAACATCTCCATCTTTCAAAATCCCATTTATGTGATCGTGCCAACTCTTTCTTGGCCGACCTCTTCTTTTCATTGCTCTTTTATCAGCCTTGTATATTTTTTTTTGTCAGACGGTCATCACTCATTCTTTCTATGTGGCCGAACCGCCTTAGGGCATTTATTTTAATCTTACTTACGATATTTCTTTCAATCATACATTCTCGTCTAATATCCTCATTTCTTATTCTATCATACATCGTTTTACCACACATTCGCCTTAGTGATCTCATTTCAACCGCGTTTATTCTACTTTCATGCGTCTTCTGCCATGTCCATGTCTCACTAGCATACATAAGAGTCGGTGCGACAATACCATTGTGTACCGCGAGCTTTGCTTGCCTCGAAATAATTGGGTCAGCCATTACCGGTCTTAATGCACCATTCACTCTATTACCTGCCGTTACTCTCCTTTCAATATCTTTTTCCAATCTTCCATCACGCTGAAACATGCTTCCTAAGTATAAATATTCATCCACTTGTTCTAATTGTACATTCTCCACTCGTATCTCGCATTTTGTTCGTCTTTCGCTCTTCTCAAATACCATCACTTTAGATTTAGTTGCATTCATTCTCAATCCATTTTGCATGCATCTATCGAATACTATTTTAACCAAACATTCCAAGTCTTCCACGCTTTCAGCCATTAATAATTTCATAATGTATTTTCTCCGTTTATCTTATAAGACTGTAGGTATTTGTCCTTTAGATAAATAAATAAATAAATATTAATAGAAGTAAGCACTATTTTACATCGGTGCTTCGCAGCGAAAATCTCGTAATTTTGTAAAACTGTCGAAGGAATAATCATTTTCTTACATTAATTTTTATTTTTTGTTCGTATTCGTGATTAAGTGAGTTAAATTCTCGCTTTAATACCTGGCCATAGCGATGTATCCTTGATATAATATAATAAGGTGTCTTCCGATTGACCCTCGAGGCCTTGAAATAATGCCAGATTTGTACCCTCCTACCCCCTATATAACCCCTGAGGTGAGGGGGGGGGGGTGTTTGTAGAATGGTGTAGCATAGACGGTTTTCCCTGGTAAGGATTATAGACTCAAATACTAAATACACTGTCAAGCCCTATAACTATATAATATTCCTCTACGTTCCTGATAAAGCACCAGGTATCCTACATTATTCTTTGTAATATATTATTGATTTATTATTTTTACTCCTCACTTCCCCAAGGGGAAATAGTGGGGGGTTATGAATTCGCAATTTTTAATGTTTCATTTTTGTTTATTTTTTATTTATTTTTTATACAATGAATGTAGTTGGGTCACTGGTTGTAGTCCCCTGTGTCCATTAGGCCTGTAACAAAAGGAAACGACAGCAGTAAAATTCGAAAGGTAAATAATATTGTATTTATTGGTTTATTGTTATCTTTTAAGTGTGGTTAAAACCAATGTATTTCATAGATATTTGGTAGTTATAATTACAAACAGCTTAATTTTAATCTTAATGTATTTAACAACAAAGGAAGGTATATGACTGTCTAACCTATCGGTTTCAATAATGGTGAATATATATGATCATTGTATTAAAACGTAGATTTGTATAGATTCATTTGCATTATATAACTTCTTTTCAACCGTTCAAAAACCAACATTTTTATACACCTGCCATGTAAATTTTGTATATAACCACTAGTCTCAGTCTTGTAGAGCATTATTCTGACGATGTGCTTGGCACGAAACGCGTCAATAATCAAATAAACACAATAGAACAATTACCAAGTATTTTTATATTTTTTATAACATATCAACTAAAAAGTTAAAGATGTGCACAACAAAACAGAGCACAGATTCAACATCCGACAAATTCACAATTTTTTTTTAATACATAAAAACTCGAAGCAAATATATGTATACAATTCCGGATCGCTCAAACAATTTCTATTGTACCCAGTACAAGCTCTACTAATAAATGAGTTTAGCATATAGTATAAGAGATACTGGTTTCTATTTCTTCTAAGTGGACAGTGAAAACGGAGTGAGTTTAGAAGGGGTGCGCTGTCGATCAGACCGTTAATAATTTTGTATATAAAACAAATATCTTGGATTGATCTGCGTGTCTCCAGTAGTTTTGTGTTGTGGTGTTTTATTAACAAGTCTCTGTCTTAGGAAAAAATATCGATTTTTGGTACTCGTACAATTTAAGTGAACTTTTCAACATGATCCTCTAATACAAGGCAAATGAAATTTGCAGAGCTAGCTCTCTATGAATGGTAGTAGTTTTTAAGATAACTTGTGGAAAAAAAAGTTATGTGAAATTATTGTTCCAAGAGCCTTTGAAAAGTTAGTGGAAAATTGAGGCTTTCAAAATTTTTTAAGGTTTTTTATGTTTTTAAAGTTATTAGGTACTGACTCATAACGGTATTATTTTCATTAAGCATCACTATTGAACTATTCCCTGAAAAAAAATCATGATCGCAAACCTAATAGTTTAGGTACAGTGATGTAGTTTAGTATGAAATCCGATTTTTATTCCAATTTTACAAAAGTGTACATAACTTTTGAACCACCCAATATCGCTGAACATACATGGGGGTTAAATCGATAGGTATTGAGGTCCTCTACCTCCATGCTTCGGTTGATCCACTCTTCATGATACACCCTGTATAATCTAAGGTCGCCTAGCTAGTAATACTGTAATAGTGTGCTGACATTTGGGAAGTAAAAATTAAAACGGTAATGTTTGCCTGTTACATGTCATAATGTCACATACGGTATCTTCCCGTTCAGATGTGGATGAAATTATATATCTAGTGACGACGATATTCATGCGTCCCACTGGATAGAGGATTAATAGGGATTTGAACCCAGTACACGGTATTACATGGATTTAGCCCTGTAATACTAGATATGGGTGTAGGCACCCCACGTCGATCGACCATCCCCTTGTAAGCCAATACAATCCACTCCGAAACTAGACTTGAAGATCTAGACGTTGGTCTTCTAGATTCCAGACGATATGTTAAAGCAGACCGAACCATGTCTTCATATTATTGACGCATGAAAGCAGAACAGATGCAGTTGAAATGAGATTTATAAGATCATGTATGGTAGACTAAGAACTGGAAATGACAGGGTTTAGGGGAGAGTATGCATGAAAGGGACATTTTTGAGAAAAGTCTCAGAACTAATTTATTTTTGATCGCCTGTGAATGATAATTGTATATCCTCAAACAACGTACTTTTAACCCCTAATATGCGCTAAAGAAATTTTTAATAAAATACCTTTAGATGTATATAAATGTAATTTAAAAAAATATAAAATCTGTCCTTTTCATGAGATTTTTCCTATGAAGAGGACATAGTATTGATAATACATTTTTGTTTGAAGAAATTATGTTTAATTAAAAAAGTTTAATGCAATAAAACATTTTAATAATATTACTTTTAACAAAGAAAATAGTAATTTAGTAACACAAATTTCGCACAAATTATATTAGAACAATAGAAATTACTCGTATAATTTACTTTTTGAATAAAAATAAATTTTACAGCCACCAGAAAAGAAATCAATTTGAAAATTTTTTGTACCAATGAAGTAAACACAGAATATTACCATTAATCGGGCGTCCTTTTCATGGGTCATTTTGGTTTCCTTTTCATGGAAATCTATGAAATGTTAAATAAATGTGCATAATGTATACTAGACAACATCTTTTTTTAACTTCTGGTTTATTTACCTAAATATGTAAGTAATCGTAATATTTAAACAAAAATTGTATCAAATAAAAAACTTAACGATTTTAACACTTGGTACACTGGAAGAAAAATTTACTTTTGCGATAAGACAAAAACACGCACGTCTAACAGCCAGTTTCATAAAAAGCAGCAAAAGGACCCTTTAGTTAAAGGTTCTTTAAAAATTTAAAGTCGCCTTTAAGTCGTTGCGTTTCATAAATAATAATGCCGCGTACTTTAGTAAAAGGCAGAAATGTCACCAAAATACCTGAAAGTTGGCAATATTGCTATCAAAATGTATGGAAACATAGGTCATAGCATAGGTAAATCTTTCTGTTTACTACCATATATATAATATGTTATTTCTGTCATTGAATTGATCATTGATGTATAGGACATGTTTATGGAACAAAATGTATGGAAACATAGCTCATAGCATAGGTAAATCTTTCTGTTTACTACCATATATATAATATGTTATTTCTGTCATTGAATTGATCATTGATGTATAGGACATGTTTATGGAACAAAATGTATGGAAACATAGCTCATAGCATAGGTAAATCTTTCTGTTTACTACCATATATATAATATGTTATTTCTGTCATTGAATTGATCATTGATGTATAGGACATGTTTATGGAACAAAATGTATGGAAACATAGCTCATAGCATAGGTAAATCTTTCTGTTTACTACCATATATGTAAAACAAGTACTTACATAGATGTCACCTAGAAGTACTAATTTCATTTTTATTTGAATTGGTTCTATAATAAAATTTTAGTTTTATATTTGTTTTAAAGTGACAGTTAAGATTCTAAAAAGGAGGAACTAAAAGCATTTAATGTCGTTTCTCTTTTTACAGGTAAAATTATATTTGTTATCATTATTATTTATTTATGTTTATGTTATTATTACTTTTATTGTATTTTATAATTATTTTAATAATAAATTTCTCTTTTTACAGAACAACGATTTAATTTGCTTAATACACTCCATTATAAAACGACATTATTGTTTAACGACAAAATCAATATACATAAAATGGTGAAACTTCATTTTGAATTTAAAATATTACCTGGAATTGATGGAAAAACAAATGTTTATAATATAATCTCAATCACCACAACTGATAACAAGGTTTATGCCATACCAGAAGATCTACAACCAGTGAGCAATCACAAAGAAATAATAAAAACAAGTGCCTTTATTAAAGTAAAAAGAAGTATAACAAAAAGGTATCAAGTACGAAGAGTTTGGATAACGTTAATAGATGAGTTACAAAAAACATACATAGATGAAGATGGTAACTTACAGTTTGATAATATATATTTGGAGGAAATTACACAAAATAAAATACAGGAGACAAAAATTAATGAAAATTTTATAGCTAAAAAAGATATTTGTAAACCTAATAATATAAAAAAATTAGCAGTTAATTTTGTTATAGAAAATTTTACGACAAAAACTTCTAACGTATCACAATGGATAACTATTTTTGAAAGTGAATGTACTCGTTTGGGAATTGAAGAAGATATTAAGAAAATTGAAACACTTAGGTTATTTCTGGATGAGTCATGTCTTGACTGGTACAGGTCAATGCTTATAAAATATTCTGTAAACTCAGAATGGTCAACATGGAAAGATAACTTTTGTAAAACTTATGCAGACAAAGGTTGGACACCAATCAGGTATGCAATGTCATTCAAATATATACAAGGCTCATTATTAGAATATGCTTTAAAAAAAGAAAGACTTTTATTGGAAATAAATAAATCGATAGATAAATGCACTCTTATTGATCTGATTGCTACGGGACTACCAAATATTATATCTGATAAAATTGATAGAAACAACATGAAGGAAACTAGTGATTTATTTAATAACATTAGAGGTTTAGAAAATTTAGCAAATAAAAATCATTCAGAAAAAAAGACTAGTATTCAAAATATAATAAAAAAAAATTATATCAGAGACAAACCATGCAGGATTTGTGAAAGACAAAATAAGGGAATTCGTTATCATCCCGAATCATCATGTTGGTTCCAAAACAAAAATAATGATGAAAATAAAAGAGAATATAATATAAGAAATGTTAATAACTCTGAATTAGAAACAGAATTAAATGAAATTGATCCAAAAAACTTATAATTACACCATTAATCAAAACTAAATTGTTAATAAATGATACTTTAAGAATCTGGGGAATTTATGACTCAGGATCAAATGTATCTTTAATCAATTCGAGATTATTGTGCTTGAAACATAATCAAATAAATAATAATAAGAAAAATATTAATTTAAAAACGATTAATGGTGTGAAAAAAACTATGGGTATTGTAACCTTAAAGATTAAGATTTTTGATATTGAGAAAAACATAAATGTTTTTGTTATGGATAAAGACAATTTCGATTATGATTTCTTGATTGGATTAGATTGCATAGAAAATTTCAAGTTAATGCAAAATGAAAAATTAGAAATTACTCAAAAAAAAAAAAAGCCTTATAAAAGAAAACGAGAATGACAAAGTAGATAGTGAAAATAATAAAAAAATAATTCCTGGGTTCTCAGGTAATGAAATGGAAGAAAAAAAATATTCATATATTAATAATAATAAATATTTGGATATAATAAAAAAGAAAAAGGATGAAAGTAATGATGAATATAAAATAAACTTTAATGAACATATAGAAGTAGACAATTTTGAAATTTCAATAAATCATCTAGACCTCCAGCAACAGTCTAAAATAGATGAATTGATATATAATTATAGATCACTCTTTGCTAAAGATAAATATGATATAGGTATGGTAAAAGGATATGAAGCACATATTGATTTATTATTAGATAAATATTGTAGTAAAAGACCGTATAGATGCACTATTGAAGATAAAAAAGAAATAGAACAACAGGTATCCAATTTGTTAAAAAACAAATTAATAGAAGAGTCATATAGTCCTTTCGCGGCACCGGTGACTTTGGCATATAAAAAAGAAGACGGAAAAAGATCAAGATTGTGTATAGATTTTCGTGATTTAAATAAAATTATAATTCCTCAGTCACAACCTTTCCCATTGATCGAGGATTTAATGGTTAAAACGAGAGAATGTAAATTTTTTTCAACATTGGACATAAACTCGGCATTCTGGTCTATTCCTTTGAAAATTGAAGATAAAAAAAAACAGCATTTGTTACACAAGAAGGTCATTTTCAGTGGACCTGTTTACCATTTGGTTTAAAAACTTCACCAGCAATTTTCCAAAGAATTTTAAGTAGCATTATAAGGAAACATAAACTATCAGATTTCACAGTGAATTATATAGATGATATATTGATTTTTTCAAAAACATTTGAAGAACACATTAATCACTTATCATTATTATTAAAAGCAATTTTGAAAGAAGGTTTTAGATTGAAATTTTCCAAGTGCAACTTTGCACAAAATTCGGTGAAGTATTTAGGCCATATAATCAAGAATAACACAATAAGTCCATTAAAAGATAATTTAATTGCTATAAAAAAATTTCCTCTTCCGAGAACACAAAAAAATGTGCGCCAATTTTTAGGAAAAATAAATTTTTATGCTAAATATGTGCCAAAAATATCAATTATTTTAGACCCTTTACATAATTTGTTGAGAAAAGGACAAAAATTTATTTGGTCAGAAAAATGTCAAGAATCATTTGAAACAATTAAAACATTACTTTGTTCAACACCTATTTTAACAATATATAATCCAGATTTGCCAATAAATATTTACACAGATGCGAGTATACAGGGCATAGGAGCTGTCTTGAAACAACCACAAAAAAATGGAGAAGAAAAACCATGTGCATACTTTTCGAGAAAATTAAATGAAACTCAAAAAAAGAAAAAGGCAATATATTTGGAATGCTTAGCAATAAAGGAGACAGTAAAATACTGGCAACATTGGCTCATAGGAAAAAAATTCACGGTATACTCAGACCATAAACCACTAGAAAGAATGAATATAAAAGCCAGAACAGATGAAGAACTAGGAGAATTAACTTATTATCTATCTCAATTTAACTTTGAAGTAATATACGCTCCAGGAAAATACAATTTAGAAGCAGACTGTTTAAGCAGAAATCCGGTGTTAGAACCACATGAAAATCAGGAAGAAAATTTAAGAATCGTAAACTTAATAAAACTAGGGGATATACAAAATGATCAAAAAAATAATGAAGATTTGAAAAATAGTAAAAATAAATTAAAATTGAAAGATGAAATATACTACAAAAAAATTGGAAAAAAAGAAAAAATAATACTATCAGAGGAATTTAGTAAAAAAATTATAGAAAATATACATTATCTTTACTGTCATATAGGAACAAAACAAATGCAAAATAAAATTATACCATTCTACACAGCAAAAAATTTAACCGATAATATTAAAAAAATCTGCGAAAAATGTGAAATATGCATAAAAAACAAATCTCGAGGAAAATATAAATTTGGACTTATGTCTCATTTAGGTCCTGCAACTTACCCATTTGAGATAATGTCTATAGATACAATTGGTGGATTTGGTGGCTCACGTTCTACAAAGACATACTTACATCTTCTTGTAGATCATTTCACGAGGTATGCCTATATTTTGACTTCAAAAAGTCAAAGTTCGAGTGACTTTATAAACCTTGTTCGAAAAGCGATGCAAGGAAATAAAATTGGTATGATTCTATCGGATCAATATCCGGGAATAAATTCAAAAGATTTTAAAAACTTTTTAAGTAATGAAAATATACCCATTGTCTTCACCGCAGTTAATGCACCTTTTTCAAATGGCCTGAATGAAAGGCTTAACCAAACAATCGTTAATAAAATAAGATGTAAGGTAAATGAAAGGAAAGGAAAATTGGCCTGGACGACAATAGCACATGAATGTATCCTAAGATATAATACAACAGAACACACAGTAACTGGATTTGCCCCTAAATATTTATTAGAAGGAAAAAATATTACTATTTTGCCAGATGAATTAAAACAGGAAAAAACACTTTATGATTTATTCCAAGATCGAAAACTTGCCTTGAAAAATACGATAAAATCACACAATTATAATAAACAACATTTCGACAAAAACAGGACAAAATGCGAATTAAAAATCGGAGACTCTGTATTTGTTGAAAACGGAAATCGATTAAACAGAAAAAAATTGGATGAATTAAAAATTGGACCATATAAAATTTTAGAAAAAATATCAAACTCAATATACAGAATAGATACAGGTCACAAGAAATCAGAATCAAACCTTTTTCATATCACAAAACTTGTTCCAATTATTGATTAAATATATAGAAAAAAAAATTGTATTAGCCAATGAAAAATTGTACTACATTAAGTATTGTTTTGTATAAAAATTATATTAATTAAGTAGTATTGTTTTATATAATTTTTTTTGGGGGGGGAAGATGTAAAACAAGTACTTACATAGATGTCACCTAGAAGTACTTATTTCATTTTTATTTGAATTGGTTCTATGTATATTAAAATTTTAGTTTTATATTTGTTTTAAAGTGACAGTTAAGATTCTAAAAAGGAGGAACTAAAAGCATTTAATGTCGTTTCTCTTTTTACAGGTAAAATTATATTTGTTATCATTATTATTTATGTATGTTTATGTTATTATTACTTTTATTGTATTTTATAATTATTTTAATAATAAATTTCTCTTTTTACAGAACAACGATTTAATTTGCTTAATACACTCCATTATATATATATATATAATATGTTATTTCTGTCATTGAATTGATCATTGATGTATAGGACATGTTTATGGAACAAAATGTATGGAAACATAGCTCATAGCATAGGTAAATCTTTCTGTTTACTACCATATATATAATATGTTATTTCTGTCATTGAATTGATCATTGATGTATTGGACATGTTTATGGAACAAAATGTATGGAAACATAGCTCATAGCATAGGTAAATCTTTCTGTTTACTACCATATATATAATATGTTATTTCTGTCATTGAATTGATCATTGATGTATAGGACATGTTTATGGAACAAAATGTATGGAAACATAGCTCATAGCATAGGTAAATCTTTCTGTTTACTACCATATATATAATATGTTATTTCTGTCATTGAATTGATCATTGATGTATAGGACATGTTTATGGAACAAAACCTATCAAGAAATTCTACTTTTCCATGTGGTCGATTTTTTTCCTATATACTTTTCACTGCTGTATCACAGTACGCATCTTCTAATTAGCTCATTTTGAAAACATATTTTTTTTTATATTATTTATAAAAAAATGTTTAAATAATAACAAAACTATTGAATATTAGTAAGTAATATGCACATGATCGTCAACATTCAATTGACATTATTGACATCAACAAGAACTGACTTGAACATTATGTCATATTGCAGCACACTCTGGTGGCAAAAAAATGAACTGCTCTTAAAGAAGACTTTAGTGACTAAAGTACGAAGACACTGGACTTTAAATTAAAGTGAACTTTAAGTGACATTTTGTTGTTATGAAACGCAATTTATTTTAAAGTCGACATTAAGTCTCCTTTAATTTTTATGAAACTGGCCATAACTCGACCACATGCATGCGCACGACCAACACATTACTGTGGTGGAATGTGGTAATAAGCATGTTCTAGAAAGATCAAACAATAATATTGTAGATCTGACAGGAACCGAAAACCATCTTGTGTCCCTTTCATGGGATGTCCTTTTCATGCGTACTCTCCCCTACCTTTGACACATGTTTTATGAAAATCGGTAAAGAAAATCAAGAGGCAGAAATTGAGAGAAGAAAGTCTAGCGTGGGCCCTCAGGATTTAGACTTCCAAAAATGATATTAACGTGTACACAAAATAGTTTATACCATAAAGGTCTCAAAATATATAATAGTTTACCACCAAACATAAAAGAAACCACAAGTCTTGTCACCTTTCGTAGGCTAAGTGCTGAACACATAGTTAAAAAATATTAATGTTCTTCATACTTTTACATGTTTTAATAATTTAGTGTCATACTCTGTATCATAATTTATTATTGTATAAAAAAAAATATAATATACTATTTGTTTACACTAGATGTATTAATTTTGTATTTTATACATCTAAATAAAAGTTACTACTTACTACTACCCTCCGAAGCATGCCAATTATGTAAAAAAGAAAGTCTTTGGCGCTTGCGTTCTTACAATACTGACGAATGGCCGTGAGACTATTGTGTTAACAAACAAAATTCTATAAGTAACATAAGATTTGGACAGTTTACAGAGATACTGCGAGCGGAACCAATTATTTTTAAACCCTGATAAATGCAATAAAATTTCTTATACGCGTAACCGTAAGAAAATAATCTATGACTATAATATCAATGGCAAGGAGATACAAAGCAAAACTGAAATTCGTGACCTTGAAGTTGTGCTAGATGAAAGTCTCGGGTTCACAAAGCACATTGAGCATATAACCTCTCGAGCTTTCCGATTGCTTGGTTTTATTTTAAGGGCTACAAAACAATTTAAGAACACTGACTCTCTAGTGGTTTTATTCATATAATTTGGTTCAACTGTATGGAATCCTAACTACTTAACACATATTAGTGCCATTGAACATATACAAAAGAAATTCATAAAACAAGTTAACTACAGGAACAAATTGCATTTTGAAAATTATGTATAAACAGGCTCTACAGCACTACAAAATAAATAGCCTGGAAAATCGAAGACAAATTATAGATATCTGTTACTTATGTATATACAATTTTAAACAACAATGTCGATAGTGCATATCTTTTGAGCGCTTTGCCATTTCATTGCCCGATCAGAGACCAACGTAACCCACACATATTTTACATAGAGTCATCAAGAACAAATTATCATCAAAACTCATTTATAAACAGAGTTTGCAGAATTTACAATAACGATTGTTTAGACATGGATCCCTTTTATTTGAGTCTGAATTTATTTAAGAAAAAACTTATCCAAAGTCTCAATTTTTGAGCTACAACCTTCTAAAAGACATGTCATGGGACAGGCAATTTGATTGTGATGGTTGTCACCTGAAATCGGGTGAAAAAGTAAGTAAATTTTATATACCCACTTGGTAATGTAGGTAAATATACAATAGACATGAACAAAAAACCTTCCTTTACTTTAATACCCTTCCATTCCTATTCAACATGGCGATTTTTTTTTCACTTTCAATCTGTATCTCATATTATAATAACACTTCAAATTGTAAATAGATTCAGTAATTGGCGTAGTAAATCATAATTGTTTTGTTCTTTCTATTGTAATGTAAAACTTAAATAGCTGTTGTATCCAATACTACATATAAAATAAATAAATAAATAAAATAAATAAGATACATACATACTTATTATAATATATGAAATGCTTTTTTTTTTAATTCTATTTTTAACTGTCATTTTTATGTACTTTCTATGGGATTGGTATGTAATTGGTCTCATTTATGTAAATCGTTTATGTATTGTCCCTAATGAGGTCCCTAAGACGAATGTGTGGTAAAACAATTTATGATAGGATAAGGAATCAAGATATCAGAAGAGAATGTAAGATTGAAAGGGATATTTTGAGTAGAATGAAGATAAATGCTTTGCGATGGTTCGGACATGTAGAGAGAATGAACGATGAACGACTGACAAAGAAAGTATACAAGGCTGAAAAGAGTTGAATGAGATGTAGGTAAGGTTCGACCGAGAAAGGGTTGGCATGATCATATAAATGAGATTTTGAAAGATGGTAATATACCAAGTCAGAATAATAGGAAAGCATGTATGAAGCGATGCATGGATGTAAATAAGGCAAAACAGGTATGCCAATATAGAAGAGTCTGGCGTTCGGTTCTCTCTGCCTACCCCAAATAGGGAAACGGCGTTACGGTATGTATGTATGTATGTACATTTGTATTAGATTCTTAAACAAATATAAGATTCCCAGAGGACAGAAGTTTTCACAATACACCATACACAAAATTATAAGTAAAATATGAAGTCCATCGGACTTATAGTTTGGGCTGTAGAGAGGACACAAAAAGGATAATCCGTACGCCATACACACAAACACATCACGACGAAACTCATAGTGTGCACTCTCTACATTAATTTATTTATTTATTTATTATAAAGGGTACATGGATAGACATCCAGCTTACAATTTTCATAAAAAGAAAATAATAATATATTGTTTATTGTTATGAGTGCTGGACACTGGACGTCCGATAATGGATGCACACAACAATTACACGATGAAATCATATTCAATCACACACGTAAGTTACACAAGTAAGAGTTATATAAATAAGAGAAAATTCGGTTATAAAAGTCAAGTAAAAAAAGAAGAAGGAAAAATAGTTACATCTCTTCTCTGCGTGCCGTATCAGGTCCCCCCGACGTTGGCGATCACTCTGGAGAATGCCTCTCTGTCCTGCGTCATTCGGACTAGCTCTCCTACCTGCGTTATTCCAGTCCACTGTCGGATATTGCGCAGCCAAGACATCTGCCTTCTCCCTACTCCACGATGACCCTCAATCTTGCCTTGTATTATCAGTTGCAACAATTTATACTTTTCTCCTCGCAGAATGTGGCCCAAATATGATATCTTACGAATTTTTAGATTTGTCAGAAGTTCTCTGCTCGTATGTGCTTGACGTAAAACTTGTACGTTGGATATTAAATCTGTCCACGGTATTCGAAGCATTCTTCGATGAATCCACATTTCAAATGCTTCTAACCGGTTCATTGTATTGACTTTAAGCGTCCAAGTTTCGCAACCATACAACAGGACGGACCAAACATAGCACTTTATCATTCTCTGACGGAGTTTCAAATTAAGGCTGTCATTGCAGAACAGTGTTCTCATCTTGTTGAAAGTATTTCGCGCTATTTCAATTCTGCGTTTTACCTCAACATCGGGGTCTAAAGATTGTGTAATGACACTGCCAAGATATGTAAATTTTTCCACTCTTTCAACATTTACACCTTTTAATTGTAGAGACGCTGCGGAGTAGTCCAGTCGACCAAAGGTCATCCATATGGTTTTATTCACATTAATGTTTAATCCCAACTCCTCAATGCTGTCCGTCAATATAACTGTGTCATCTGCATATCGGATATTGTTTATTATCATTCCGTTAACTTTCACTCCTTTATTTGAAGTTCCTACTGCCTTTTTAAATATTCTATCTGAATATATGTAAGTTAAACAGGAGGGGCGATAAAATGCATCCCTGTCGTACTCCACGTTGAATAATTACAGCATCACTGTTGTTATTTCCAATTTTTATTTTATAGTAAGTTAAGCAAAAAAAAAAGTTATAGAAGTTACACAAGTTACATTAGTCGAAGAAAAAGGCCTTCGTGGCTCAGTTGGTTGGGTACTGCCTTTGTGGCACAATTAACTAGGCTCAATTAACCGCTGATCCAAAGGTCCCGGGTTCGATTCCCGGTGGAGACACAGTTTTCAATTGTGATTTCAGTCTGAATCTGTGAGACGATTATTATCGTAAGTCTCCAGAATGTGGCAACTTGTTATTGGGTGCGTGTTAAATAATTATTTGACATAGTACAGCTGTTAGTTGCTCGAGAAGATACATAAAATAAAAATAGGTAGGTACATGAGAAGTTAAAAAAGTTATTCAAGTTAAAGAAAAGACAATTTCAAACAGATTACATACAATCACATGATACCCGTTAAGAAATTGATGTAAAATAATACGGTTAAAAATTGTGAAATCATGACTCTCCACTATCCCATAGTGTGGAGAGTAAAAATGCATTCATTAACAACATTTTGAGAATAAAAAAATAGTAGATACTATGTAGTTAGTGGAGAGTTTAGTGTTGGCCACAACCTACCCATGTTGATTTGTATATTTATAGCAAGTACCTAACTCCGCTGTTTAATATGCATAGAATAACTCTGGATGCTTCTATGTAACTAGGGATTGCAAATATTCGACGCAGTAATGTATTCGAATTTGTTGCAAGTGATTTCTATTCGAATATTATTCCTAGGAGGTAAAAAAAAAACGGGTAATACAAACATGGACTATTGTAACTAAATTAGGAACGTTCTGAAATTGTAGATTTTAAATTTACGGTCTTATTTCAGCGTTATAAAATATCAACTTGTACTAAATGAAATAGGAACGTACGTATATATTGGCCGGAACGTTCTTAAAAAGTTACTGAATTAAACGTATTTTGAATAATTATGAAAATGATGAAAATTTCATTATTTTGAAAACACAATTAAAAACTGTGTCTCCACCGGGAATCGAAACCGGGACCCTTGGATCAGCGTTTAATTGAGCCACAAAGACAGACATTATTCGAATACTCAAATTTCGAATGTGACTCGGTCGTTATATATTATACATGTGTCTTTTTATTTCCAAATAGTACGCATTTTTTTATTCGAATATTCGAATGAGCCGAATATCCGAATTATTTGTCGAACTTCGAAAATGACTCAGTATTTATATTAAACCCGTGGCCTTTTTTTATGTTCGAATATTAGATGGGTCGGTGGCAGAGCGGTTAGCGCGCTGGGCTTGTAATCCAGTGGTCGCGAGTTCGAATCCTGCCTCGACCGATTTCGTTCACCTATAGCACAAGCATTTATTTGCTTATTTTAGGGAACGTAGGAAGATGTATATGTACTTGTTTAACAAGGACATATTCATTTTTGTTAAAAAAATATTGTTTGAGTGTTTTATTTTGTGTTTTTTTCATACCCTGATTGTTCTAAACTGTCTTTAAGTTTGATTTTTGTTAAATATGTTCTGTTTCTACTTTTTGAATAGGCATTCGTTGATTTTTTTTTTTTTAATTTGTAATACACTTTTTATGCAGGTACTTACCAATTTTAATATTTTTTCTAATTTAGTTTTTTTTTGTGTACCTATGTTTTGTTAGTTGGTATTCACTGTTAAAAGTATCATAATTTCAAAATCCTGTATCCCCGGCACAGGTTTTTTACCTAGTTGGGCATTGAAGTTACGAATATTATTGTCAATTATGGTGACAGGAAAATTATTCGAAAAACAATTATTCGAATGCTCAATTTTACGAAAATCAATTTTACGAATGGCAATTATTCGAATCACATTTTTTCGAAAAACAATTTTCCGAACACACAATTATCAGAATTTACAATTGTTCGAATTTTTATGACGTCATGTTGGTAGTATTGTGAGAGGAATAAACCATAGATTTTTATTATAATATACTAGATGTCGTAGTTAGCAAACTTTGTATGAATCGAAAACAAATGACTCACTTTTTGCACGGAGTACTACATCTACATAGTATATTATGTTTAATAAAAATCTATGGAATAAACAACATGGCGACGCCCGCGCTGTCAGATATCCTAGGATGTACACCTATTTTTTGAAACCTAAACCTACAAAACTTTGGTAAAAATAGGTTGGCTAGGTTTGTTTGTAGTTATAATTGCGACTGGCGTGAGCCAGTTGCATTATATATTTAAAAAAGTAACTATAATATTAAAATAAAATAACTAAACTGGTGTGAATACTAGATAAACATAAACTGGTGTACAAACTAGGCTATTCCGCGCTGTCAAACATAAGTTATTAAAAATGTGCAAGCATACGTACCCAACAATAATACAAGATGTAATAATAGTCTTCATCGAATATATTTTACTGGCAACAAATATGTCAAAGGAGGCAACATAATGACACAAAAATATATTAAATTCGGTTAATTGGTTTTCCAACAAATGTTAGTTCGAATAATTTGCTTTCGGACAATTGTCATTCTGATAACTGATTTTCGAAAAATTGTTATTCGTACAATTGCGCATTCGAACAATTGTGTTTCGAAGAATTTTCATGTAATCGTCAATTATGTACATATATATATGAATAAATAAATAAATATTATTAATAATTTCTGTATTAATTTTGTGGTACATTTTTATATAAATAAATAAATATTACGTATTTTATTATTCGAATATTCGAAATCTGAATATTCGAATATTCGACTTGCAATCCCTGCTTCTTACCTATCAAATCTGTACGGGATCTCGTAAACTATGTCGTCAAACTTCGAAAATGGCTCAGTCGTTATATTACCTATACCTGTGGCATTTTTATATCCCGAGGCGGATCTTAACGAAATTGCTATAGCGATAATGTTAAACATTTTAACGATACACCGTGATATGAATAGATTTGAAACGTTTAATGTCAGAAACAACACACTGGCAATATTCGAAAATAGCACAGACTTATTTCAAACTGCGAAGCACCGGCTTAGAATGGTTCTTCCACCCTTTTCCATTGTCATCGATTTCGGGTGGGTATCTCGAATATTTCACCAATATTAAGGTTCATCACACATTCCGAATGCAGTGCCATTTTAGGTGAGACGAGACTGGGGTATCGGGATGTGTACACGCACGTGTCGTGCTTTTTTGTATAAGGTGGTGCACACCCGCACGCCGTTCGCTATTTACTCTACATGCGGGATATGCCATGATGGTATAAATGAAATGAGGTCGTCACTAAATTCAGTTTTCCAACTGTCGATTTGTTCTCTTAACATATCGACAAAGTTTCAAGCCAGGATACGCGAGATTTGTATGTAGGGTCTATATTTTTCACGGCTTTTCCAACATTGAAGTCAAAAGACACCAACTTAGAGGCTTCGCAGCATATATGTTCTATATACGGATTTACTTAGAATTCAGAGTAGAACATTTTGTGTGTCTGTGTGTTTGTCTATGTGTCTGTGTCCCCCCCCCTTATAAATTTTGATCCGCTCAATTTGCAGAGCCCAAAATTCAGAATATATAAACAGTAATTGGCCTACAAAACTTTTTTACTCAGAATTTTCAATTTTTGTTTCAGTCAGGGGTTATCAACTTTTGAATTTTTACTTTATACTTCGATATACCTATCTCGGAAATCATAAAAGATAGAACGCTGAAAATTTGTATGAATGTAGACAAATAAAAGAACCAAAATTATTTTTTCAAAAAAAATCCAGAGTTTCTCAAACATTATTAGGAAAATCTTTTTTTTTGTGATAAATTTATGTGTTTAATTGCCTATATTTCCAAAGTTTTTTTGAAAATTGAAGTTTTTGAAGTTTAAATTTTCGAAGAAAATTTAATTTTCTACAAAAAATATGAACATTGTAGTAGTACATGTCAATGTTTTTTAACAATTTTTTTATAAAAATTTAATTTGGTGACGGCATCGCTTCATACAATTTGTATGGCAGAAGACTTAATAATTTGATACTAAATCTCCAAACATACACACAAACCATCATGCTCTTTTCATATTCTGTGTAGGAACACACTGACCTCCATACTATCCTGTCCTGACATACATACCTACATGTTTTATATAGAAAAATAAAATATCTTAAAATATTTATTAAGTGTTTATAGTTTGGTACTTATTCTTTAATTATGCATACTATCGCCATCGACAGTTGGATCTAATGATAATATTCAGCATATGACACTGCTTCAACTGTTATTTTTCGTATTTAAATCGTCGATGAAGACTGTTGGGGTCAGCTCTCCTCGTCCTCAAGCTGTACACTCTTCGGTTCTGGGCCGCCTCCGATGTCAATATTCTTGTTTCATCAATTGTGAACTCCTTTGCGCAATCCATGTATTTTTTGGTCTTCCCCTATTCGTTGATCGGGGGATGTCTACGGCCATAGCCTGGTTCACAATATGATCCTCAGGTCTTCTTAATATATGACCATACCATCTCAATTGTCTTTATTCTAATTTGTTGTTAATGCCTGTCACTCCTAAGCTTCCGCGAATGTATGAACTTTTTATTTTGTCTTTTAGAGACACCCCCGCTGGCCATTTTATACATATTTGCTTACATATAATATTTTTTTATTTTTGAATTTATATATTTGAATTATATTTACCTTAAATTCCACCCCCTCCCCATTAAATAGATTCATCCAATCGAATATTATTGATAATACTGACTATTGAATATATTATGTAGGCCGCAATAATTGATAATATAACATTATTTGATCAGTAGGTAAATGTTTGAATAATTAATTTACACTCAAAGGATTCGTAATTTAACGGATCTAATTGATAAACATTGATACATATATCATCCACAAAGTACATATATATATATATATATATATATATATATATATATATATATATATATATATATATATATATATATATATATATATATATATATATATATATATATATATATATATATATATATATATATATATATATATATATATATATATATATATATATATATATAATCGAATATTTGTGTAGTTGCAAATACGCAAACATTAAATTTTTTCTCCTGTCGGGAGTCAAGGGTATTTTTATCACAAATTTATTTATTTATGAACGGCATAATATGCCTTTTACATACATAGATAAAAACGTATAATTGATGATAAAAATATATAGAATAAGAAAATAAAAAAAAACTAGGTATACACTTGACAAAAAAACTTAAACCTAAACAGTTAGACAATAAATTAAAAAAAAGATGTAAGCAAACACAAAAAAAATATATACATCATCAAAAGTTTCTATCCTGCGGATTGGTTTTCAAAACAAGTCTAAGACCCGAATGCCCAGTCCTAGGTACCTAAATACTAACTCCTAACCTCACTGGAGTATTTAGTATTCTTAGGTTAGCAATTGCGTTACAGAGACATCCCTAACTTAATACTAAATACTACGACAAACTTAAGGTCGATGGCGTAGAATTTCACATTATTGTGTATGAAGAAAAGAGATAGATAGCTTTCTATGGGCTTAGAAAGCTATGTTTTTTGCTATAACAACACAAACATATGTAACCAACTACATATCACACTGACAGCTCGATGTCACGATTTTTTTGAAATCCCACCGAATTTTCGGCATCTCGTACGGATCGCTGAATACTCTGTTTGATATTTGATTTGAGAAAATTACCAAATACATATTCAACGAAGCCGATAAAATCATCATCCACCGAAAAAATCTCGTATTTTAGTATTAAACCACTGTAAGGTTCCTCGCGATCATCCTTACTTTTTGACAATTCGCAAATGTTAGTTTACGTCGAGGCGCATGCGCTAAGTATTTAGATATGTCTGTGCAATGCAATTCTTATAGAAAAACGTCGTAACATCCTCCAGTTAGGAAGCCACGTGATCTTCTAACATAAGTGAGTGACTGTGCAATGAAAACATGGTTAGTGTTAAGAATTTAGTATTTAGGTAGGACTCTGCATTCAGACATACATCTCGCTTTCCACTTCTCTCTATCTTCTGCAGCCCTCTTCAGCTCAACATATGTGGCGCAGTTTATGTCCTCGTACACCTGGACCAAATACTCCCGTCGGCGGCGCCCCCTGTGGTTTGTCCCCTCAACCATTCCCTCCATTAGGTCATGTAGGAGACCCTCGTGGCCTCGTGGAGACCCGGTTCTTACGAGACACCCGAAACACTACATTCAGAATGTGTGATGGTGAACCTCATTGCTGAACTATGTGAGATGTTATTGTTGCCTGTTGTATTTTCTATTACCCGGCTCTTACGCGACACCCGAAACACTACATTCAGAATGTGTGATGGTGAACCACATTGCTGAACTATGCGAGATGTTATTTTTGCCTGTTGTATTTTCTATTACCCGGCTCTTATGGGACACCCAAAAACGATGCTAATAGAAAGAAATGAAAGCTGGTACCACAAAGCGAAAATAAAAAAAATAAAAAACAATCCCTGATTATTGGCACATCTAGACGCGCCGCCACTGATTTTTGATTTATCTTTAAAATCAGTTTTGCTTGCACGAGGCAAGTGAGTTATCAGAGAAGTACCTACCTATCTAACAAACTCCTAAAGCTCCCTACAATCCATTCTGGGCCCCCTACACGTATTAGGAAGTTCAATAATATTGTTAAGAGGGCTAAATCTCATTCGACTAAAGGACTGAAAACATAGAATACCTAGGTTTTTAGTTGCATATAAGCAAACATTTGATTTTTTCCCAGTTGGGAGTCAATGGTGTTCTTACGACAATTTTTTAACATCAAGTGATCTACAGGGTGGTTTACGTGATCACTTTATGCGTTTGCACAATGTTCAAAAATTTTTCAGTTTTATTTGATTCAATGACATAAGTTACATATTGATAGGAAATGGGATAATAACTATATAATATAAATCAAATTCAGTATCGATTGGGGTTTTCAAAAACACACGGTCCAAAATATCGACATCCTCTCCGCAATCACACAAAGGGCTGTTATAAGATTCGATACGACACGACACTACATGACATATTAAATTCATGTAATTATAAATAAATAAATAAATAAATGGACGGATGAATTAATGAAGGAACGAATAATTAAATGTATGAATGAATGAGTAAATTAATGAATAAATAAATGAACGAACGAACGAGTGAGCAAGTGAGTGAGTGAGTGAATGAGTGAGTGAATTAGTGA
Source organism: Molanna angustata (assembly GCA_963576475.1). NCBI lineage: Eukaryota > Metazoa > Arthropoda > Insecta > Trichoptera > Molannidae > Molanna > Molanna angustata. The sequence goes on from OY754990.1 coordinate 16,426,483, forward strand.
GAGAATGAGTGAATGAATGAGTGAGTGTATGTGTGAGTGAGAGAATGAATGAAAAAGTGAATGAGTAAGTAAGAGAGTGAGTGTATGAATAAATGAATGGGTGAATAAGTGAGAGCATGAGTGAGAGAATGAGTGAGTGAATGAGTGAGGTAGTGAATGAGTGAGTGATTTGAGTGAGTGAGTGATTGAGTGAATGAGAGAATAAATTAAATAATGAATTAGTGAGTAAGCGAGTGAGTAAATGAATAAAAGAATGAGTGAATTAGTGAGATAATGAGTGAGTGAATGTGAGTTAGTGAATGAACTAAAGAGTGAATGAGAAAGTGAGTGAGTGTAAGAATAAATGAATGAGTGAATTAGCGGGAGAATGAGTGAGTGAGTGAGTGAATGAGTGAGTGAGTGAAAGAATGAATTAATGAATGAATGAGTGGATGATTAAGTAAGTGAGTGAGTAAATGAATAAATGAATTAGTGAGAGAATGATTGCGGTAATGAGTGAGTGAGTGTGAGTGAGTGAATGAGAGAATGAAGGAGTGAATGAGTAAGTGAGTGAGTAAACAAATAAATTAATTAATGAGTTGGTGAAATAATGAGTGATTGAGTAAGTGTTCACTCACTCAATCACATACTATGAGTGAGTGAGTGAATGACTTAATAAATGAATGAATAATTAAAAGCAATACAAAAACACGTTAATAAATTAATTTATACATAAATAAAAAATAATAATAAATAAGTAAAGTACAAGCACGAATTCGACATTCCTAAGATTGTAGGGAACGCACCTCATCGCCCGCCACTGATAGAGAACCAAGGGCCGTTACGAGATTTCATTACGGCAGAGCTAAGCACGCGATATAATCGGTCCGTCTCCCCTTTCAAATGGTTGGAAGCGATTGAAATTTAATTCAAATTAATTTATGTAAATGATAACCCGATGGGGTGGCTATATTCCACCCTCGTCTTCCTCAAGCACCGCTCACCCTCTCGCGCAGTCAAAGAGATACCTACTAGAAAATATCAGATTCAACTTATATACACAAATAATAATTATATCAAATTGCTACCAGGCCCCCATACAGACCAAGTCTTTAGTACATAATATATATCTGCATACGTTTTGTATGCAAATTTGTTGCAAAAAAGTGCAAAGGGAGGGCATTTTCTAAACACAATAGCCTATGCTTTAAATTTGTTTTAGAACCCTTATATTATGAATGGGGTTTCAAAAGTTGCTTATTTTTATACTGCTAATCTAAATAATAAAAATTTTCTATACTAGACCGTTCTTTACGATTTACATACACATTGGTACAAGTAGGTAAACATGCCAAAAATGAAATAATATTTCTGGAGCAGTTCACAAAACAAGTAATTACCTACACAAAATAGTTTATACCATAAAGGTCATTAAAATATATAATAGTTTACCACCAAACATAAAAGAAACCACAAGTCTTGTCACCTTACGTTGGCTACGTGCTGAATAATACATAGTTAAAAACTTTTAATGTTCTCCATAGTTTTACATGTTTTTTTATAATTAAATTGTCATGTTCTTACCATATGTATTGTTTAAAAAAAACAAAAAATAAATTTTATATTTTTTGAAGTAAAAAATAATTTGTGACATCGTGGGTCGGAACTAATGGATAAAAATTAAACGCGACTCTAATATATTCAACGATCAACTCATGAATAAAAACTGTCGATCAGCTCGTATCAACGACAGTTGACTATGGTTCGTTGATCCTCGTAAATCTTCGGGAGCATTCGAGAATCCCGTGCCGTACATGTTGTAGTCCACCAGGCGCTGCCACAAATTGGACATCTGGTAGAAGCCCAAAACTAGTATATGACGTATAATATTTTTATTGACAATAACATCTCAATAGAGACGAAGTTGGGATATTGTAGAAGAACCAGGAACTCGAGGCACCTACAGGGCTTACGACGTTCGCCAATTAGGTATGCCTTCTTATTGATTTCCCTTATCAATGTAATTTTTGAAAGTTCTATATATTTGAATAGTGTGTAACATATACCTACTATAAAAATATCATTTGACTCCCGAAAGGGAAAAAATCCAATATTAGCGTATATGAAATTAAAAAAAATATTCGATTTACAGACCAATATTACTGTTGTTCACAATTGATGTAGGTACATTAAAACCGTGAAAAATATAGACCGTGCATACAAATTTCGCGTATCTTGGGTCGATACTTTGTCGATATGTTAAGAGAACAAAGTTCTCTTGAACAAATCGACAGTATTTGGACAAGTTGTAAGGCAGTAAACACTACACAATATCTCACTCAATAGTTTTTTGATACCTACTTAATCTAGGTACAAACATACATCGTGCTGTTTTCATATTCTGGGTAGGAAAAAAAAGACTGACCTCCATACTATCCTATCCTGACATACATACCTACATGTTATAAATAGAAAACAAAATATTTATTAATTTGTGTTTAAGTGTTTATAGTTTGGTATGTATTCTTCAATTATACATACTAAAGCCATCGACAGTTGGATCTAATGTGTTATATGCAATCAGTAATATAATATTTATTTATTTATTTGAATCTTCTTGTACATATAATTAGTACACTGGCGGGCTTATTGCCTAATGGCAATTTCTTCCAACCAACCAGAGTAAATGTTACGTATGCAAAACAATGTGTACTATGGCAATAAGTTAATCACATTACAAAATAAATAAATACAGCAGAACAAAAGTAAAAAAAAAACAAATAAGATAGCATATAAGAACAATTCATAGCAATGATAGGAAAACTAAAGGATAAGGAAAGGAAGAGGAGAGAAAGATGTAATCAGGTGTTGTCAGATAAATATTTTTGATTAAGCCTTTTCTTGAAGATGTTTAGTATAATATATTATAGATTTTGAGTAGTTTCATAATTAAGTAGTTATTTATTTATTTATTAAAGACACCAACAGAACATTGAAATATACACACACAAGTTAACACATGATACAAACACATAAGGTCTCCAATGCTCCAATGACAGGCGTCTGTCACATACTACTAAATATTAATTTATATAAAGACACCAACAGAACATTGAAATATACACACACAAGTTAACACATGATACAAACACATAAGGTCTCCAATGCTCCAATGACAGGCGTCTGTCACATACTACTAAATATTAATTTATATAAAGACACCAACAGAACATTGAAATATACACACACAAGTTAACACATGATACAAACACATAAGGTCTCCAATGCTCCAATGACAGGCGTCTGTCACATACTACTAAATATTAATTTATATAAAGACACCAACAGAACATTGAAATATACACACACAAGTTAACACATGATACAAACACATAAGGTCTCCAATGCTCCAATGACAGGCGTCTGTCACATACTACTAAATATTAATTTATATAAAGACACCAACAGAACATTGAAATATACACACACAAGTTAACACATGATACAAACACATAAGGTCTCCAATGCTCCAATGACAGGCGTCTGTCACATACTACTAAATATTAATTTATATAAAGACACCAACAGAACATTGAAATATACACACACAAGTTAACACATGATACAAACACATAAGGTCTCCAATGCTCCAATGACAGGCGTCTGTCACATACTACTAAATATTAATTTATATAAAGACACCAACAGAACATTGAAATATACACACACAAGTTAACACATGATACAAACACATAAGGTCTCCAATGCTCCAATGACAGGCGTCTGTCACATACTACTAAATATTAATTTATATAAAGACACCAACAGAACATTGAAATATACACACACAAGTTAACACATGATACAAAACACATAAGGTCTCCAATGCTCCAATGACAGGCGTCTGTCACATACTACTAAATATTAATTTATATAAAGACACCAACAGAACATTGAAATATACACACACAAGTTAACACATGATACAAACACATAAGGTCTCCAATGCTCCAATGACAGGCGTCTGTCACATACTACTAAATATTAATTTATATAAAGACACCAACAGAACATTGAAATATACACACACAAGTTAACACATGATACAAACACATAAGGTCTCCAATGCTCCAATGACAGGCGTCTGTCACATACTACTAAATATTAATTTATATAAAGACACCAACAGAACATTGAAATATACACACACAAGTTAACACATGATACAAACACATAAGGTCTCCAATGCTCCAATGACAGGCGTCTGTCACATACTACTAAATATTAATTTATATAAAGACACCAACAGAACATTGAAATATACACACACAAGTTAACACATGATACAAACACATAAGGTCTCCAATGCTCCAATGACAGGCGTCTGTCACATACTACTAAATATTAATTTATATAAAGACACCAACAGAACATTGAAATATACACACACAAGTTAACACATGATACAAACACATAAGGTCTCCAATGCTCCAATGACAGGCGTCTGTCACATACTACTAAATATTAATTTATATAAAGACACCAACAGAACATTGAAATATACACACACAAGTTAACACATGATACAAACACATAAGGTCTCCAATGCTCCAATGACAGGCGTCTGTCACATACTACTAAATATTAATTTATATAAAGACACCAACAGAACATTGAAATATACACACACAAGTTAACACATGATACAAACACATAAGGTCTCCAATGCTCCAATGACAGGCGTCTGTCACATACTACTAAATATTAATTTAAATAAAAAAAAACAATCATCGCCTAAAACGTATTTACATAAGATTTGCAGTAAAATAACAGTGGTAACGGTGATAAAACAAAATCCTTTAAATAAGGAGAGAGAATAATGTCTACATCAACTCAAGACTGCCTACACCTACAAAATGACATTGACAATCTCACCGAATACTGTAAAAAAAACCATCTTTATCTTAACACCGGAAAATGCTTCATTGTAACATTTAAAAGAATAAAAACTCCTATCCAATTCATTTACAAAATCAATGACTCCAGTCTCTCCCGTAAATCCGAGGCAAAAGACCTGGGAGTAATTGTGGACGATAAGCTTAACTTTATTTCCCACATTAATAATGTTATTGGTAGAAGCTACAAGGGTTTAGGCTTTGTCCTAAGGGTGACCAAACCATTTAAGAATATTGACTCTCTAAAAATTTTATTTAACGCATATGTTCGAAGTCACGTGGAATTCGCAACCACTGTATGGAATCCTCATTATAAGTTGCACATAAATAACATAGAAAGAATCCAAAAAAAATTCATCAAACACCTCGATTTTAGAACTAGGCGATTTGGTATCAGTTATGAGGAATCTTTAAAACATCACCAAATGTTACCACTTAACAAAAGAAGGGGTATAACTGATATATGTTTCCTATATAAATTAATCAACAACCAAATAGATAGTCCATATCTCTTAGGACAAATCCCATTCAACTGCCCCGCCAGACAAAACCGCCAGAACCTCCTCTTTTACACTAAATACTCAAGAACAAACTATGCAAACAACACTTTTATTAACCGCAGCTGCAATACATATGTACAATAAACTTAATCATAAGCCAGATATTTTTAACAATAGCCTACAATCATTAAAAAAACAACTATCATCAATATTATAATGAATACCTACTTTATGTACCAAATTGTATAATTTTTGGTATGTCCAATACTATATTAATATGACAACTAACCCTTTCCTCCTCTCCTACCTTTCTTCATGTCCCACCCTCGCTTCATAAAATACACACACACACACACACACACACACACACACACACACACATACACACACATCACAATTGTACACTTACACCACACTTTTGTCTTTGACTTTGTACTGAATTGTCTTTATTATGTATATTAATCTGTGGAACAATGTAATTGGCTTACTTTCCTGATTGTTATTTTTTTTATTAATGTAAAATATGTAACAGCTGTTTTGTTTCCCAAAATAAAATAAATAAATAAAAATGACATTTACCAAGTGCAAGATAATAATGTTGCCATCACTGCACAATGCGAGCGCACCCGGGTATTTAACGTAGGTACATGGCGACATAGCACTGGTCATCATAAAACGTCGCAGACAATGTACCGAATTCGGCAAAACAAAATGTTCTCATTTATATGTACTAATAATATGTACCTTTATAAATATTTATATACTTAAACAAGCAACATTTAAATATAAACATACATGTACACATACATACATACACACACACACACACACACACACACACACACACACACACACACACACACACACACACACACACACACACACACACACACACACACATTCACAAACAAACAAAAACAAAAGTATGATAGTGAGTGTAAGCGGGGTTAAGGGAAGGGTTAATAAGGAAGGGATGAAGGTTTGATTTTTACAAATAATATTACCAATAACTGCGCTTAATTGACATTTCATCGACGTCTGCGTTGAGTTAAATATATTCGGTTGGGAGTCAAGATTATTGCAATAGTTTAAAGTTTTATCAGATATTAAAGAGTGCAAGCACTATTTTAAGTCAGTGCGCCTCGAAGCTCAATTGTGATGGTAAATATAATAATGTTTGTGTTAAAAGAAATGATTTAACCACCTTAATTTTCACCTGTTTCAGATCAATAGCTATCGAGGTGTGTGGTTCGGGCGAGGAATGCCTCCGCACCTAACCGAATTGGAAAACTGCTGACATAGGATGTCATTAGGGGCTGTGGAGGAACCTCACCGAGGGAAGACTAACTCAATATACTTAGTAGGGACGGGACGGGACGGTAGGAGAGGAGAGGGGAGGAGGTGAGGGGAAATCACTAAAAGAATTACTTTATTTTATCGAATATTTTTATTATTGCATATGCGCAAACATTGGATTTTTTTCCCTGTCGGGAGTCAAAGATATTTTTTAACAGATTTTTAATTATCTCAATAGAGACGAAGTTGGAATATTTATTGTAGGAGAACCGGGAAATCAAGGCACCTACAGGGATTACGGCCTGTCATCGGCTGGTTTACGTGATCACTTTATGCGCTTGCGCAACGTTCACCAATTATGCCTTTTAATGAGATCCCTATCAATTCAATTTTGAAAGTTCTATATATTGTAATACTGAAATTCTTTTCGCTTGAAAATAAGGAATTTTTACTACAGCCATCTATGGGTGAAATTATGAACAACAATCTTATTATTTTTATTTATTTTGTTGGAACGCCATCTATTGAGAGAATAGGTTTTTTGTAAATAATGAAAGCTACAATTCTTATATCTGAGTTGACAATGCATTTTTCGCATAGAAGTCACCCCTGAATTGCGCCAGACTTATAAGGTCATTTTTGTCTTATTTACCTACTTGTACCACAGTAGGCACAGTAGGACAGGGAAAAAAATCCAATGTTTGTGCATATGCAATAATAAAAATATTCGATTACTTACACATTGGTACAAGTAGGTAAATAAGACAAAAATGACCTTATAAGTCTGGCGCAATTCAGGGGTGACTTCTATGCGAAAAATGCATTGTCACCTCAGATATAAGAATTGTAGCTTTCATTATTTACAAAAAACCAATTCTCTCAATAGATGGCGTTCCAACAAAATAAATAAAAATAATAAGATTGTTGTTCATAATTTCACCCATAGATGGCTGTAGTAAAAATTCCTTATTTTCAAGCGAAAAGAATTTCAGTATTACAATATATAGAACTTTCAAAATTGAATTGATAGGGATCTCATTAAAAGGCATAATTGGTGAACGTTGCGCAAGCGCATAAAGTGATTACGTAAACCAGCCGATGACAGGTCGTAAGCCCTGTAGGTGCCTTGATTTCCCGGTTCTCCTACAATAAATATTCCAACTTCGTCTCTATTGAGATAATTAAAAATCTGTTAAAAAATACTTTATTTTATTTTATTTTTTTATTTATAAGGAAACTCAACAGCTATGCAATATTTAATGTTTAATTATAAATATGTATATAAAAAAGTAGGCGAATTCTCACTTAATTATGTACACTATCCAACTGTCGATTTGTTCAAGATAATTTATTTCTCTAAACATATCGATAGAGTATCAAGCCAAGATACGCGAGATTTGTATGCACGATCTATATTTTTCACGGTATTTCCAACATTGAAATAAAAAAAACACCAACTTAGAGGTTTCGCAGCATATTTTATGTTCTACTTTTATTTATTCATTTACCTTTTATCACGCCATATTTATAATGACAACAATAAGTAGATTACTGCTGCCCAATTAGGAAATCCTGTTCTAGGGCTTGCAGTTAATTATGCCGTCAAACGACACAATTTTGAACAATTTTATGAAATCAAAGTATTTAAACTATACCTACTTTTACTGATACTTTTGTTGAAACAACTCAGACTTAGACTTAGTGTGTCCCCTTGTAACGTTTGATTCGCTCAATGCACAGAGCCTAAAATTTCAGAATATATATAGAAAGTTATGGGCCTACAAGACTTTATACTCATAATTTTGATTTTTATTTTCAATCAGGGGTTATCAACTTTTGAATTATTGGTTTATTTTTCCATATATCTCAGAAACAATAATAGCTAGAACGATGAAAATTGGTATAAACATAGACAAATACAAAATCTCAAATTGTTTTTTCAAAAAAAAAAAATCAGGGTTTCTCAAACGTTTTTTAGTAAGAAAAATATTTTTTTATGAAAAATTCATGAGTTCAACTGCCTATATTTCCATTTTTTTTAAATATCGAAAAAAGCCGAAACACCCCAACTAGATAATTTAATTTTCTATAAAAAATATTAATATTGTAAAAGAACATCTCAATTTTTTTTAACACTTTTTATAAAAATTGAATTTAGTGACGACATCGCTTCATACAATTTGTATGGCAGTCGCCTATACACGATATTTAAGAAGACTTAATAGTTTGATACTTAATCTCCAAACATACATACAGAACCATCATTAGTATCAAACTATTAATTCTTCTTCTTAGATATTGTGTGTAGGCTACTGACATACAAACTGTATGAAGCAATGTCGTCACTAAATTCCCGAATAGTCCTAGGTACCTAAATACTAACTCCTAACCTCACTGAAGTATTAAGTATTCTCAAGTTTAAGACATCTCTAACTAAATACTACGACAAACTTAAGGTCGATGGCGTAGAATTTTACATTATTGTGTATGAAGAAAAGAGATAGATAACTTTCTATGGACTTAGACTAACGTTAAAAATGTTTTTTGTCATAATAACACAAATACATGTAACCAAGATCACACTGACAGCGCGATCATGATTTTTCTGAAATTCCAGCGAATTTTCAGCATCTCGTATGGATCGCTGAATACTCTGTTTGGTATTTGATTTGACAAAATTACCAAATACATATTCAACCAAGCCGATAGAATCATCATCCACTGAAAACATCTCGCATTTTAGTATTAAACCACTCGTAAGGTTCCTCGCTATCAACCTAACTTTTTGACAATTCGCAAATGTTCGTTCACGCCGACGCGCATGCGCTAAGTATTTAGATATGTCTCTGCAATGCAATTCTCATACGTGAACTTGGTAGCATCCTCCAGTTAGGAAGCCACGTGATCTCCTAACTTAAGTGAGCGACTGTGCAATGAAAACATGGTTAGTATTTAGAATTTAGTATTTAGACCGGACTCTGCATTCGGACCTAAGTATCAAACATATCAAACAATTGAGAGTTTCTGTAGATATTGTGTAGTGTATAGCGCACACACACACATACATAATTATGGTGTCTCAATAAGAGTGCACTTTTTAAATATTGTGTCATTTTTTTTTCGTGCAAGTGACAACTCTGAAATTTGACAGCTGTCACTTATGATTGTTCCGATTATTGAAAATGGAGGGCTACACAAAAGAAAAATACATTAGAATTATGAAAACACATTACAAAAATGGAGATATTTTTCGACAAAAATTATCTTCATTGATGAAGCGCATTTCCATCAGAATGACTTAGTGAATAAACAAAACTGTCTAATTTGATGGGGCTCAGATAATTCTCACGTGATCCAGGCCGAGAAACAATGCAACCACAACGAGTAACTGTCTGGTGGGGATTTTGTTCACACCGCGCACATTTCCAGAAATCATCTCACGAAATTCTGATGTCAACTGGACACAAAGATCACGCGATTTAACCCCGTGTGATATCTTTCTTTTGGGTTTTGTTAAATACTGTGTATATGCAAATAAACCAAAAACAATTCCTGAGCTCAAGGCCGAGATCTAACGCGTCATCGGTGAGATACAGCCACGTCTTTGTCAAAAAGTCATCGAAAATTTCACGAAAAGAGTAAAGCCTGTCATCAGAGCTACGGGGGCCATTTGCTGGATATTTTATTCCATAGTTAATCGGAACATGTTTACTTTACAATGCAATAAAAATATCACAACTTACTCAATGAAAACGTGTTTTTATTTTGAAATTAAATAGTGCACTATTATTGGGACACCCTATATTAGTTGATTATCTGCAATAAAAAAATAAACTTAAAAATGCGAGTTCTTAACTCTCCACTATATCCCATTGGAGTAGTGAGGAGTAAAACTAAATCGAATATTTTTATTATTGCATATGCGCAAACATTGGATTTTTTTCCCTGTCGGGAGTCAAAGATATTTTTTAACAGATTTTTAATTATCTCAATAGAGACGAAGTTGGAATATTTATTGTAGGAGAACCGGGAAATCAAGGCACCTACAGGGCTTACGACCTGTCATCGGCTGGTTTACGTGATCACTTTATGCGCTTGCGCAACGTTCACCAATTATGCCTTTTAATGAGATCCCTATCAATTCAATTTTGAAAGTTCTATATATTGTAATACTGAAATTCTTTTCGCTTGAAAATAAGGAATTTTTACTACAGCCATCTATGGGTGAAATTATGAACAACAATCTTATTATTTTTATTTATTTTGTTGGAACGCCATCTATTGAGAGAATAGGTTTTTTGTAAATAATGAAAGCTACAATTCTTATATCTGAGTTGACAATGCATTTTTCGCATAGAAGTCACCCCTGAATTGCGCCAGACTTATAAGGTCATTTTTGTCTTATTTACCTACTTGTACCACAGTAGGCACAGTAGGACAGGGAAAAAAATCCAATGTTTGTGCATATGCAATAATAAAAATATTCGATTACTTACACATTGGTACAAGTAGGTAAATAAGACAAAAATGACCTTATAAGTCTGGCGCAATTCAGGGGTGACTTCTATGCGAAAAATGCATTGTCACCTCAGATATAAGAATTGTAGCTTTCATTATTTACAAAAAACCAATTCTCTCAATAGATGGCGTTCCAACAAAATAAATAAAAATAATAAGATTGTTGTTCATAATTTCACCCATAGATGGCTGTAGTAAAAATTCCTTATTTTCAAGCGAAAAGAATTTCAGTATTACAATATATAGAACTTTCAAAATTGAATTGATAGGGATCTCATTAAAAGGCATAATTGGTGAACGTTGCGCAAGCGCATAAAGTGATTACGTAAACCAGCCGATGACAGGTCGTAAGCCCTGTAGGTGCCTTGATTTCCCGGTTCTCCTACAATAAATATTCCAACTTCGTCTCTATTGAGATAATTAAAAATCTGTTAAAAAATACTTTATTTTATTTTATTTTTTTATTTATAAGGAAACTCAACAGCTATGCAATATTTAATGTTTAATTATAAATATGTATATAAAAAAGTAGGCGAATTCTCACTTAATTATGTACACTATCCAACTGTCGATTTGTTCAAGATAATTTATTTCTCTAAACATATCGATAGAGTATCAAGCCAAGATACGCGAGATTTGTATGCACGATCTATATTTTTCACGGTATTTCCAACATTGAAATAAAAAAAACACCAACTTAGAGGTTTCGCAGCATATTTTATGTTCTACTTTTATTTATTCATTTACCTTTTATCACGCCATATTTATAATGACAACAATAAGTAGATTACTGCTGCCCAATTAGGAAATCCTGTTCTAGGGCTTGCAGTTAATTATGCCGTCAAACGACACAATTTTGAACAATTTTATGAAATCAAAGTATTTAAACTATACCTACTTTTACTGATACTTTTGTTGAAACAACTCAGACTTAGACTTAGTGTGTCCCCTTGTAACGTTTGATTCGCTCAATGCACAGAGCCTAAAATTTCAGAATATATATAGAAAGTTATGGGCCTACAAGACTTTATACTCATAATTTTGATTTTTATTTTCAATCAGGGGTTATCAACTTTTGAATTATTGGTTTATTTTTCCATATATCTCAGAAACAATAATAGCTAGAACGATGAAAATTGGTATAAACATAGACAAATACAAAATCTCAAATTGTTTTTTCAAAAAAAAAAAATCAGGGTTTCTCAAACGTTTTTTAGTAAGAAAAATATTTTTTTATGAAAAATTCATGAGTTCAACTGCCTATATTTCCATTTTTTTTAAATATCGAAAAAAGCCGAAACACCCCAACTAGATAATTTAATTTTCTATAAAAAATATTAATATTGTAAAAGAACATCTCAATTTTTTTTAACACTTTTTATAAAAATTGAATTTAGTGACGACATCGCTTCATACAATTTGTATGGCAGTCGCCTATACACGATATTTAAGAAGACTTAATAGTTTGATACTTAATCTCCAAACATACATACAGAACCATCATTAGTATCAAACTATTAATTCTTCTTCTTAGATATTGTGTGTAGGCTACTGACATACAAACTGTATGAAGCAATGTCGTCACTAAATTCCCGAATAGTCCTAGGTACCTAAATACTAACTCCTAACCTCACTGAAGTATTAAGTATTCTCAAGTTTAAGACATCTCTAACTAAATACTACGACAAACTTAAGGTCGATGGCGTAGAATTTTACATTATTGTGTATGAAGAAAAGAGATAGATAACTTTCTATGGACTTAGACTAACGTTAAAAATGTTTTTTGTCATAATAACACAAATACATGTAACCAAGATCACACTGACAGCGCGATCATGATTTTTCTGAAATTCCAGCGAATTTTCAGCATCTCGTATGGATCGCTGAATACTCTGTTTGGTATTTGATTTGACAAAATTACCAAATACATATTCAACCAAGCCGATAGAATCATCATCCACTGAAAACATCTCGCATTTTAGTATTAAACCACTCGTAAGGTTCCTCGCTATCAACCTAACTTTTTGACAATTCGCAAATGTTCGTTCACGCCGACGCGCATGCGCTAAGTATTTAGATATGTCTCTGCAATGCAATTCTCATACGTGAACTTGGTAGCATCCTCCAGTTAGGAAGCCACGTGATCTCCTAACTTAAGTGAGCGACTGTGCAATGAAAACATGGTTAGTATTTAGAATTTAGTATTTAGACCGGACTCTGCATTCGGACCTAAGTATCAAACATATCAAACAATTGAGAGTTTCTGTAGATATTGTGTAGTGTATAGCGCACACACACACATACATAATTATGGTGTCTCAATAAGAGTGCACTTTTTAAATATTGTGTCATTTTTTTTTCGTGCAAGTGACAACTCTGAAATTTGACAGCTGTCACTTATGATTGTTCCGATTATTGAAAATGGAGGGCTACACAAAAGAAAAATACATTAGAATTATGAAAACACATTACAAAAATGGAGATATTTTTCGACAAAAATTATCTTCATTGATGAAGCGCATTTCCATCAGAATGACTTAGTGAATAAACAAAACTGTCTAATTTGATGGGGCTCAGATAATTCTCACGTGATCCAGGCCGAGAAACAATGCAACCACAACGAGTAACTGTCTGGTGGGGATTTTGTTAACACCGCGCACATTTCCAGAAATCATCTCACGAAATTCTGATGTCAACTGGACACAAAGATCACGCGATTTAACCCCGTGTGATATCTTTCTTTTGGGTTTTGTTAAATACTGTGTATATGCAAATAAACCAAAAACAATTCCTGAGCTCAAGGCCGAGATCTAACGCGTCATCGGTGAGATACAGCCACGTCTTTGTCAAAAAGTCATCGAAAATTTCACGAAAAGAGTAAAGCCTGTCATCAGAGCTACGGGGGCCATTTGCTGGATATTTTATTCCATAGTTAATCGGAACATGTTTACTTTACAATGCAATAAAAATATCACAACTTACTCAATGAAAACGTGTTTTTATTTTGAAATTAAATAGTGCACTATTATTGGGACACCCTATATTAGTTGATTATCTGCAATAAAAAAATAAACTTAAAAATGCGAGTTCTTAACTCTCCACTATATCCCATTGGAGTAGTGAGGAGTAAAACTAAATCGAATATTTTTATTATTGCATATGCGCAAACATTGGATTTTTTTCCCTGTCGGGAGTCAAAGATATTTTTTAACAGATTTTTAATTATCTCAATAGAGACGAAGTTGGAATATTTATTGTAGGAGAACCGGGAAATCAAGGCACCTACAGGGCTTACGACCTGTCATCGGCTGGTTTACGTGATCACTTTATGCGCTTGCGCAACGTTCACCAATTATGCCTTTTAATGAGATCCCTATCAATTCAATTTTGAAAGTTCTATATATTGTAATACTGAAATTCTTTTCGCTTGAAAATAAGGAATTTTTACTACAGCCATCTATGGGTGAAATTATGAACAACAATCTTATTATTTTTATTTATTTTGTTGGAACGCCATCTATTGAGATAATTGTTTTTTTTTTGTAAATAATGAAAGCTTCATCCGATGACAGGTCGTAAGCCCTGTAGGTGCCTTGATTTCCCGGTTCTCCTACAATAAATATTCCAACTTCGTCTCTATTGAAATAATTAAAAATCTGTTAAAAAATATCTTTGACTCCCGACAGGGAAAAAAATCCAATGTTTGCGCATATGCAATAATAAAAATATTCGATTACTTACACATTGGTACAAGTAGGTAAATAAGACAAAAATGACCTTATAAGTCTGGCGCAATTCAGGGGTGACTTCTATGCGAAAAATGCATTGTCACCTCAGATATAAGAATTGTAGCTTTCATTATTTACAAAAAAAAACAATTATCTCAATAGATGGCGTTCCAACAAAATAAATAAAAATAATAAGATTGTTGTTCATAATTTCACCCATAGATGGCTGTAGTAAAAATTCCTTATTTTCAAGCGAAAAGAATTTCAGTATTACAATATATAGAACTTTCAAAATTGAATTGATAGGGATCTCATTAAAAGGCATAATTGGTGAACGTTGCGCAAGCGCATAAAGTGATCACGTAAACCAGCCGATGACAGGTCGTAAGCCCTGTAGGTGCCTTGATTTCCCGGTTCTCCTACAATAAATATTCCAACTTCGTCTCTATTGAGATAATTAAAAAACCAGTAAAACTAAACCTATTTCGTTTATGTTTATTTTGATCCATACATATTATATTTTGTCACATAATAACATATTGTGATACGTACAACTTTTTATGTAAGGATTAAAAAAACTCGTATCACAGTGTGCTACGGGCCCAACATCCAATATATATTTTTTTGCCGAATTTCTTCCGTCTGCCATATTTAATGTCTAGCTGCTAATATCCTAGCAAATAACACAATTCCGTCTCGCTAATACGAAATGTCATTTTATCCTATTTTTGTCAGTGAAATATATGTATTCATTCGACAAGTCCCTACATTAATCAAGTTCCAACTAAGATTTTGACTCTTCACTTATCCCCTTGGGTTAAAAATTAAAGTTGGATTTAATCGTATCACAGTGTGCTACGGGCCCAACATCCAATATATATTTTTTTGCCGAATTTCTTCCGTCTGCCATATTTAATGTCTAGCTGCTAATATCCTAGCAAATAACACAATTCCGTCTCGCTAATACGAAATGTCATTTTATCCTATTTTTGTCAGTGAAATATATGTATTCATTCGACAAGTCCCTACATTAATCAAGTTCCAACTAAGATTTTGACTCTTCACTTATCCCCTTGGGTTAAAAATTAAAGTTGGATTTAATCGTATCACAGTGTGCTACGGGCCCAACATCCAATATATATTTTTTGCCGAATTTCTTCCGTCTGCCATATTTAATGTCTAGCTGCTAATATCCTAGCAAATAACACAATTCCGTCTCGCTAATACGAAATGTCATTTTATCCTATTTTTGTCAGTGAAATATATGTATTCATTCGACAAGTCCCTACATTAATCAAGTTCCAACTAAGATTTTGACTCTTCACTTATCCCCTTGGGTTAAAAATTAAAGTTGGATTTAATCGTATCACAGTGTGCTACGGGCCCAACATCCAATATATATTTTTTGCCGAATTTCTTCCGTCTGCCATATTTAATGTCTAGCTGCTAATATCCTAGCAAATAACACAATTCCGTCTCGCTAATACGAAATGTCATTTTATCCTATTTTTGTCAGTGAAATATATGTATTCATTCGACAAGTCCCTACATTAATCAAGTTCCAACTAAGATTTTGACTCTTCACTTATCCCCTTGGGTTAAAAATTAAAGTTGGATTTAATCGTATCACAGTGTGCTACGGGCCCAACATCCAATATATATTTTTTGCCGAATTTCTTCCGTCTGCCATATTTAATGTCTAGCTGCTAATATCCTAGCAAATAACACAATTCCGTCTCGCTAATACGAAATGTCATTTTATCCTATTTTTGTCAGTGAAATATATGTATTCATTCGACAAGTCCCTACATTAATCAAGTTCCAACTAAGATTTTGACTCTTCACTTATCCCCTTGGGTTAAAAATTAAAGTTGGATTTAATCGTATCACAGTGTGCTACGGGCCCAACATCCAATATATATTTTTTGCCGAATTTCTTCCGTCTGCCATATTTAATGTCTAGCTGCTAATATCCTAGCAAATAACACAATTCCGTCTCGCTAATACGAAATGTCATTTTATCCTATTTTTGTCAGTGAAATATATGTATTCATTCGACAAGTCCCTACATTAATCAAGTTCCAACTAAGATTTTGACTCTTCACTTATCCCCTTGGGTTAAAAATTAAAGTTGGATTTAATCGTATCACAGTGTGCTACGGGCCCAACATCCAATATATATTTTTTGCCGAATTTCTTCCGTCTGCCATATTTAATGTCTAGCTGCTAATATCCTAGCAAATAACACAATTCCGTCTCGCTAATACGAAATGTCATTTTATCCTATTTTTGTCAGTGAAATATATGTATTCATTCGACAAGTCCCTACATTAATCAAGTTCCAACTAAGATTTTGACTCTTCACTTATCCCCTTGGGTTAAAAATTAAAGTTGGATTTAATCGTATCACAGTGTGCTACGGGCCCAACATCCAATATATATTTTTTGCCGAATTTCTTCCGTCTGCCATATTTAATGTCTAGCTGCTAATATCCTAGCAAATAACACAATTCCGTCTCGCTAATACGAAATGTCATTTTATCCTATTTTTGTCAGTGAAATATATGTATTCATTCGACAAGTCCCTACATTAATCAAGTTCCAACTAAGATTTTGACTCTTCACTTATCCCCTTGGGTTAAAAATTAAAGTTGGATTTAATCGTATCACAGTGTGCTACGGGCCCAACATCCAATATATATTTTTTGCCGAATTTCTTCCGTCTGCCATATTTAATGTCTAGCTGCTAATATCCTAGCAAATAACACAATTCCGTCTCGCTAATACGAAATGTCATTTTATCCTATTTTTGTCAGTGAAATATATGTATTCATTCGACAAGTCCCTACATTAATCAAGTTCCAACTAAGATTTTGACTCTTCACTTATCCCCTTGGGTTAAAAATTAAAGTTGGATTTAATCGTATCACAGTGTGCTACGGGCCCAACATCCAATATATATTTTTTGCCGAATTTCTTCCGTCTGCCATATTTAATGTCTAGCTGCTAATATCCTAGCAAATAACACAATTCCGTCTCGCTAATACGAAATGTCATTTTATCCTATTTTTGTCAGTGAAATATATGTATTCATTCGACAAGTCCCTACATTAATCAAGTTCCAACTAAGATTTTGACTCTTCACTTATCCCCTTGGGTTAAAAATTAAAGTTGGATTTAATCGTATCACAGTGTGCTACGGGCCCAACATCCAATATATATTTTTTGCCGAATTTCTTCCGTCTGCCATATTTAATGTCTAGCTGCTAATATCCTAGCAAATAACACAATTCCGTCTCGCTAATACGAAATGTCATTTTATCCTATTTTTGTCAGTGAAATATATGTATTCATTCGACAAGTCCCTACATTAATCAAGTTCCAACTAAGATTTTGACTCTTCACTTATCCCCTTGGGTTAAAAATTAAAGTTGGATTTAATCGTATCACAGTGTGCTACGGGCCCAACATCCAATATATATTTTTTGCCGAATTTCTTCCGTCTGCCATATTTAATGTCTAGCTGCTAATATCCTAGCAAATAACACAATTCCGTCTCGCTAATACGAAATGTCATTTTATCCTATTTTTGTCAGTGAAATATATGTATTCATTCGACAAGTCCCTACATTAATCAAGTTCCAACTAAGATTTTGACTCTTCACTTATCCCCTTGGGTTAAAAATTAAAGTTGGATTTAATCGTATCACAGTGTGCTACGGGCCCAACATCCAATATATATTTTTTGCCGAATTTCTTCCGTCTGCCATATTTAATGTCTAGCTGCTAATATCCTAGCAAATAACACAATTCCGTCTCGCTAATACGAAATGTCATTTTATCCTATTTTTGTCAGTGAAATATATGTATTCATTCGACAAGTCCCTACATTAATCAAGTTCCAACTAAGATTTTGACTCTTCACTTATCCCCTTGGGTTAAAAATTAAAGTTGGATTTAATCGTATCACAGTGTGCTACGGGCCCAACATCCAATATATATTTTTTGCCGAATTTCTTCCGTCTGCCATATTTAATGTCTAGCTGCTAATATCCTAGCAAATAACACAATTCCGTCTCGCTAATACGAAATGTCATTTTATCCTATTTTTGTCAGTGAAATATATGTATTCATTCGACAAGTCCCTACATTAATCAAGTTCCAACTAAGATTTTGACTCTTCACTTATCCCCTTGGGTTAAAAATTAAAGTTGGATTTAATCGTATCACAGTGTGCTACGGGCCCAACATCCAATATATATTTTTTGCCGAATTTCTTCCGTCTGCCATATTTAATGTCTAGCTGCTAATATCCTAGCAAATAACACAATTCCGTCTCGCTAATACGAAATGTCATTTTATCCTATTTTTGTCAGTGAAATATATGTATTCATTCGACAAGTCCCTACATTAATCAAGTTCCAACTAAGATTTTGACTCTTCACTTATCCCCTTGGGTTAAAAATTAAAGTTGGATTTAATCGTATCACAGTGTGCTACGGGCCCAACATCCAATATATATTTTTTGCCGAATTTCTTCCGTCTGCCATATTTAATGTCTAGCTGCTAATATCCTAGCAAATAACACAATTCCGTCTCGCTAATACGAAATGTCATTTTATCCTATTTTTGTCAGTGAAATATATGTATTCATTCGACAAGTCCCTACATTAATCAAGTTCCAACTAAGATTTTGACTCTTCACTTATCCCCTTGGGTTAAAAATTAAAGTTGGATTTAATCGTATCACAGTGTGCTACGGGCCCAACATCCAATATATATTTTTTTGCCGAATTTCTTCCGTCTGCCATATTTAATGTCTAGCTGCTAATATCCTAGCAAATAACACAATTCCGTCTCGCTAATACGAAATGTCATTTTATCCTATTTTTGTCAGTGAAATATATGTATTCATTCGACAAGTCCCTACATTAATCAAGTTCCAACTAAGATTTTGACTCTTCACTTATCCCCTTGGGTTAAAAATTAAAGTTGGATTTAATCGTATCACAGTGTGCTACGGGCCCAACATCCAATATATATTTTTTTGCCGAATTTCTTCCGTCTGCCATATTTAATGTCTAGCTGCTAATATCCTAGCAAATAACACAATTCCGTCTCGCTAATACGAAATGTCATTTTATCCTATTTTTGTCAGTGAAATATATGTATTCATTCGACAAGTCCCTACATTAATCAAGTTCCAACTAAGATTTTGACTCTTCACTTATCCCCTTGGGTTAAAAATTAAAGTTGGATTTAATCGTATCACAGTGTGCTACGGGCCCAACATCCAATATATATTTTTTGCCGAATTTCTTCCGTCTGCCATATTTAATGTCTAGCTGCTAATATCCTAGCAAATAACACAATTCCGTCTCGCTAATACGAAATGTCATTTTATCCTATTTTTGTCAGTGAAATATATGTATTCATTCGACAAGTCCCTACATTAATCAAGTTCCAACTAAGATTTTGACTCTTCACTTATCCCCTTGGGTTAAAAATTAAAGTTGGATTTAATCTTAGTTGAAGTAAATACTTAGTAGTATTATTTAAACATCTACCTCCAAATATGATTTTGCAAAAGGTCAGTTCAATATTTGAGACACAATTTCAGGTTTTAAACAAAATATTTAACATCGGGGAGAAAACTTGACAGACTAGAAATATTTGAAATAAACAGAGTAAAAAAGGATCCACAAAAATTACTCATCAATAAACAAATTGATCATACATATTAACCATTATTGAGACAGATGGGTTAGACAGACATATACCTTCCTTTGTTGTTCAACTTTGTGGAAACCCTATAGTGCTTATAATATGTGCGCAATTGCGTTGAGTTTGCTTCAGCCGTTTGGAATCCTCAATTCATAACAAATATAGACCTAACATAACCTAAGGGAGCACTGGAAAAGCTCACAAGAGTGTGGAAGGACAGGACCATCACAATAAACACGAAGGCTAGACTCATCAGGGCTTTGATATTCTCGAGGTTCCTGTATGATGTGGAAACATGGACACTTATGGAGTCAGAGCGAAAGATCGAGGATCGATGCTTCCGAAATATGGTGCTGAAGGCGTATGTTGCGCATCTCATAGACAGCCAGCAGAACGAATGTGTCAATTCTAGAAGAGCTTGTTGTTAAACTTTGTGAAAACCCTATAGATACTGGTCATAATATGTGCACAGTTGCGTTGAGTTTGCTTCAGCCGTTTGGAATCCTCAATACAACTTAACAAATATAGACAGAATCGAAAACATCCAAAACAAATTTCTAAAGCATCTTGAATACAAGAACCGACAACATCATAATGAACTGTCTCTTTCCCGAATACGCCACAAGTAAATGTCCTTGGAAAACAGACGAACTGTATTTGACATGACATTCCTGTACAAAATAGTGAACAATATTATTGACACCGATGCACTTCTTGCGAAAATTCCCTTCTACATACCGACGAGACAAACTAGGAAAAAATATACATTCAGACTTCCCATCTGTGGCACAAATTATGCACAGCACTCTTTTATATACAGACCATGCAGAAATTATTTATTTATTTATTTATATACAGAGATACCAACAGAACACTGAAAAACACAAACAAAGAAATCATGAAACATAAACATAAGAATCTCCAGTGCTCCAATAACAGGTATCTCCCGCATGGCTATTGTGCATAGTTTGGTAGGTACAATCAACGTCTCCTGACCATTCATATTATAACAAAAAGACATTACTTTGCACAGTCAAAAAGAAAGTTTAAAATACACATATACATATATGTAGGAAAACAAAAGTTGAACTAAAAGGATAAAACAAAAAAAAAAGAAGATGGAAAAATTGAACCGAAACAAAAAAAAATAGATTTTGGCCCATCATTTTTTAAGGAATAAAAATAAACAATTAATCAAAGATCAATTTCTACAAAATATGTACGTCAGTGCCAGTATGGTCCTATAATAATACATTAAATTGTCACAACGATTCAGACGCGACACGTCAGCACCACCCGTACACTGCAGGCAGAATGTCATTGTATTGGTAGGTGCAAAATTATGATTCTTTCTTCCATGACATTGATCTCTTCAACCCATCGCATAGAAGACTATACATTATAATATAGTGGGGAGTTATGATTTCGCAATTTTTAAGGCTATTTTTTTGCAGATTATCAACTAGTATCATTCTGAAAATAAAAAAAAATTTTGACTTAGAACATTTTAAAACATTAGCTAGGTACTTACTTTATTTGGTGGCAGTTAATTTCGGTGTAAGTTTATCACAATGGATTTTAGCGTTGGCCGCAACCCACTCGTTTTTTTTTCAATTTATGTTTATAGAAATATAGTTTTATAAAAATTCATTCAGCGATTGTCAACCTTTTGAAAATAAAAAAAAGTTTGACTTAGAACGTTTTAAAACAGTAGGTAGGTGCCTACTTATTAGGTGGCAGTTAATTTCGGTGTAAGTTTTTCACAATGGACGGAGGAACAGTGTAAGAAGAAAAAGAAGAAGACAGGAAGAAAATGGCCGAGCTAAAACGGTAGCCATCAGGAAAAACTATAATTTATGAGGAGATCCGTTCCGGGGGAGACGGGGGTCGGACGAAACATACCAAGGAAGACGAAGGGGTTGTCCATCATGGACAGGGATAGTCAATATGTCGTAGGTATATTTATTTATTTATTTATAAGTTCAACGCTCGTGTGAGTATTTACAAAAAAATGTTTAACAAAGAAAAAACAACCCTATTGTATAAAAGTAGCAGCCCCAGAACACGTTTAGCCTAATGGGGCGTTACTTACTTAACCTAAATGTGTACAAATGTTTGTGTATTAACAACAAATAAATAAATAGTGAGCCACTTTGCTGGCTCTGTCCAACTCCTTCTGGAAGTTGTTGCTCTGTAATACAGAAGACCTGAGTGTGAGATGCCTCCCAGATAGCTCTTTTCTGACAACTCATGGTTGCCAGGTTTTTCAAAACATTAAACACATACATGCCACCATGATGAGAACTCCATTACGCAATAATGAATTATCATAATATTTACATATTCTTTTACATACAAACATTTATTTATTTTAATATTTACCTTTTATCAACAATAAGTAGATTACTGCTGGCCAACTAGGAAATCTTGTTCTAGGGCTAGCAGTTTACAATTTTTATTATATTCAACTATGAACCAGGTGATTGTTCCCGTTCCACATTAAATATGTATCTACACAATCTCGACTTTCTGCAATCACAATCATTACCTCAACAAACATATGGGCTCACACAAAACAGATCAACTAGATCATACATACATGTAAACGCATACAAACATTAGGAAAAAAATTTGATTAAATTGTTAAGTTGCTTTGTAGACGTTGCTTATCATTCAGAAAAGTATATATTTCCTAATTTTGTATTAAATTTGGAGCAAGCTCTTATGATAAACTACTGCCTGAATAATGATGAGATAACTGGTAAATAGCGTGGCGTAGTAACACTTCATTTATTCTTCCTAATAAATATGGGGAAAATACGAAATCAACATTGTACAAGTGATAAAAGTACGTAGACTGCAGTGGTTGGGACATGTCAGCCGAATGAGTGAAGATCGTGTCCACAAAAAGGTTCTTAATACCAATCCAGAGGGCAGAAGAAGTAGAGGCAGGCCCAAGCTAAGATGGCTAGACGATATAGAAGACGACATAAGAGCGATCGGAATAGCAAACTGGAGGAGAGCGGTGGAGGACAGGGACGGCTGGAGAAGGATTCTGGATGAGACCAGGGCCCACACAGGGCTGTGGCACCAATGATGATGATGATTATAAATATGGGGAGTTCTATTTGGTATATTTTTCTTCTTCTTCTTCTCCTTCAGCCCCTTTCACTCCACTGTTGGATAAAGGCCTCTTCCTGAGTTTTCCACTTCTCTCTATCCTGGGCGTTCTGCTTCCACCCATATCCCACCAGTTCGACAATATCGTCAGTCCATCTCCTCTGTGGTCTACCTACACCTTTTCTATTATGATAGGTTCTCCAATTCAGAATTTTGGGAGTCCATCTATCATCTCTCTGTCTTGCCACATGACCTGCCCATTGCCACTTCAGCCTTCCCACTCTTTCTGCAATATCGGTGACCTTTGACCGGCGTCTTATTTCCTCGTTTCTTATTCGGTCTCTCAAGGATACGCCCAACATTTGTCTTTCCATTGCTCGTTGAGTACACTTAGGTTTGTGGAGTCTTCTGGCAGTAAGTGACATGGTTTCAAGACCGTATGTTGTCACTGGCAAAACACAAGAATTTTACACTTTGGCTTTTAGATTATTCGATATTTGCTTATTACCGAATATGTGCCTCAACTTTCCAAAAGCAGACGACATAGTTATAATAAGCCGTTTTGTAGTCGACATAGTAATAATAAGCGAAGAATTATCTGAACTGGAAGCTATGGTAGCAGAATTATATGAAGCCTCTAGAAAAATCGGTCTGGAAATGATTATAGACAAAACCAAGATTTTAAGTCCAAATTCACACAGTATTTGCATTGGAAATAAGACTATTGGTACTGTTGAAGAATACATATACCTTGGACATAAAATTAAATTGGGTAAAGAAAACCAGACCGCCGAAATGCCAAGACGTATTGGGCTGAGTTGGGTATATTATTGTACTTGTTAATTACCCATGAACCATAGAAGGAATAAAAAAAAATCATGACCGGGTCCCGAGATTGAACCGTCCTGTACAGTAGGTACATAAATATATCTCCCCCTGCCTTTAGTTAATAAGTAACGGCCCGCGGTCCGGACGCAATATGCTTTTGATGAAAGCTAACGGTTTGTGTTCACTCAAATCACCTATTCCCTCAACCTTCCTATTTTATTTCTTTTACTTTCTTCCATTCTTTCTATTTCCGACATCCCTTTCCTCCTCCGCTATTCTCTTACACAACATTTTCAACAACTACCCTGCTACAGAGCGAACCTTCTACTATGTCCGTTACGAAATCTAAGCTTAAGTGGGCATTTAACGCTTAATATAGTGATAAATTAAATATTTATAAAAAATAATTACAGTTTTAATCCACAAATTAATGAGTAAGGCTTTAATTAAACATTGTTTGATTTCTGCCTCTGAGGATGCCGGCTGTGTTCGGCGAAAGTGCTTAGGTTCATTAAAGCCCTAGGTCCGAATGCAGAGTCCTACCTATATACAAAATTCTAAATACTAACCATGTTTTCATTGCATAGTCGCTCACTTAATTTAGGAGATCACGTAGCTTCCTAACTGGAGGATGCTACGACGTTTTTATATGAGAATTGCATTGCAGAGACATATCTAAATACTTAGCGCATGCGCATCGGCGTAAACTAACATTTGCGAATTGTCAAAAAGTAAGGCTGATAGCGAGGAACTTTACTAGTGGTTTAATACTACAATACGAGATTTTTTCGGTGGATGATGATTTTATCGGCTTCGTTGAATATGTATTTGGTAATTTTGTCAAATCAAATACCAAACAGAGTATTCAGCGATCTATACGAGATGCCGAAATTTCGGTGGAATCTCAAAAAAATTGTGACATCGAGCTGTCAGTGTGAAGTGTGAAGTTGGTTACATATGTTTGTGTTGTTATAGCAAAAAAAAAATTTAAACGTTAAACGTCAGAAAAGAGATAGATAGCTTTCTAAGCCCATAGAAAGCTATCTATCTCTTTTCTTCGTACACAATAATGTGAAATTCTACGCCATCGACCTTAAGTTAGGCGTAGTATTTAGTATTTAGTTAGGGATATCTCTGCAATTCAATTGCTAACTTGCTAATACTAAATACTCCAGTGAGGTTATGAGTTAGTATTTAGGTACCTAGGACTGTGCATTCGGGTCTTACTCATTTGTCACCTTTATTTTTATTGTGACACTATACGAAATGTATTTTAGATTGAATACATTAACAACAGATCACTCGTTCAAATATTTACCACCAATTGGCATTATTGCGATTTGTATTTTTTCAAATAAAATAAAAAAATCCAAAATTTTATTCCCTGATGGTGAATTTTTTTTGTTTAGTGTCACTATAGAAATAATGGTTAGATTTGTGGATTAAAATTGTGATTTATTGTTATACATATTTAATTTATTATAATGAACGTGTTAACGAAAAAACTAAAATCTATTGACTGAAAAAATGATTTTTATTTATTTATTTATTTTTTTATTTTTTATTTATTTCTATCCAAAAATATACAGTATATATGAGATACAAAATATCTTAAGATAATATAAGCTTATTCATACATAGTTAACATACAATGTAAATATAAGTTATCTCATTTCAATAAATATCAATTTACCACTTCACTGGTGCTTACATAGTTTAAGCCATATCTTTTTGTTTGTATCTTTGTTACTAGCCCCCTCACTAGGCATAGCCTGTGCTAAGGTGAGCTAGTTTTATGTTATTGTCTATTACGTTGTTTATTTATAGATACATTTACATATTATATAAGTACATGTACATACATACGCTACGCATTCAAACGTATGCATCTTTCCTTCTAAATACAATATTTCATATTGAGTCATGCACACACAACCAAAAATTGTGGAAATTAATTTTTTTTTTCACTTTTTTTCAATTGTCTATTCTGTTGTTTGTAATAGTGCATTTACATTTTATTTGGAAGAATTATATCCTTAAGGATTTTTTCATCTATTTCATAAACCCATCTTAGTGATAGTTTTTTAAATTCTTTTGCATTACTGATGTTTTTAATATTTGTTGGTAAACTATTGAAAAGTTTTGTTGAAAAATATCGTACACTACGTTGTCCAAAAGTTGTTTTAATATATGGTATATTTAAGGTATTTGTTGTACTTAATCTAGTGTGTTTATATTGTTGTGAGCTAGTTTATTGATCTTCTCTTTTTAGCTTGTATATTAGCAGATTTTTTGCATATATTTTTGTAATTGTTGGAACTTTGAATTTAGTAAAAATCTCTTCAGTATTCGTTCGAATAGGTACCTTAAGTATAACTTTTATAATAGCTATTTGGGCTATGTCTATTTTCTTTATTATTGTTGGCGTTGCACTTCCCCATCCAATAATTCCATATTCCATTATTGAATGACAAAGAGCATAGTATATATTTTTCAAATGTTTTAGGTCAATAACATTTCTGATTGATTTAAAGAAGTATATTAATCTATTCATTTATTCATTTAATATTAAAACTTATGAGATACGAATATATGTACATATATCTTTAATATATTATGTTACTTATTATGATAGTATTGCAAGCTTATAATTGATGATGTATGGAATGGGTATTAAGGCAAGTTATTTATTATTATGTATTTATCTTTTACTTCGTACATTGTTAGCTTCAATTTGAATAAAAATAAAAAAAAAAAAAAAAAACTTCCTTATGCACTATGATGTTGAATATCTTGCTACTGTTAACATGACTGTTTACTAATCCTGAATCCAAATCTTATTAAATAAATAAATAAATAAATAACTAATGAATGAATTAGGAAGAACACAGTAGTAGCGGATGTGGCCATAAGAATAGCGGAGTTAAAGTGGAGTTGGGCGGGTCATATATCTCGGATGTCAGATGGACGATGGACAAAAGTTGTGATGGACTGGAGGCCAAGTACAGCTTGGAGCTCCTCGCGGCAGTCCGTGGGCCTCTTCAAGGTCCCATTGGGCATGCGGATTTAGTGGTCTCTAAGAAGAACTTTACAGCCTTCAAATTGTTTTGCCATGGCTATAGTGCCCTTCTATCTGCTGAATAAAAAAAAAATAAAAAATGAAATTCCAGAGTGTCCTTGGTCAACTCTCTGATGCCCAGTTTTACAGTCACAGGCTTGAAGTACTAACGCGACAATCCATGTCTGTGAATATTATCTTCACCGACGTTGATTGTTATTTTTTGCACAATTGTGCCGAGACCACGAGTCTAGAGGAGCTTCTAAAGCTACTCTTCGTGCCATGCATTCTTTGTCATTCTTACTAGCGTTCTGTGAAGGGGCCGTTTCAGTCCCCATATGCGGAACGGGTGGAGGTGGTCGTAGCTAGCTGGAGGCCAAGAACAGGAAGCAGAAGCGTGGGAAGACCCCAGACCAGATGGTCCGATGATGATCCAAAATACTACAAATACGTCCCAAAGAATAATAAGTCTGTCCCAAAATCAAGTAGGTAGGTACCTATTACGTCCAAAAAACAATAAATATACGCCGAAAGTTGGCACATTCCGGAGACTTACGATATTATTCGTCTCACAGGTCCAGACCGAAAACACAATTAAAAACTGTGTCTCCACCGGGAATCGAACCCGGGACCTTTGGCTCAGCAGTCAGATACCCAACCAACTGAGCCACGAAGGCCAACAATTGTGTATTGAGGTTAGACACCGTGTTTCGACATTTTACAACACCTGACTGGTTTCGCAAGCACCCGACGATGTCTTCCGAGATACAATAAATACATTAACATAAATTTTATCGACGCAGTCGATAGCGAATAATATGCTATTGATATAGTGTTTTATAATGAGTTACATTTGTGTTTTAAATTCATCTGTGATACAATATTTTCTAATATTTTTTGCCAAGTGAACTTATGTCAATTTTTTTCAATTCCTACGATATATACGCTGTGGTATAGTGAAAAGCTGTTTGCCTTTTGTGTTGGGTCCTAGAATCGATTCCCAGCAGGGGAGATATTCATCATAAATTCATTATTTTTCACGCAAATCTTACCAATTAGTGGAAGGATTAACTCGCCAGTTGTACAGGGTGCAAGGTACCGTATTACTATTATTTAACTATCACTATAGACAAAATGATACATTTAAAAAAAAAATATTCTTTTATTTTTATAATTTTTACTATTTATATAGTATAATTAATTTATTTTTTAATCACATAATACTTATAATAATTATAATAAAATTGGCTTATTTATACAGCGCCGTTTTTGTGAAATCACCTAAAGGGCGCGACGAATACTTGACGACGACAACAACAATCAGATTACTGCTGCCCAACTAGAAAACCTTGTTCTAGGGCTAACAGTTATTTTTTTTTATAATCACAATAATACTCCTTACTAAAATCACTCATGAGTAGCTCTGATTTTGTAAGAGCTTTGATATTAATAAATTGAAGTACATAGAGTTTTTTTTTAATAAAAATGAAAATGTCTTTGTTAAACAAGTACGCATACATATTCCTACGTTCCCTAAAATAAGCATAAATGCTCGGCTATAGGTGAACGAAATCGGTCGAGGCAGGATTCGAACTCGCGAACACTGGGTTGCTAGCCCAGAGCAGTAACCGCTCTGCCATCGACACATCCATTTTATAAAAATGCTGAATATTTATCCACGATCATTTATTTTTAATATAATAATAATGCGCAAGTGGCGAGTTTATTGCCGTATGGCAATTTATTCCAGCTAACCAGTGTTTTCAGCACAGAGAAGCAATAATTACGTGAGAAATAAATTTAAATAAATTTCTCCTCTGCTGGGAATCGAACCCAGGATGCACGCACAGAAACCGAACGGCTTACCAACTGTGCCACAGTTGATAGAAATGAAATAAATTCACAAATGTATAGATTGTATAGGTAGCTACCACAGAACAGACTTATTCTAGTGAAGCAGCTTTCTTATACTGGTAAAATGTAGGTAGGTATAGTGTTATGATTCAATAAATAAATTAATTAATTATGTATGAACGCGACATGAGTAGCATTTTGAAATTTCTATATATTTGAATAGTGTGTAGCATTTTACCTGACAATAATGCATTATTACTATTGCCATCTATGGAGTAACGGAGAAACCTTTTTGTAACGCCATCTATTGAGACATTGAGAAATTAATTTTTATTTACGTAAACCAGCCGATGACAGGTCGTAAGCCCGGTAGGTGCCTCGAGTTCCTGGTTATTCTACAATATCCCAACTTCGTCTCTAATGAGATGTTGAAAAAATGTATGTCAATAAAAATATCATTTGACTACCGAAAGGGAAAAAAATCCAATGTTTGTGTATATGCAATTAAAAAAGAATATTCGAAAAATAAAATTACAAGCTCTGACAGGACACCCGATACCATGATAATAGAAAAAAATGGAATAACTATTCTAGGCCGAAGATTCACAACAATATCTTACTATGAAACAAATTTATAAATAAACAAATGATGTCACATGTGGTTTTTTTTATAGATTCGACATTAAAGAGATACAACTAAAAAGCACATAATATGATAATGATGAACCGAAATGCAATACATATGAACTATTGCGTTACATCATTCAAAAAGTTGCATCATCAAGGTCATAGAGTGTGTCCATTCTTATTTTGCAATCAAAAATATCCAATAACTGTATGTATTTTTATTGTACTACTAATGAAAAAGGTCAAAAGGTGATTGGCAGATCAAACAACTTGTTCAACGATCCTCGAAGCAACACCATTTCAAATCAAAACGATTCATTGAAATTATAGTAGGCACTATATAGAGAGTTGATGTAGCAGTTTTTACTAGCAGTGAGTACTTAAAGATGTGGGATACTGCCTGATAGATTGACATTATAGTACTATATAGAGAGTTTATATAATAGTTTTTACTAGCAGTAAATATATCAGAATGTGGGATACTCCCTGATAGATTGACATTAAATTATACACTATATAGTGAGTTTGTACAGCAGGGAATACATTAGAATGTGGGCTACTGACTCATATTTTGACATTATAGTAAGCACAATATAGAGAGTTTACATAGCAGATTTTACTTGCAGTGAAAACATCAAAATGTTGGATACTGTCTGATAGATTGACAAAATAGTAGGCAGTTTATAGAGAGTTTATGTGACAGGAAATACATTAGAATGTGGGATACTGACTGATAGATTGACATTATAGTAGCCACTATGTAGAGTTTATATAGCAGTTTTTATTAGCAGTAAATATATCAGAATGTAGGAAACTGACTGACGGATTGTCATTATAAAAGGCACTGTAAAAAGAGTTTATGTAGCAGTTTTCACAACCAATGAATATGGGATACTGACTGACAATTTGACATTAAAGAAGCACAATATAGACATTTAAACAGGCGCTATAAACAGAAGTTATGTAGCAGTTTTTACTAGCAGGAAACATATCAGAATGTGGGATACTGACTGACAGATTGACATTATAGTAGCCACTATATAGAGTTTATGTAGCAGTTTTTACTACCAGTAAATACATCAGGATGTAGGAAATTGAATGATGGGTTGACATTATAAAAGGCACTATAAAGAGAGTTTATGTAGCAGCTTTAACTAGCAGTGAATACATTAGAATGTGGGATACTGACTGATAGATTTAAATTATAGAACGCATTATATAGAGAGTTGATACAATTGTTTTCACTATCAGTAAATACATCGGAATGTGGGATACTGACTGATAGATTGACATTATAGTAGCCACTATGTAGAGTTTACATAGCCGTTTTTATTAGCAGTAAATATATCAGAATGTAGGAAACTGACTGATGGATTGACATTATAAAAGGCACTACAAAGAGAATTTATGTAGTAGTTTTTAGTAGCAGTGAATTCATCAGAATGTTGGAATCTGACTGATAGATTGTCAAAATAATAGACAGTTTATAGAGAATTTATTTGACAGGAAATACATTAGAATGTAGGATACTGAATGATAGACTCACTTTATAGAAGCCAATATGTAGAGTTTAGGTAGCAATTTTTAGTACCAGTTGATATATCAGAATGTAGGAAACTGACTGATGGATTTATATTATAAAAGGCACTACAAACAGAATTTATGTAGCAGTTTTTCCTAGCAGGAAATACATCAGAATGTGGGATACTGACTGACAGATTGACATTATAGTAGCCTTTTAACTGATTGATGGATTGACAATATAGTAACCACTATATAGAGTTTATGTAGCAGTTTTTACTAGAAGTAAATACATCAGAATGTAGGAAATTTACTGATAGATTACATTATAAAAGGCACTACAAAAAGAATTTATGTAGCAGTTTTTACTAGCAGTGAATACATCAGAATGTAGGAAACTGACTGATAGATTGTCAAAATAATAGACAGTTTATAGAGAATTTATGTAACAGGAAATACATTAGAATGTAGGATACTGAATGATAGATTCACTTTATAGAAGCCAATATGTAGAGTTTAGGTAGCAATTTTTAGTAGCAATTGATACATCAGAATGTAGGAAACTAACTGATGGATTGATATTATAAAAGGCACTACAAACAAAATTTATGTAGCAGTTTTTACTAACAGGAAATACATCAGAATGTGGGATACTGACCGACAGATCGACATTATAGTAGCTTTTATAAAGAGTTTATATAGAAGTTTTTATTAGCAGTAAAAACATCAGAATGTAGGAAACTGACTAATGGATTGACATTTTAAAAGGCAATATAAAAAGAGTTTATGTAGCAGCTTTTACTAGCAGTGAATACATCAGAATGTGGGATACTGACTGGTAGATTGAAATTATAGTACGCACTATATAGAGAGTTGATATAATGGTTTTTACTATCAGTGAATACATCAGTATATGGGATACTGATATATTTACATTATAGTAGCCACTATATGGAGTATATATAGCAGTTTTTATTAGCTGTAAATACATCAGAATATAGGAAACTGAATGATGGATTGACTTTATAAAAGGCACTTCAAAGAGAATTTATGAAGCAGTTTTTACTAGCAGTGAATACATCAGAATGTGGGATACTGACTGATAATTTGACATTATAGAAGGCTCAATATAGAGAGTTTGCATAGTTTTATTAACTGGCAGTAAATACATTAGAAAGTGGGAAACTGACTGATAGATTAATATTATAGAAGGCACAATATAGAGAGTTTGCATAGCTATATTTACTGGCAGTAAATACATCAGAATGTGGGAAACTGACTGATGGATTTACATTATAGAAGCCACTATATAGAGTTTATATAGCAGTTTTTATTAGCAGTAAATACATCAAAATGTAGGAAACTGTCTGATGGATTGACATTATAAAAGGCTCTTCAAAGAGAATTTATGTAGCAGTTTTTCCTAGCAGTGAATACATCAGAATGTGGGAAACTGACTGACAGATTGACATTATAGTAGCCACTATATTGAGTTTATGCATCAGTTTTTCTTGCAGTAAATACCTCAGAATGTAGGAAATTGACTGATGGATTGAAATTAAAACTGCTAAATAAACTCTCTTTATTGTGATTTCTATAATGCCAATCCATCTGTTAGTATCACACATTCTGATGTATTTACTGCTAGTAAATACTGCTACATAAACTATATAGTGCCTACTTTAATGTCAATCTTTCAGTCAGAATTCCACACTTTGATGTTTTCACTGCTTGAAAAACTGCTTTATTAACTCTCTATATAGTTCCTACAATAATGTCAATCTATCAGTCAGAATCCCACTTTATTATGTATTCACTGCTAGTGAAAACTGCTACATAAACTATATATTTAATGCCTACTATAATGTCAACATATCAGTCAGATTCGACATTGTTCTAAATATGTATTTGCCAATACAGAGCCAGATATTAAATTAATGTTAACAGACCTCAAGAATCAATGTATACCTACTGATATATTAACATTATAGTAGGCACTATGTTGCAGTTATTTAATATACCTTTTGTTTTACTATTATATGTCCGTCTTATATATCTGCATATAAATAAAGTAGACCTGGTAAGATTGTCGTTCTGGATTTGCGAATGTTTGTGCACGACTATATTCATGTCAGTCTGCCCAAGGCTGCCTGTTCTTACATTCGTTTGAAATCTTTCTATGTGGAAATCGGCAATTTTACAGTAGAGTAAAAAACTTACAATATTACATTTTTATAATATTACATTTGAAACAGTATAAAAACACAAAGCCTCACAAGCTGATATGTTTTTTTTATTATTTTCAAAAGAAAGTTAGTTTAAATGTTATATAATAAGAATTAAAGAATGCTTTTATGCTTTACTCGCCGAGTCGCCAAAATTGATATATGTGAATTTACCCTGAAGATGACAAAAATACCAACATTCTGATATATGCGTCCCTATCGTAATTAGACCTCAAATGGCACGAAGTAATAAAATCCGACACAGGGAGAGTGAGCAATTCACGTTGAACAAATGGTCCCTTTTGCATTGTGGGTCAGATTTGCTTTCCTCGCGTTGTTCCACCATTCTTTCAGCTGTCAAATATTCGAAAGTTACCTACTTTATATTTTTATCGTAATTAATATGTATTGATTTAGTTTATTTTCCAATATTTAATAACTTTATATTTTATTTTCTTTCAGAATCAAATTTTAGCCTATATAGTTACAAAAAAATGTAAGTTGAAATTTCAATTCTCGATGAATTTAGGTAAATTTTAAATCAACATTCACATATGGAAAGAACGTAGGTATTTGTTTAAAGATATTTTCATAAATGAGTTGGTGATTATTGTATTTCGGTGTACAGGTTATGTCATTCTTCTAGGAGTAGGTTAATAAGTGCAGAAGGAATGGCACATGAAAATAACATGTTGCGAATGGTTGCACTTAGGGCAAACGAATCTAAAGAACAGCAAGAAAGGAGATGTGAAGCCAGTAGATTACGAATGACGGCGTATAGGGTATTACAATTTCTGCAGCAAGAAAGAAGAAATACAGATTTTCAGTCTTCAAGTAATTGGATAGAGGTAGGGAGTCGTGATAATTTAATGATAATAGATCAGATGAATATGCAAGACGTTGAAGTAATAGAAATTACTGCACTTGAATGCGCCATCTTAGCAGCATTAAAAGTATAAAACAGCCTCTAAGTCTTCAAGTCATAAGGCCCCTGAGGAGTCAAATTGAAAACGCTTAACAATATCGCCAAACACTATTTTTTTTGTATGTAAAATAACAGATGTGGCATTGAAACATGAATCATGGAGACAAAAGGAAAATTCTGCTTTTTCCTATAGTTGCAATATAGATATTAACCTATAGTTGCAATTTATTTCTGAGCCAGTATCAACTTTTGGTAGAATGTCTATAATTTGTACCTATTGTGGTGATTCGAAATGGAAGGGAGAAAACCCAGGAATGTGTTGTAACAATGGAATATGTAACAATGGAATAGTACACATACCTGCAATAGATATCCTCCAGAGCCTCTTTATACATTATTAACAGGTAATTCTATAAATGCATGCCATTATAGAATTAAGTATTTTAAAAGTCATGTTAGAAGATATAATAGGACGATGTATGAGAGGGTCAGAAATGAGGACATAAGGAAAGAATGTAAGATAAAGAAAGATGTCATTAATAGAATTTAAGTGAACACATTGAGATGGTTTAGACACATGGGCAGAATGAATTAGGAACGCCTGACGAAGAAAATATACATTGCGGACAGGAATTGAATGAGAGGTCGGGGCCGCCCAAGTAAGGGATGGCATATCCATGGGAACGCTATTTTGAAAGGCGGAGATGTCAGAAGCATGAACAACAAATGAATATGTATAGGACAATGTATGAATGTCGATGAATGTGTGTCAAGATAGAAATAAGTAGCGTTTGGTTCTCTCTGCCTACCCCGCGAGGGACATGGCGTGATGGTATGTATGTAATGCTTGCTTTCAAATGAAATTTTTAGGAATAAACTAAAGAATTATGAGTTATTATTATGAGTGATAGAGTTAGATGTGTTACAAAGGAGGATCAAATTAGAAATGAATACGTCCGAGGTAGTTTTGGAGTCGCCTCTATTCCGGAGAAACTAAAGGCCAGACACCGATGGTACGGACACATTACCAGACGAAATGAGGTTCATATAGTTAAACTCACACAGGATATACGCACTCAGTCCAGAAATAGAGGCCGTACATAGGCCACCTGGTGGACAAATATTAAGGAGTTGAGGGAGGAGCAACTAACCAGAGAAATGACGCAAGATGGAAAGATCTCCGAAGGGCAAGAAAGGAAAGGTCGTACCAGAAGGGCCGCTCCAGATGAACTGGGAAGAGGCAAGGAAGAAGAAATCTATATTTTCAAAACATTTCTGTATGTTTCATTTAATTAACAAATTATTTTACTTTCAAATTTATGAAGATAAATTTAAGAAAATAAAATTAAATAATTGCCAACAATCAATTAATTTATTCACATAAAAATATCATCATCATTATTCTTAGCGTCACAACTCTTGATGGGTCCTATCTGTGTCCAAGAATCTTCTCCATACTGTTCTATCGTTGGCTGCCACCTTCCAGTTCTGCTGCCCCATGGCTCATGACTATGCTGAGGTCCTGGTAAAGATCATAAAGCTCGGTGATATATATCTTTTACGCCATGTTTGACAGTCGTTAATAGGTACATAGGTATATTCTGCATAAGATTTTTCTTTCAAAGGCATCCACTCTGTTTTCATCGTGTTTTGTTAATATCCAGGTACGTATGGTATCCGATAAAAATATATTACTATCAAATTCAACAAAACTTATTAACGTGGTAAGTTTTCTCAATATCTTTAACAATGTATATCTTTGTCAAAAACTTAATTGAAAAAACTTGAATCGAACTATAAAAACTATATAACCATATTGAATCGAACACATTTTCCTATTCTGACATATACGCATTGTCGTCTCGATACTCGACATACATACATCACCTAATAATAATAATAATTAAAGACTTTTATAGTATTAAAAATACAAAATATATAAAGGGAAAGAACACGGGAATCTCTTCGGTGACGGATCTTTAACCAGTTCAGTCGTTGCCTGCTCTCGGATACGTGGTCGAACTTCCTGAGTCCAAACACGTATAGAATGCAGACATTTTGTAACCGTTCGAGTTTGTTAAGTTGATCTTCAGTTGAATCTCAGCGTAGGCAACGTCAGCGTAGTCAAGTAATGGTAGCATGTGTTGTTGAGTTATGCGACATCCTACGTAGGCGATTCAAAGCGAACGCGAATGCGAAGCGATCCGAACGGATACATGCGAATTCAAAGTGATGCGGTGCGACGCTGCGGCTCTGTCCTACGGGCACGCGAATCGTGCTTCTGACATTATACTTTACCAAAAAAAACTATGGCACCGCTTCCAATTCGCGCGAAAATATCAAACAAATTGATCGCGTTCGCTTCGCATCGTACCATGTCACACCGTACCCTACTCGCGGTCGGTAACGCAGGACACTTCAATAGTTACCGACTGATTGTTATTTTCGCGCCGCTTCGCGTTCGCCTTGAATCGCCTACGTAAGACGTCGCGTTAGAGTGATTTTAGTCTTAACTGGTAAATAATTTTTAAGTCGGCCTCATACGTTCTCATTTGTTATTCAACAGACATACGACAAAGTTTAAGTATTAAATTTAGACTAAAATTATTATATTTATTTGTTTGTAAATTTTTGGAAGATTAACAGTATATATATTACATCTAATATAATAATTTAACAGCCAATTAGAAGTCTCCGCTGATTGGCTATACTGTCAGTTGCAAGTTGAAAAATATAACATAATAATATAATATGTTTCTGTAACAGATAAAGTTTCATCGTGAAACGGAGGTAAACATAAACAAGAAAAAAAAATTATCACTGAAGAGAACATACATGATTTTATATTTTAGTGGTTACAGTTGGCAAAATAAATTATAGTATTAAAAAAATTGCACTTAGAATACATCTCGCTACTGTAATGCTAATCTGAAATACATCAAATTCTGGTGAATTAAATATAAAATGTCCATAACCAAACTATAGTACCGCTTTAATGTCTGCAGTTAAAATAAGAGTCTGCGAATGCTTGCTAAATTAACTGAAAAGGCGAATATCCTTATTTAAGCATACAAAATTATACAATCTAAATACACATAACACACAATAGGTGATCATTTAAGTAATATCATTCAGTTTAGATTTAGACTACATGTTGAGTTTGCAAACATAATTTATCGGTCATTTGTCAAACGTCAAGTCAAATGTCAACCACGGTGTTGCCAGGATTTAAAGTACATATTATTATTGGAGAGTTGCATGAAAAAATATTAATATTTATTACATGTTTATTTACAAGGAGTTTAAAATATCAATCTTTCTAAAATTAAACAATTTGTTATTTTGTAAATTAATATTTTATAAGAATAACGTCTTTGTGCGGAGGCGACAAACACAGCAGCGAAAAATAAAGCTTGCTCCGTGTCATGGTTTGTGAAACGCAAATTAAGAAACTAAAAGAGAAGTTTCGTTTGACTTCTACAATAGAGTTTGCAACCTTTTTAACCACTTTGCGGATTATATGCGTTCGATTTAGTTGAAACTCAGCAATCTTCGTATTGCCTGTATAATTAAAAATGGTCCCTCAGTGTCTCCCGTCCCTTCGGTGCCTCCTGTCCTTTTAATGTCTCCTGTCCCTCAATGCCACCCGTCTCTTCAGTGTCTCCCGTCCCTTCAGGTCCTTCTGTACCTCCCGTTCCGTCAATGCCTCATACCCCTCTTTATTTCCTCCCGAAACTTTCATCCCTTCAGACAGTAACTTCAGACCCCTCAGTACCTTCAGATCGTTCAGTACCTTCAGACCGTTCAGTACCTTCAGACCCCTCAGTGCCATGGACCGCCGGAGGCGGTCATTTACCGCGCAGCGGTAAAAGCCGGCTGCAAGCCCTAGCTTAGAATAAAATAAAATCTGACAATCCTTCGTGAGCGCAGTTTGCTTTCAAAAAGATCCGATATTTATCCGAAACTTTATCTGTTACAGAAACATATTATATTATTATGTTATATTTTTCAACTTGCAACTGACAGTATAGCCAATCAGCGGAGACTTCTAATTGGCTGTTAAATTATTATATTAGATGTAATATATATACTGTTAATCTTCCAAAAATTTACAAACAAATAAATATAATAATTTTAGTCTAAATTTAATACTTAAACTTTGTCGTATGTCTGTTGAATAACAAATGAGAACGTATGAGGCCGACTTAAAAATTATTTACCAGTTAAGACTAAAATCACTCTAACGCGACGTCTTACGTAGGCGATTCAAGGCGAACGCGAAGCGGCGCGAAAATAACAATCAGTCGGTAACTATTGAAGTGTCCTGCGTTACCGACCGCGAGTAGGGTACGGTGTGACATGGTACGATGCGAAGCGAACGCGATCAATTTGTTTGATATTTTCGCGCGAATTGGAAGCGGTGCCATAGTTTTTTTTGGTAAAGTATAATGTCAGAAGCACGATTCGCGTGCCCGTAGGACAGAGCCGCAGCGTCGCACCGCATCACTTTGAATTCGCATGTATCCGTTCGGATCGCTTCGCATTCGCGTTCGCTTTGAATCGCCTACGTAGGATGTCGCATAACTCAACAACACATGCTACCATTACTTGACTACGCTGACGTTGCCTACGCTGAGATTCAACTGAAGATCAACTTAACAAACTCGAACGGTTACAAAATGTCTGCATTCTATACGTGTTTGGACTCAGGAAGTTCGACCACGTATCCGAGAGCAGGCAACGACTGAACTGGTTAAAGATCCGTCACCGAAGAGATTCCCGTGTTCTTTCCCTTTATATATTTTGTATTTTTAATACTATAAAAGTCTTTAATTATTATTATTATTAGGTGATGTATGTATGTCGAGTATCGAGACGACAATGCGTATATGTCAGAATAGGAAAATGTGTTCGATTCAATATGGTTATATAGTTTTTATAGTTCGATTCAAGTTTTTTCAATTAAGTTTTTGACAAAGATATACATTGTTAAAGATATTGAGAAAACTTACCACGTTAATAAGTTTTGTTGAATTTGATAGTAATATATTT
The DNA here is from genome assembly GCA_963576475.1 of Molanna angustata. Lineage (NCBI taxonomy): Eukaryota > Metazoa > Arthropoda > Insecta > Trichoptera > Molannidae > Molanna > Molanna angustata. Next base: position 16,466,393 of record OY754990.1, read on the forward strand.
TTATCGGATACCATACGTACCTGGATATTAACAAAACACGATGAAAACAGAGTGGATGCCTTTGAAAGAAAAATCTTATGCAGAATATACCTATGTACCTATTAACGACTGTCAAACATGGCGTAAAAGATATATATCACCGAGCTTTATGATCTTTACCAGGACCTCAGCATAGTCATGAGCCATGGGGCAGCAGAACTGGAAGGTGGCAGCCAACGATAGAACAGTATGGAGAAGATTCTTGGACACAGATAGGACCCATCAAGAGTTGTGACGCTAAGAATAATGATGATGATATTTTTATGTGAATAAATTAATTGATTGTTGGCAATTATTTAATTTTATTTTCTTAAATTTATCTTCATAAATTTGAAAGTAAAATAATTTGTTAATTAAATGAAACATACAGAAATGTTTTGAAAATATAGATTTCTTCTTCCTTGCCTCTTCCCAGTTCATCTGGAGCGGCCCTTCTGGTACGACCTTTCCTTTCTTGCCCTTCGGAGATCTTTCCATCTTGCGTCATTTCTCTGGTTAGTTGCTCCTCCCTCAACTCCTTAATATTTGTCCACCAGGTGGCCTATGTACGGCCTCTATTTCTGGACTGAGTGCGTATATCCTGTGTGAGTTTAACTATATGAACCTCATTTCGTCTGGTAATGTGTCCGTACCATCGGTGTCTGGCCTTTAGTTTCTCCGGAATAGAGGCGACTCCAAAACTACCTCGGACGTATTCATTTCTAATTTGATCCTCCTTTGTAACACATCTAACTCTATCACTCATAATAATAACTCATAATTCTTTAGTTTATTCCTAAAAATTTCATTTGAAAGCAAGCATTACATACATACCATCACGCCATGTCCCTCGCGGGGTAGGCAGAGAGAACCAAACGCTACTTATTTCTATCTTGACACACATTCATCGACATTCATACATTGTCCTATACATATTCATTTGTTGTTCATGCTTCTGACATCTCCGCCTTTCAAAATAGCGTTCCCATGGATATGCCATCCCTTACTTGGGCGGCCCCGACCTCTCATTCAATTCCTGTCCGCAATGTATATTTTCTTCGTCAGGCGTTCCTAATTCATTCTGCCCATGTGTCTAAACCATCTCAATGTGTTCACTTAAATTCTATTAATGACATCTTTCTTTATCTTACATTCTTTCCTTATGTCCTCATTTCTGACCCTCTCATACATCGTCCTATTATATCTTCTAACATGACTTTTAAAATACTTAATTCTATAATGGCATGCATTTATAGAATTACCTGTTAATAATGTATAAAGAGGCTCTGGAGGATATCTATTGCAGGTATGTGTACTATTCCATTGTTACATATTCCATTGTTACAACACATTCCTGGGTTTTCTCCCTTCCATTTCGAATCACCACAATAGGTACAAATTATAGACATTCTACCAAAAGTTGATACTGGCTCAGAAATAAATTGCAACTATAGGTTAATATCTATATTGCAACTATAGGAAAAAGCAGAATTTTCCTTTTGTCTCCATGATTCATGTTTCAATGCCACATCTGTTATTTTACATACAAAAAAAATAGTGTTTGGCGATATTGTTAAGCGTTTTCAATTTGACTCCTCAGGGGCCTTATGACTTGAAGACTTAGAGGCTGTTTTATACTTTTAATGCTGCTAAGATGGCGCATTCAAGTGCAGTAATTTCTATTACTTCAACGTCTTGCATATTCATCTGATCTATTATCATTAAATTATCACGACTCCCTACCTCTATCCAATTACTTGAAGACTGAAAATCTGTATTTCTTCTTTCTTGCTGCAGAAATTGTAATACCCTATACGCCGTCATTCGTAATCTACTGGCTTCACATCTCCTTTCTTGCTGTTCTTTAGATTCGTTTGCCCTAAGTGCAACCATTCGCAACATGTTATTTTCATGTGCCATTCCTTCTGCACTTATTAACCTACTCCTAGAAGAATGACATAACCTGTACACCGAAATACAATAATCACCAACTCATTTATGAAAATATCTTTAAACAAATACCTACGTTCTTTCCATATGTGAATGTTGATTTAAAATTTACCTAAATTCATCGAGAATTGAAATTTCAACTTACATTTTTTTGTAACTATATAGGCTAAAATTTGATTCTGAAAGAAAATAAAATATAAAGTTATTAAATATTGGAAAATAAACTAAATCAATACATATTAATTACGATAAAAATATAAAGTAGGTAACTTTCGAATATTTGACAGCTGAAAGAATGGTGGAACAACGCGAGGAAAGCAAATCTGACCCACAATGCAAAAGGGACCATTTGTTCAACGTGAATTGCTCACTCTCCCTGTGTCGGATTTTATTACTTCGTGCCATTTGAGGTCTAATTACGATAGGGACGCATATATCAGAATGTTGGTATTTTTGTCATCTTCAGGGTAAATTCACATATATCAATTTTGGCGACTCGGCGAGTAAAGCATAAAAGCATTCTTTAATTCTTATTATATAACATTTAAACTAACTTTCTTTTGAAAATAATAAAAAAAACATATCAGCTTGTGAGGCTTTGTGTTTTTATACTGTTTCAAATGTAATATTATAAAAATGTAATATTGTAAGTTTTTTACTCTACTGTAAAATTGCCGATTTCCACATAGAAAGATTTCAAACGAATGTAAGAACAGGCAGCCTTGGGCAGACTGACATGAATATAGTCGTGCACAAACATTCGCAAATCCAGAACGACAATCTTACCAGGTCTACTTTATTTATATGCAGATTCATACGAACATTGATGATAACACAATAATTATTGAATATGCAAAAAAACCTCTTTGCATCTCGAGACAGTGACACTTGATGTCAACATCAATTGTACATAAAAAGTGATAATATGACAAACAACCAAATGGAAATAAAAAAAAAACATAATTTGAAAAATGCACTAATATAGGTACCTATTTAGAGCAAAATAAAGTATGGGGTCGAAAGCTATGGGTGAATAGTCTCCTCTGCATATTATCTGCCTGATACTAAGGTCTGAATGCAGAGTCTTACCTAAGTACTAAATTCTAAATACTAATTATGTTTTCATTGCACAGTGAGAGGAGATCACGTGGCTTCCTAACTGGAGGATGCTACCAAGTTCACGTATGAGAATGGCATTGCACAGACATATCTAAATACTTAGCGCATGCGCATCGGCGTAAACTGACATTTCCGATTTGTCAAAAAGTATGGTTGATCGCGAGGAACCTTACGAGTGATTTAATAATAAAATATGATATGTTTTCGATGGATGATGATTTTAACAACTTCGTCAAATATGTATTTAGTAATTTTGTCAAATCAAATACAAGACAGAGTATACATCGATATGTACGAGATGCCGAAAATTCGCTTGAATTTCAGAAAAATCGCGACCTCGAGCTGTCAGTGTGAACTTTGTTGTATGTGTTGGTGTTGTGAACCATAGATTTTTATTATAATATACTAGATGCAGTCGATACTCCGTGCAAAATGTGAGTCATAGAATATCGCGCGTTTGATGTTTTGGTTCCAACATATTTCAGGTTTTCCTTACAATTCAACACAACCAAGATAACTATTCTTTAAACCTTAATAATTAAAATGTTGATAATGATGAAAATGAACACATATATAATTCGACAATTCATTTATTTTACTCCCGACGACCGGGTAGAATTATATATGTGTTCATATTCATCATTATCATAATGGAATTCTACAAATTAGAAGCCGTCACAATCGAAAGATTGAAAAGTGCGTAATTAAAATGTTTTTTAGACAAATAAATCCGAAAACAATTCACATAAGTCGTTATTCTCTATAGAAAAACGATGTGGTCTGGAACCAATACGTCAAAATACCCCGGAAAAATGACTCACTTCGATTCATACATAATTTGCTAACAACGACATCTAGTATATTATAATTAAATCTATGATCCAAACTCATAGAAAACTAAGTTTAGTTTGTCGATCGACAATTCTTGATAGAACTCCATTGTACGTTGATATTTTATAAAAATATAAAAATACTTGGTTAATGTTCTATTATATTTATTGGATTATTGAAGCGTTTCGTGCAAAGCACATCGTCAGAATAATGCTCTACAAGACTGAGACTAGTGGTTATATACAAAATTTACATGACAGGTGCATAAAAATGTTGGTTTTTGAACGGTTGAAAAGAAGTTATATAATGCAAATGAATCTATACAAATCTACGTTTTAATACAATGAAAGTAGTTGGGTCACTGGTTGTAGTCCCCTGTGTCCATTAGGTCTGTAACAAAAGAAAACGACAGCAGTAAAATTCGAAAGGTAAATAATATTGTATTTATTGGTTTATTGTAATCTTTTAAGTGTGGTTTAAACCAATGTATTTCATAGATATTTGGTAGTTATAATTATAAACAGCTTAATTTTAATCTTAATGCATTTAACAACAAAGGAAGCTTCACCATTATTGAAACCGATGGGTTAGACAGACATATACCTTCCTTTGTTGTTAAATGCATTAAGATTAAAATTAAGCTGTTCATAATTATGTATAACTACCAAATATCTATTAAATACATTGGTTTAAACCACACTTAAAAGATAACAATAAACCAATAAATACAATATTATTTACCTTTCGAATTTTACTGCTGTCGTTTTCTTTTGTTACAGACCTCATGGACACAGGGGACTACAACCAGTGACCCAACTACTTTCATTGTATTAAAACGTAGATTTGTATAGATTCATTTGCATTATATAACTTCTTTTCAACCGTTCAAAAACCAACATTTTTATACACCTGTCATGTAAATTTTGTATATAACCACTAGTCTCAGTCTTGTAGAGCATTATTCTGACGATGTGCTTTGCACGAAACGCTTCAATAATCCAATAAATATAATAGAACATTAACCAAGTATTTTTATATTTTTTAACATTTCAACGTCATAGAAAACTATCTATCTCTTTTTTTCGCATGCAATAATGTGAAACGCTTGGAAACGCTACGCCATCGACCTTAAGTTTGGCGTTGTATTAAGTATTTACATAGTTAATGATGACTCTGCAACGCAATTGCTAACTTAAGGATACTAAATACTCCAGTTAGGTGAGGACTTTAGTATTTAGGTACCTAGGACTTTGCATTCGGGTTTAAGAGCCATTCCTTTATTTTGTATTAAAAGCATAAATATTTTCCATTTGCTTAATTTTCGCTTCACGTATTTATGTTATAGATGTGTATTAATGTTTTTCTGCAAATAAGTATTACAGTACGAAATTTCGTTCCTTTACAGATGGCCGCTAATTTTAATTTTGCAATTTTGATGCTGATTTATGGAGTCTCTTCGAATGGCGCTCCTCATCGCGCGCTCAGAGACGTCGGAGATTTGCCGGAGACCAGCCAGTACGGATACGTCTACCAGCCTCCGAAGATACCCTTCAACGAAGGATTCGCCGTAGAGGAGCATCAGTCTAATATCAATGTCCCAGAAACGATAAAGAAGCCAGAAATAATAGGATACAGTTATGATGTACCGAAAGTTGCGTTTGAAATGACGACGACGAGAGCTCCTGTCCAACCTACATATGACTCTTCTGTACAATTTCTTCCACCTCCACCTCCCAAAACGAGAAGACCACCAAAAGGAGACTTTCCAATCTCACCACCAATTCATAAATAAATTTTACTTAATACATAAAATTAGGTCCTTCTCCCTTCCTTTTTCCTTCCCTTCCTTTCCCGTCACGGGCAAATGTGTGAAATATTTAATTTTATTTGTTTTATAGAATACAAAAGCAATACAATAGAGATTTATACAAATAAACAAAGATAATTTTAATGTTTCCAAAGTACGATCAGCTAGACCAGAGATTATCAAACTTATTTCTTTTACCGCCCCCCTTTGAAAATCAATTATTTTTCAGCGCCCCCAATTTTTTATACACTCCTTCATTCATACCATAACGGCATATCCCACAATGTGGGGTAACCAGCGAAAGGTGTGCGGGTGTGCATTACCTTATAAAAGGGAGCACAACATATCTGTGTATAACCAAACACCAGTCTCGTCTCACCTAAAAATGCACTATATTCAGAATGGGTGTTATACACTCTTAAAATTTAAAAACCACAATTTCATTACTTTAATTAATTTAGTTATAGTGTGCTAAGTTAGTCGGTTCTGCCCCCCTAGACAACATGTCATTTAAGCTAAGCGTTATATCGCTAAGCGATAGTAAATGTATGTAATTGGTGGCTATGACATCACGTGACAGCCACCAATTTGAAACATTTCTATCGCTTAGCGATATAACGCTTAGCTTTAATGACATGTTGTCTAGGGGGGCTGGTGTTTAAACTTACATTCTAAACTAGATTTTTTTACGAGTGAGAGCAATTAAAACGCTACTTTATAATATTAAGAATATAATATTTTAATCAAATTAAAAGAAACAATATAGATTGGTAATCAATTTTAGTTTGAAAACTAATCTAATCAGATGGATGAATTTGATGATTTTTAACAAGTTTATTGATATCAGGTTCGATTTTACTCAAAAACATCAGTAGGTATCATATATGATAGAAATATTAACTAGTTATTCGATATTGAGTAGTAGGTACATAGGTTTTGATTTTCGTGAAATTTAAAAAATAAAGTAAGTGAAATTACAAATCAACTATCGCCCCCCTACACCACGCCAACGCCCCCCATTTTTTTCTGGGCCCCTTAACGCCCCCCTCTAGGTCTCCAACGCCCACAAGGGGGCGTTATCGCCCACTTTGAGAAAGACTGGCCTAAGTGATGAAGTAACGTCATCTCAATCCATTCAAATATTTGAAGGTAAACTAAAAAAACTTTATTTGTCAAATAGTTCCTGAATTCCTTCTACATATATCCTTCTGTAACCTCCTTTTCCTCGTTGCTATGTGAGGTGTTATTTTTATTATTCTTTTTTTTAACTCTCTTTTAATTTTTTACTATTTGTATTTTTTTTTCATACTCCTTTATTTTTTTTTATCAATTTATTTCTCACTAAATAAGTATTGTACCAATTTAACTTAGAGACTTCACGTTGCTCGGGTTGGTTGGAAAAAATTGCCTTATGGCAATAAACCTGCCTTTGTACACATGTTCATAAATTATAAAATAAATTAAATATAGTATTCTAAAATATATTACATACCTACATACATATTTTTTAATAATTATGAAAACAGGATGGAAAAGGAGAGAGGTAGGGAGGGGAGTGGGGGGAAGCATCGACCACTAAAAACTCATATTATAATTTATACCTCATGTGTCTCAATGTATGAATATAATAAATTATATAATATAATAAATTACACACATTTTTTTATGAGAGAAACAACCTTTGATATTCTCAGTACGGATTTGTATATTTGCGATTGTTAAATGTTTGTTTTTTTTTTTGCATATTTTTTTTGTTTATTTATAATTTACATGACACTGATATTTTTTTTCTATTAATAATACTTTTTTATTTAATGTTTTGATTGATTTTGAGTCCATATGCACATCGTTTTTTATTGAATATTTTTATTATTGCATATGCGCAAACATTCGATTTTTTTCCCTGTCGGGAGTCAAAGATATTTTTTAACAGATTTTTAATTATCTCAATAGAGACGAAGTTGGAATATTTATTGTAGGAGAACAAAGTAAGCCCTGTAGGTGCCTTGATTTCCCGGTTCTCCTACAATAAATATTCCAACTTCGTCTCTATTGAGATAATTAAAAATCTGTTAAAAAATATCGTTTTTCATGTTTGCATACGTCTATTGATTTTTTGATTTTTGAACTTAATGTTTTGTTTTTTTCTGGATCCTTATGTAATTATATCTTTTTTTTATATTTGCTTACATGTATTTTTTTATTTTTGTCTTACTGTTTAGGTTTAAGTTTTTTTGTTTGCCAAGTGTATACCTAATTGCTTTTTTTATTCTATCTATTATTATCATCAATATGTGTTTTTATCTATGTATGTAAAAGGCATTTTATGCCGTTTATAAATAAATAAAAAAATAAAAAAAATAAATAACAAATAAAAATGAAGTTAAAGGGGCACAATTAAAAACTTTTAAATATCCGACAAATTCACATTATTTTAAATATATAAAAACTCGAAGCGAACATATCCAATTCCGGATCGCTAAAACAATTTCTATTGTACCCAGCACAAGCTCTATTAATATATGAGTTTAGCATATAGTTTGTTCTAAAAGATTCTATGTACATAAAAGAGAGACTGGTTTATATTTCTTCTGAGTGGACAGTGAAAACGGAGTGAGCTTAGAAGGGGTGTGCTGTCGATCAGACCGTTAATAATTTTGTATATAAAACAAATATCTTGGATTGATCTGCGTGTCTCCAGTAGTTTTGTGTTGTGGTGTTGTAGAGCTTGAAGATAGTTAGAGAAATGTAATCTATTAAGAAAATTTAATTGCTTATTTAAGATATGTGTTATATTGTATGTATGTATGCGAGATAGATTATGTATGAAGGTGGAATTTCAAAAAAATCGCGACATTGAGCTGTCAGTGTGAAGTGTGAAGTTGGTTACATATTATGTTTGTGTTGTTATAGCAAAAAACATTTTAAACGTCAAACGTCAGAAAAGAGATAGATAGCATTCTATGTGCTTAGAAAGCTAGCTATCTCTTTTCTTCATTTGCAATTACGTGAAATTCTACGCCATCGACCTTAAGTTTGGCGTATTCTATAGTATTTAGTTAGTGATGTCTCTGCAATGTAATAACTAACTTAAGAATTAAATAAATACTAAATACTCCAGTGAGGTTAGGAGTTAGTATTTAGTTACCTAGGACTGTGCATTCGGGCTATAGTGTTCTAAGTCAGGTAATATTTAATTGTAAAGTCTAGGAGCTAGGAAGGGTATGAATGAATTAAGGAATGCATGGTTTATCTTCGATATTATTATATTCCTGACGTTCTCCGATCCCCTCCGCCACTGTCGTGTCGGTCCCCCGAGAGGGGGCTGGAGGAAGAAAAGCTGACGAAGACGTCGTTATGTCCCGAAACGGTCACGTGCCGGTTATCACGAAACTAATGTTGCGATCATGATACGATTAACCGGGGTTTATATCACAGACGCACAGTAAAACTCCAATTATCCGAATTGATTGGGACCGCGCCTCATCCGGATTGTCAAATTTATTTATTTATTTATTTACTTGGCAACGATACATGATATAGCGTTTAGTACCTGCAACAACAAAATAATTTCAAGATTACTGTGATGATATATGTGAAATATCTCTATATTCCAGAGATGTTTTTCTTGGATGGTAGGATTTGATTTATAATAAACTTGATTTTTCACAATAAAATTTACATAAATAAATAAATTAATAATTAATGAATTAAAGCAGATAAAGGAATATAAAAAGTTTAAACAAAAAATAAAATTGCATCTAACATTCTTTGGTTTTTGTTATGTTGTTTGATATGTTTCAAATGCCAGTATTTCCTTTTTTTTATTTGAATATGTGTTTTGATATGTTTCAATTGTCTATATTCCTCATTTTTCATTTATTTTCAATCTTTTTTAATGTTTTTTTTTTATTTTTTGTTCATGTATGATTATTATTTAATTACTTTATACTTATGATATTTTTAATTTGTCAGTGTAAGGATTCCCCCATCAAGCACAAGATTGCAATCTTTTTGATGAGGCATTACAAAAAAACCATTTGTAAAAATTACTATACAAGTGAATTATTATATCTTTATATGTATTATAACATTATGTATTATATAAATAAATAAATAAATAATAAATACTATGTTAGAAAGAAAAATCATATTAGGTATATTGTTTTGATAAGAAATTATTTTTTTTTACGGCGCTGGCCGATTTACTAATGATATTAATAACAATTAAGCACTACAAATAATAACACTCAATTATTATTATTACCATTATACACTACCTCAAAAGAATTAGCAGATCAATGCGTAAATTGTAAATTATTTAAAAGAGCAAAATAAAATGCAACAAACGCATCATCAAGCTTTCAATTGGGAATAGTTCACCCATCCAGATACTTAACATATCAAAGGATTAGGCTCTGAGGAGGTCTCTATACTACCTAACAACCCTACTGATTCCCGAATATTAACGTTTAAAAAATCTTTAACGATGCTACATGTATTCATTATTACCGTTTTTTGCATTTTAATTATTAAGTTTTTCGATAAATCTATAATTTCTAAATTACGAATTAACGATTTTGGAATAATGGCAAAATATGTTATTTTTTTATGTTATTTTTTTTAGTTATATTTGTTTTTTACATTTACTTTGTTTTATATAGGTATTATTTTACTATTTTATGTGTATTATTTATTAAATAAATATCAAGCCCAGAATAATATTATCTAGGCTAGAACTGAAAACTATATAATATATTTTAAACAGTTATATTATAAGTGATCCGTCTCAGAACAGGTTTTCCTAGTGAGACGGGTAACGAAAAATATATTGTACTTAATTCATGTATTTTTGTTTTCATGTATTTTGCCGGCACTGAAACTGAAATTGAACTGGTACCTACGTGTGTTGTATAGAAAAAAATCTCATATCTTAATAATTTGGTTTCATGGATTTATAGTTGTGTATGTATTCTTCAAATGAACATAATATCGCTATCGACAGTTGGATCTCATGTGTAACGTGCAACTAGTAAATAAAATTAATTAAAAATAAATATGAACAATAAATACATAAAATCAGTAAATTGAAAATTTAAATATGTACTAATGTTTATTATTAGTACATACTTAAATCAGTAAAATAGCTTTGATATGTTTTCATCATACTATAAATCGTCAATAATACGGATATCATTTGTAGGTACTGGTGACTTTTAATTTATCTATTTTTTTGGCATTGTTTTTCGGTTCTCGGGCAATTAACAGGTTCAATGTCAATAACTAGTTGCCACATTTTCGCGGCTTTATGATGTTTATCGTCTCATAGATCCAGACTGAAAACACAATTAAAAACTGCGTCTCCACCGGGAATCGAACCCACATCACTTTCATAAAATGGCACTGAAGAAATATAAAGTTTTCAAAATAAAATATTTAAATAAAAAATTATTGAGCAAACTCATTTCATAAAAATGTTGAAAAATTTCCATACAAAATTTGATTACATAGCGGAGATACTTGGTAGTGAGGAGTATAACGTTGGCCACAACCCACTCGTTTTTACATCAGTACATAATACATCGCAGTAGTAAACATCAATAATGATCTTGAATCTATTTTTCCACTTTTTTTAAAGTAAAAATGTAGTAATTACTAGTTACAGCACCCCAACCTGCCCCAAACACCAGTGCAGTACATTCAGAATCATTTAACTTAATATTCACTTGAATATGAATGGAGCCTTTAGACCAGTTACGAATGACCGCAACATATCAAAGGATGCTAAAGTTGCCATTCATAACGCTAGCTTAGTGCCAACCTTGACATACGATCTAATGGAATTACTTTTGATCGAATGCCTCTATTTGCATGATCTGTAATAATTACAGCAATTTTATTACTACTTTCTCTCTCAGTATTAGCAGGAGCTATTACTAATACATCTTTTTTCGATCCATCGATCGTTTTCGCGGTACTAAAGAGTTTCGATCGTTTGGAATTCCATTTTGGTGTGTCAGGTCAATTGGCTGCGCGGGATTTGACATCCACGAGCGCATTTAGAGTGATGGCAAGCCATTTGGAAGGATGGCACAATCGTGAATGGGGGCCTTAAGGCACGAAATATATATGTTTCGAGCGTATCGAAACTAATTTACTTCTTCAACTGTCAGTGATGTCACGACGACGAGTTGTATGTAGTATTGGTTGTAGACGATTATATATACAGCTGACTACTCATGAAGGTACACTGAAAAAATCTAATGTTAGCAAAGTACCTTTTTGGCTCGGTTAAAGTCATATTGGTAGTTATTAACCAATATATGATTAAAAATAACAAAGTTGCACTTGGCTATTATCTAACAATTTAATACTGTTAAAATGTACATAAGTTGGTTACCAATAACAATGTAAAAAGTCATATTGGTAGTTATTAACCTATACATGATTAAAAATAGCAAAGTTGTACTTGGTTATTATCTGACAATTTAATACTGTTAAAATGAAGTTGGTTGCCAATAGCAATGTACTTGTTTAAATTTAAAACCGAGTAACAGGTACTTATACGGACATTTTGTATTCCACACCTGTCAAATTTGACATTTCATACATGAAAATATTAATATTTCTCAAATTTGACACGATATATTTAAAAAAAATATTAAATAAACCATAATTCTCGCCAAATGAAAGCTTGATTACCAATTAGTATTTTCCGTACTAAAGAATGAATAATAACAAAGGTACTGGGTTAAATTTAGCAGATTATTTACTTGGCAATTTTTAGCAACGAACTTTGCAGGTACTATAATAACAACAAAGTTGCTTGGTTATTATTAGCAGTAAATTATTTATTTTTAACAACTTTATTTTGGGAGAGGAAAATGTTGGGAGTGTTGCTACATTTACCGAACACCTTTTGTATATTTTATACGACTGTATTTGTCCCTTAAATAAATAAATACTTCTGTAAAAATTTCACAGGTTGCAAATAGTTATAATCAAATGTGTCGATAAATATAAATCATACGTTGTTTGATGATTTCATCCATGAACAAAGTATGCAAACACAGCTAAAATTGGTTTCGTTTCCATTTTAAACAAACAATATGTATGTAATTAATTTAATAAATATATTTGCATCGCAAAATTAATATTTGTATTTGTAATTTGAAAAATAATATTCACATTGAAAATTGTGTAATAACTATACTACTACTCCTTACTTCCGATGGCCATACAACTCCGGAAGAGCTTTAGCCTCCTGATCAATAGCTTTCCAAGTCTTCCTGTCAGCTGCAGTGGACTCCCAGTCATCACAAGCATTAAGCACGTTCAGATCTCGGTAAACATTGTCCATCAATCTCTGCCTTGGTCTATCCAGGGGTCTCTTGCCCACAGGGTTACATTGCAGAATACGTTTTGTGGCTCTTTCTTCCCCTGATCTGACAACATGTTCAATGTTATTAAACAATCTTCTGGACCTGATTTCGCTGGTGATTAAAGGTTGTCCTGTAAATGCACGAATTTCTCCAGGTACCTGCCGCATTTCCTGGTCTTGGGCATAATATTTTACGTAATATCCTGTTTTCAATTGTAAGCAGTCTTTGTTGGTCCTTGAGTGTCATGCACCAAGACTCAGCACCATACAGGATTACTGGTTTAATTAGGATATTATAAACCTGGAGTTTCACTCTTCGCGATATGGACTTTGGAGACAGGAATTCTCCCAGTGCCGCTGCTGCTCTTGTGCCACTCTGAATTCGGGAGAATCATTATGGAGACTTTTCCTGTCGGGAATCGAACTTAGAGCCTATGGCTCAAGAGCTGGATTTCTAACTAACTAGGGTGCGTTCAGATATAACACTCGAAGTCGAGTGTCGGATGTACCTACCTGAAGTTGCAGATTATGGGTTTTTTCTTACCAATGAACGATTTCGAGCCTGAACGCAGCCTCGAGTGTTTTAAATGCAATTTATCATGCACGTGTCGTTTTAATTTTCATTTATGTCGAAAGACAATAGGTACCTAATGCTTCGTGTTTCAACTTGTAATTCGTGTGTCAAAGATACGAGATTGTCGTAACATTTTCAGTGCGGATTTGTATATTTTCGATTGTAAAATGTTTATTTTTTTTATATATTTTTGTTTATTTATAACGAGATCTACTTTATTTATATGCAGATTAACATAACACTCTTCTACTATTATTTTTTGTATTCATTATACTTTTTATTTAATGTTTTGATTTATTTTATGTTTGCTTATATCTATTATTTTTTTATTCTTGAATTTATTGTTTACTATTTTTGAATTATAAATTTGCTATAAACCACTTGTTTTTTGAGTCACTTCGCGACATGTTTCGGAAGCGCTGTCCTTCCATCGACCGGCGTGTCCAGACTAACATGTTGAATTTGTGTGTATCTGTCTGTGAAGCGAGGGGGTTGGCGGTTGAGGGTTGGTTGGGTTAGTGGGGGGAGGGAAGTATTGTGTAGTGTTTTTGTTTTTGATGGGATTTTGATTTTGATCGAGAGACGAAGTATCGGCGAGACGGCGTGGTCGAGAACGGCGGCGAAGAGTGACGGAAATACAGAAATGAAGTGACGACGTGTAGAGGTGTAGACTCCCTTAAATAGTGCTACGCTGGGGGTAGCAAGTTCAATGTCCTCGAACTTTCTAGACTTTTGAAGTGTCATACCCAGTTGAGGAGTATTGTCACTTGTTTGACGTTGCGGGCGATGAACTCGGCCTAGCGATAAACAAATGTACTTGCCGTCGCTAGGCGCGCGCTCGAAAGAAATTTCGAGATGTGGTCTGCCACATATGTACACATGTATATTTACAATGACAACAATAAGTAGATTACTGCTGCCCAACTAGGAAATCCTTTTCTAGGGCTAGCAGTTTACAATTTTTGTGTGATTGTTCCCGTTTCACACTAAATATGTAGGTACATAATCTAAACTTTCTGCACTCACAATCATTACCTCAACAAACATATCCAGCAGGTCGTAATGACCGCCATAATACCTGTCATAAATCCAATCTCTGACGTGATTTTTATTTCAGAGCCATAGAAAGAGACTAGTTAACTATGTTGGTGTAGTTAATATGAATCACATGGTTCCCAAATCAAATCAAATATTTATACTTTAGTTTGAAATAGAAATATTTTATTTGATATTCTTATTTCAAAATATCCTCCTTCCTATTTCCTCGTTACTACATTTTTTTCCTTATTATTGTTGCAATAAGATAGTATGACAATATTCACAATATGACACTCAAAGGTGAGTCGAGATAGGTACTCGTTTTGGATATTTTATCATAAAATATTTTTTTTTTGTTATGTATGTAGTACCTACGTCTATTAACTTTTTACAAAAATAAAAAAAAAATGTGTTACTTTGCTTCACAAGAATCTTTATAACCTCTATTCACCCTTATATTTAAAAAAAATAACGTCGTTTTCCTGTCAATTCTGGGTCTACCACTTCTATCTGCTGAACGTACTACACTAGCTATTCCCATTCACAAAACATAGGTTTTCAGCTCTTCTTTCTTTTCAATCACAATCAGCTAGACTATTGAATGGCCTAAGTGATGAAGTTTCGTTATCTCAATATATTATACAAGTGTTTAAAATAAACTAGTTGCATGTAACACATGAGATCCAACTGTCGATAGCGATAGTATGTATAGTTGAAGAATAAGTACCAAACTATAAACCCATAAATACAAATTATTTAATATTTTAAGATATTTGGTTTTCTATACAACACATGTACCTAGGTATGTATGTCGAGATAGGATAGTATGGAGGTCAGTCCATTGATCCTACCCAGAATGTGAAAACAGCATGATGGTATGTATGTATGTTTGGAGATTAGTATCAAATTATTAAGTCTTCTTAGATATTGTGAGTAGGCTATTTCCATACAAATTGTATGAAACAATGTCGTCACTAAATTCAATTTTTATAAAAATTGTTAAAAAAAATTTGCAATGTGCTTATACAATTTTAATATTTTTTATAGAAAATTAAATTTTCTAGTTTGGGTGTTTCGGCTTTTTTCGAAATTTAAAAGAAAAAGGGAAATGTAGGCAGTTAAACTCATAAATTTATCATAAAAAAAATATTTTTCTTAATAAAAAATGTTTGAGAAACCCTGAAATTTTTATAAAAAAATTGATTTGAGATTTTGTATTTTTCTATGTTTATACAAATTTTCAGCGTTCTAGCTTTTACGGTTTCTGAGATATATGGAAAAATAAATCAAAATTTCAAAAGTTGATAATCCCTGACTGAAACAAAAATTCACAATTCTGAGTATAAAAGTTTTGTAAGCCTATAACTGTTTATATATTCTGAAATTTTGGGCTATGTAAATTGAGCGGATCAAAAGTAATAAGGGGGGGACAGACAGACACACACACAGACACACAGACACACACACACACACAAAACTCACATAAAATATATGGGAACATATATGCTGCGAGGCCTCTAGTTCGTGTTATTAGCATGCAAAAAGTCCACTACACCATACAAAATTTTCCTTCGTACACGCATCTTGGCTTAATAATGTCGATTCATTCAGAGAATTGAATTCTCATGAACGAATCGACCGTTGGATTAAAAAAAACTTAATGTTACAAATACTTTCTGAAAATTCCTTCTATATCCATCCGTATCCTCCTTCTTTTTGCTTCACAAAACAACAAGTTGCCACATTTTGGAGACTAACGATTTTTATAGTATCACAGATCCAGACTGAAAACACAATAATATATTGTGTCTCCACTGAGAATCGAACCCGGGAGCGTATTTACCTTTCCGTATTGATTAGAAGGCAAGTACTGCCTCGAATCAGGCACTAGTTTGTTGCGCTAATGCACTTAAAAACTCGTGTTGAATTCAAGGCACGTGTCCTCCAAATGCTCACGGTTTAGTAACGCAAACTGTTCATTATAATATTCTGTGGTGGGAATTAAAGTAGGCATACCTGTCTCGCTCTATCGCATTAAAAATCAATTTCTGTGATCTTCTTGTTGAGACGTTTCTATAATAAGTCGTAAAGATAGAATATTATGTATTGGTCGGTCGGATAAGTATCGTACTTGCAAGCCAAATGTCGCGGTTTCATTTCCTTAATGGCAAAACCATATTCATAATTTTGATAATGCACACAGTACTCCCACACTGTACTAAAAATATATTGCTGTGATGCATCTACAGGATGTTTTTTTTACATAGAGATTGATGGAAGATTTTTTGTTTAAATAAATACCTACTATAACGAATGTGTCCCAATTTACCTGAAGACGCCTTTTTGTAAAGCATCTATTGAGAAATTGTTTTATTTGTAAACAATGAAAACAACAGGGGGGGGGGGGTTACTCATGACATATTCGGCTTCCCCCTCGGCCGAATGGCCGAATATTCGGCCGCAGACTTGTGCATAAAATTATGTTATTTCTTGCATTTCTGAAGTGATTCCACATGTTGTCACATTGTTAAAATAGTCGCCGACAGTCCGCAAGTGTGAATCTCAATTCGCACTTGTTGATTGTTCTTTTTGCACCATGGTGCCGAGATTGCTAATCTAGAGGGCTCCATGAGCTACTCTTCGTGCAATGCATTTTTGTCATTCATTCTAGCGTTCTGCGAAGGGGCCGTTGACAGTCCCCATATGCGGAGCGGGTGGTGGTGGAAGTAGCGATTGTTAAAATACCTAGAGAAGGAAGAGATTGCAAAAAGAACACCAACTTTATCTAAAATGAGATCTTCACTACAAGACGGTTAAAAAACGGTTCAAATTCGATAAAAATGGCAAATATCTGGTTGCCACTTTTCTTGTCCCACGTTTTAAAACTAGTTTCTTGGGATTAGTTCAAATGGAAAGAACAAGACAGAAAATTCTTAAAGAAGCTCTGAAAATGAACTGTGATGAAGTAAACAGTGGGTACCTACTGATGATGATGATGATGATTCTTCACCACTTCGTAAGAAAACCCCAATTAAACTGAAAAAAATAATAAAAAAGAAATACACGACAGCTTTTGGGACTGTTTTGAATAAGTCGCTACAGATAAGCAAAACGATGAAGAGGCAGAAAAAAATTCTGTGGCAAGTGAAATTGATTTTTATTTAAAAACTGCTCGCCTAAATCGGACGGCAGACCCATACGAATGGTGGTCAGCAAACGCAAAATCATACCTAGTCCTGACGAAATCGCTAACATTAATTTATCTTTCGTCTCCTGGCAGTAGTGTCTATAGTGAGAGACTTTTTTCAGAAGCGGGTATTATTTATGAAGAAAAGCGCAACCGTTTACTGTCAAAAAATACTGAAAAAAATGTTTTTATTCATCACAACTTACCATTGGTAGATTTTAAGTACATATTAATATAGTCATTTGTGATTAAAATATCGCATTATTGAATAATATGTGGTTTTTATTTTCCATGATTTATTATTCGGTATTCGGCCGAATACCGAATATTAAAATAAAGTGGCCGAATACCGAATAATGGCCGAATATTCGTGGCATCTCCAATGTATTAATTAGTTCTTGATTAAAATCTAATCTTTTTATTACTCTTCATTGAATCATAAAAAATATTAAGCTCAACGTTTATTATGAAATTGTCATGAATTTGTGTATAAATTAATATAATTATTTAATTAATTTGAACCTTGAAGGTTTCTAAATTCTGAGGCTGATCTTAAACTTATAAAATCAACTTCATGAGTTGCCCTGCTGTCCTAATAAGACGAGACACCGTCACAATTTTTATAAGGACTGTTGTTTTCATTGTTTACAAATAAACATATTTCTCAATTTCTCAATAGATGGCGTTACAAAAAGGTTTCTCCGTTACTCCATAGATGGCAATAGTAATAATGTCTTCAGCAATGTTCCCTGTAAGGTGTGCGCGCGCACACCTACTAAAATGTCTCCGCACACATGTTTTATCCTCCGCACAGTCAATATTATAAGAAAGTTTCCATTGCCAGATTTTAGTTATCTTTTTTATTTATTTCAAAATTTATCTTTGTTAGTGTTGTTATTATATAAAATCACTGTGATTAATAAATACCCTAAAAATATACATTTAATTGAAAAATTGTATGTGTTTATGGGGGGGGGGGTGTAAATTTATCGCACTCTTGTTAAGGGAACTCAATAAGAAGGCATTATTGTGTGTACGTTGCGCAAGCGCATAAAGTGATCGCGTAATACCTGGCGATGACAGGTCATAAGCCCTGTAGGTGCCTTGAGTAAAACAGTTTGTCAATAAAAATATCATTTGACTCCCTACAGGGAAAAAAAATCCAATGTTTACGCATATATGTACAATTAAAAAAATATTCGTATTTGTTCATTCATTCATACCATCACGGCATATCCCACAATGTGGGGTAACCAGCGAACGGTGTGCGGGTGTGCACTGCCTTATAAAAGGGAGCACAACATATCTGTGTATACCCACACACCAGTCTCGTCTCACCTAAAAAGGCAATATATTCAGAATGGGTGGTGAACCTCATTACTGAACTATGTGAGATGTTATTGTTGCCTGGTGTATTTTCGATTACCCGGCTCTTACGGGACACTCGAAAACAATAATAGAAAAGAGTGGAAGCACTATTCTAAGCCGGTGCCTCACAGCTTATTTGTTTAGGTTTATATGCTCCCCTAAATGAAAAGAGATTGTAAATCAAGGACGTCCAACCATCATCATCATCATCATCATCTGTGGCTCCACAACCCAGGTCGGGTCTTAGCCTCCTGCAGAGCCCGCCTCCATGACTGTCGATCTTGCGACGCATTGCGCCAGTTATGGACGCCGATGCTGTTCGCAAGGACGTCCAACCAGCCATTTTAAATCTTATATAAAAATTAAAAATACAAAAATATAAATAGAAAACTATCTTTGTGATTAAATAAATATCACCCTGTATATGAACTACTGCGAGTTGTCAGAAATAACATAGCGTTAAATTCTATATAAAATGTATTTTTACATTTTGCAAGTTGGTACATTGAGAATATAAATTCGAACTAATTAGCTATTTCGTGCATATAAGTGTAAACATACAGATTACTTTAGTTAGATAGGGTGAAAAGTGGCACAATTCTGATAAAGATATGCCAAATTACGTTAAAAATTAAATGAATTTGAAAATAAAAATCATAATTATATTGTACACGTCAACACGGCCATGTCGGCCTTCGTGGCTCAGGTGGTTGGGTATTCGTAAAATAATTGTTTATTTATAATTAAATAAAAATTAAAAAAAAACCTACCTAGATGAAAAGTGACATCTGTGGAAGCTGTCATATATTGATAGTTGTTTAGTTTGGTTCAGAACCATTTGATGAAGTAAATCAAAGTATTAAAAGAGTATTTAGACAGATGTCGTCCAACTGGAATATATAATACTAGTAAAACCCGGCACACGTTGTCCTGCCTGTTTAATTATTTACCTTCAAATATATAAAAATGGTTTATCGGTATGTTTCCTTTTTATTATTTAAAATTCTTATCTAGATTCGCTTATTATATATATTTTCTTATATTTATTTATTCGATCCTTGATTTATTTAAATGTTATTTATTTTTATTTAAAATTTTCTTTCAATACCAAATAGATAAGTTTTCAAGTTCTTTTTGCGAGAAGTTAAATTAAACTTCCAAAACGTTTTCAGCTACGCGCTGAACGAATCCCTAAAATTCAATGTCAATCCCAATTCGATCATTTTTGTAAATAATTGTGTGAGATATTAAATAAATAAATAAATTATAATTTTTAAACCTTCTCGTGTGCGCGCTGAACAAACCCACCTAGTATCAATTCAATACCAACTTTTTTAAGATTTTTTTTTTGAGATATCGAATAAATAAATAAATAAATTATTATGCATTATCCTTTTCCGGAATGAGCTGAACAAATTCCCAAAGTTTCATCGCAATCGGATGGTTGGTTTGGGAGTCCATCGCAAACATACAAACAAACAAACAAACAAATAAACGTACATCCATTTTTATACATATAGATTATTTATATATTATTTAGCTGTTGTTTCTATGATAGGGTGAATAATTAAAATATATAAATAATATTGAATGGGAAAAAATAAAAAGATATAATTAAGACATAGAGAACAATAGATTATTATTCTAGATTCTAGATAGATAGCCTCTAGTAAACAACTTTGATTCTAACTTGTACCTATACAGAACTATTAAATCTTGAATTTATATTATTATAAAATTATTGTCCAACTGTCGATTCGTTCATGAGAATTCAATTCTCTTAATGAATCGACATTATTAAGCCAAGATGCGTGTACGAAGGAAAATTTTGTATGGTGTAGTGGACTTTTTGCATGCTAATAACACCAACTAGAGGCCTCGCAGCATATATGTTCCCATACATGGATTTACTCAGAATTCGGAGTAGAACATTTTATGTGAGTTTTGTGTGTCTGTGTGTGTGTGTGTGTGTGTGTTTTGATCCGCTCAATTTACAGAGCCCAAATTTTCAGAATATATAAACAGTTATAGGCCTACAAAACTTTTATTCTCAGAAGTGTGAATTATGTTTCAGTCAGGGGTTATCAACTTTTGAAATTTTGGTATATTTTTCCATATATCTCAGAAACCATAAAAGCTAGAACGCTGAAATTTGTTATAAACATAGACAAATACAAAATCTCAAATTAGTTTTTTTTTAAAAAATCCAGGGTTTCTCAAACATTTTATATTAAGAAAAATATTTTTTTTATGATAAATTAATGAGTTTAAATGCCTATATTTCCAGATTTTTTAAAAATATCAAAAAAAGCCGAAACACCCCAACTAGACAATTTAATTTTATATAAAAAATATTAACATTGTATTAGCACATCTCAAAATTTTTTTAATAAATTTTATAAAAATTGAATTTAGTGACGACATTGCTTCATACAATTTGTATGGCAATCGCCTACACACAATATCTAAGAAGACTTAAATGTTTGATACTAATCTCCAAACATACATACATACCATCATTCTGTTTTCATATTCTGGGTAGGATCAAAGGACTGACCTCCATTCTATCCTATCTTGACATACATACATATGTAGGTACATGTGTTATATAGAAAATCAAATATCTTAAAATATTTTATTAAAAATCAAATCTCCGACCACCCGAGAAAATTACACTCTGGAATAGAGATATTTTACAGTGTCTGACTGCTGATTCAAGATTCCCGGGTTCGTATTGCGGTGGAGACACAGTTTTTTATGGTTTCAATCAGGAACTCGAGGTACCTACAGAGCTTACGACCTGTCATCGGCTGTTTTACGTGATCACTTTATGCGCTTGCGCAACGTTCACCAATTATGCCTTCTTATTGAGTTCCCTTATCAATGTAATTTTTTGAAAGTTCTATATATTTTAATAGTGTGTAACATTTCACTTGAAAATAAGGAACTATACTATTGCCATCTATGAAGTAACGGAAAAGCCTTTTTGTAACGCCATCTATTGAGAAATTAGTTTATTTGTAAACAATGAAAGCAGTAGTCCTTACAAATGAGATGACGGTGTCTCGCACAGATGTCACCCCTGAACTGCGCCAGAAATATAATTTCATTTTTGGCTTGTTTACCTACTTATACCAATGTCCAATGAACATTGGTACAAATAACGAAGAAACCTTTTTTAAAATTGAGAAGTTGAAATTTGTAAACAATGAAAACGATAATCCTTATACATTAAGTGTGAGATATGTGAGTGAAAGAGATAGCATGTCTGTGTGTGTATATAGTGTTGGAATGGACGCGCGGGCGGCCATTCATCGTTTCGCCGTTATAGTAAATACCTCCGTATAATTGTATAGTAATATTGACCTTGATATTATATTGTATTGAACGTGTTGTAAATAAAGTGTATAAAGAATATATTATGAATAAAGTGTATAAAGAATATAGGGATGGCACGACCATGTGAATGATATTTTGAAAGACGGAAATGTTAGAAGCGTGAACAACAGACGAACATGTATAAGACGATGTATGAATGTTGTCGAGGCGATGAATGTATGTCAAGATAGAAGTAAGTGGCGTTCGGTTCTCTCTGCCTACCCCGTAAGGGACATGGCGTGATGGTATGTATGTATGTATAAGAATATATTATACATCTTTCACTGCAAATCATCAGAGTTCCACCCCAACATATTATTAGTTTACAAGGACACTGTATTAAGTGACAGTGGTTACTTCGCATAGATGTCACCCCTGAATTACGCCAGCAATATTATTTAATTTTTTAGCTTATTTACATAATTTTACCAGTGTGTAGGTATGTGAATTGAATATTTCAGAAGTTTGGATTTTTCGCTGTCGAGAGAGTCAATGATATTTCTGCCAATTTTACAACATCTCAATAGAGACGAAGTTGGAATATTATAGGAGAACCAGGAAATACTTCGTCTTTATTGAGATGTTGAAAAATTGTCAATTATATCTCCAATGTCTGCGCATAATGTAACTTAAGATAATTGAGTGTTATTATTTGTAGTACTGTGGAATCTCTCTATAATTCGATATAAGAATTGTAGCTTTCATTATTTACAAAAAAACAATTCTCTCAATAGATGGCGTTACAACAAAATAAATAAAAAATAATAAGATTGTTGTTCATAATTTCACCCATAGATGGCTGTAGTAAAAATTCCTTATTTTCATGCGAAAAGAATTTCAGTATTACAATATATAGAACATTCAAAATTGAATTGATAGGGATCTCATTAAAAAGGCATAATTGGTGAACGTTGCGCGAGCGCATAAAGTGATCACGTAAACCAGCCGATGACAGGTCATAAGCCCTGTAGGTGCCTTGATTTCCCGGTTCTCCTACAATAAATATTCCAACTTCGTCTCTATTGAGATAATTAAAAATCTGTCAAAAAATATCTTTGACTCCCGACAGGGAAAAAAATCCAATGTTTGCGCATATGCAATAATAAAAATATTCGATTACTTACACATTGGTACAAGTAGGTAAATAAGACAAAAATGACCTTATAAGTCTGGCGCAATTCAGGGGTGACTTCTATGCGAAAAATGCATTGTCACCTCAGATATAAGAATTGTAGCTTTCATTATTTACAAAAAACCAATTCTCTCAATAGATGGCGTTACAACAAAATAAATAAAAAATAATAAGATTGTTGTTCATAATTTCACCCATAGATGGCTGTAGTAAAAATTCCTTATTTTCAAGCGAAAAGAATTTCAGTATTACAATATATAGAACTTTCAAAATTGAATTGATAGGGATCTCATTAAAAAGGCATAAAGAGAGAGTTCTTTTTCTTTCTATAATTCTAAAGAGAGAGTTCTTTTTCTTGGAATCTGGGAATTTTCAATTGAAAATACTAGCTCGTGTAATTAAACTTAAATTACAATATATTTACAATTAAAATAGTATATTATACGATTTACAAGTTGAGATTTCAGATAAGATACTATCTATTAGAGGTATGTTCCTAGAATGAACCTATGACCTTTTTTCACCCAAATTAATATGATTGGATAAATAAAATAATTATCATAGGGAAACATGTTCTAACATCATTTGAAAACATTTTAGTGAAAAAAATTTTTTTTTTGCATTGATAGTTTTGGAAAAATTACAGGTCTATAAAAAATGACACTGGGTCTGAAAGGGTTATTTGAAACATTGTTAATAACATTTTTTGCATTGATTTATTAAATTATTAAATAAACGCAAAACAAATTACATGTTATCATAAATTTGAAATAAAATGCAAAAAAAAAACAGTAAAAATTTACAATATAAAATTCCATTGTAAAAACCTAATAAAACAACACCCGTCGAAATAGCATACCCTTTCCCTGTATTGACATTTATCTGAGGAACAGTGCCGCAAACTTAGCGAAATAAAATCAGAGTTGTCAGAGAAAAAATAATATTATACCAAAAACAAGTACCTATTATAAGTGTTTTATAAATTACTAAGATCATGTCTATTTGAATTGACACTGAAAAGGATTTACATCAATAACATAAACGTTTTATTGATCCAATACAATAATAAGTTTTCAATAAATAATAATTATTATACCTTATTATTTTCCTAGCAACAGATTAATCATGAAATGATCTACTGACATCTATATATAACTTTCATAAAGGTTTTTATACTTTAAGAAAGACCACATTGAAAGGTTCTGAACCTAGCTATGAAGCCATAAACCAACCTCCATAGATGTCACTGCTATACTTTTCATTGTGTTAAATTTTTAGGAAGCATTATTCATGGAAAAAGATATTGAAAGGAGAGTAACGGCAGGTAATAGAGTGAATGGTGCATTAAGACCGGTAATGGCTGACCCAATTATTTCGAGGCAAGCAAAGCTCGCGGTACACAATGACACGGTACGCGGTACACAACTGAAGTGAAATCTTATTTCGCTGAAAAAATATTAAAAAAACACGAACCGATTATTATTATTAAACCAAAAAACAAGGATCAAAAGACTATTGAAACTCAGGAAGAAATTAAAAGTAACTTTGATCCTATCGATATTGGTGTCACTGGAATGAGGCAGTCAAAACAAGGAGCAATCGTAATACAATGCAAAAATGCAGAAGGGACCAAAAAGATACAAGAAGAAGTATTTTCTAAGCTTGGTGACAGGTATAATGTTACCTTACCTAAACCAAAAATACCAACAGTAAAAATTATTGGACTTACGGAGAAATACACAGCAGAAGAAATAGAACATAAAATTAGAGCACAAAATGATTACATAGAAAAGGAGAATTCTAAAATATCAGTGACTTATATAAAAGAAAATAAGAGGAGCGGAGGTCAAATAAATTACACCGTATTTTTAGCAGTTGATGGAAAAACACATACAAGAATGTTAAATGAAGCGAAAGTTAATATTGGCTGGAACAAATGTGCAATTTATGACCACTTATCACTATTGAGATGCTTTAATTGTAATGGTTATAGACATAAAGCTCAAGACTGCAGAAATAAAAAATCGTGTTCTAGATGTGCTAATGCACACGATATATCGGAATGTAAAGAAAATGACGACCATATTAAGTGTATAAACTGTAAAATAACTAATGAACGCCTAGCATTACAGTTAAATGAAAACCATAGTGCATGGAGTAAGGAATGTCAAGTCTACAAAAGAATCATTGAATCAGAGAAAAGAAAAATAGATTTTTTAGGCTAAACAAAAGAAATCAAACCATATATTATTTGAATGTATCAAGTCTGTTAGCACATTTACAAGAAATTGAAATACTGTTGCAAGAAAACAAACCAAACATCATAATGCTTAGTGAAACTTGTGTTACAGAGGATATAAATGACCATGAAATAACATTTAATGGATATATAACATTGAGATGTAATTCATTTAGTAGACATACTGGAGGTGTTATAATGGTAATTAAAAGTAACATTTCTTACAAAATAACATCAAACGAAATACTTGATAAAAATAATGCATGGATATTAGGAATTCAAATTAAAAATAACTTTATCAAAGGTAAATATGCAGTATTGTATCATTCACCCAATCAAAGCCATTCTAAATTTCTGGACTTCTTTGAAAACTGGTGCACTTATAACACACAAAATCGAAATAATATTTTTTACGTAGCAGGCGATTTTAACATAGACATGAAAATTAATAATACATATAGCAACAGACTACAAAGCATAATAAACAATTCAGGATTAAAACAACTTGTAACAAAACCTACAAGAATATCCAATACATCATCGACCATCATTGATTTAATCATATCAAGCGATTACTACTTGAATGTGAATATAGTGGATGCACAAAAAATTTCAGATCATGAGACTTTAATCACAAAGTTTGATAGTGTTCCTATAAAGAACGAAAATAGGGAGTTTATGCTTCGAGACAAGAGTCAATATAATTCACAAAAACTTTGTGAATTGTTGAAAAATGTGCCAATAAAAAATAATCTAACTACACTTAATGAAAGGGCAGAAAATTTTGTTGAAAACTTAGAGTCAGCAGTGGCAAATCTTATGCCATTAAGAAAGGTTGTGTTTAAAAATACTAATAAATGGTATACGAAACAACTACAGAATCTTCGAAAACAAAGAGACAATGCATACCAATCTGCAAAAATGCAACCAACGGAAGAAAAATGGAAGAATTACAAGATACTGCGTAAAACATACGGCAAAGAAATTAAACAACAAAAATGTTTATATTATAAACAAAAACTAAAAGCACAACAAAATGATCCAAAGAAAATGTGGTTAACATTGAAAGAAATTATTAAAGGGAAACCTAAGGAAGTCTTAACAAGTGTTGTGTTTCCAGATGGAACCGAAGATCGGATGGAACTGATAGCAAAAAAATTCAATAAATACTTTATCTCGAGCATAGATGATATAGCTGCAAGTATACCAATTACGAGTGAAAATCAACAAAATGTACCCTGTTACCAGGATGTAAATTTCAAATTCAAAAATATTAATCTATCATACCTAAAAAAGTTGCTAAGCAATATGAAATCAAAAGAGTCCCAAGATGGTATAACCATAAATATAATCAAAGATTCTCTTGATGTGTTGGGTGAATCATTGGTTGCTATAATAAATGAATCATTAAACAGTGGAATATTTCCAAAAACATGGAAGACATCAATAATTACGCCTATTCCTAAAATTGAACAACCAAAAAAGTTTGATGACTTTAGACCTATTAACTGTCTTCCTAAATACGAACAAATATTAGAACACGTTGTAAAGGAACAAGTCATGGAATACCTAGAGGCAAAACAAATATTAGTAAACCAACAGTCAGGCTTTAGAAACAAATTTTCATGTGAAACGGCTATAAATTATATTATAGATCAATGGAAAACATATAAAGATCAAAAAAAGCACATAATTGCAGTATTTTTGGACTTAAAGCGCGCCTTTGAAACAATTGACAGAGATAAACTTATCAAGAAATTAAAAAGAATTGGAATATGTGGAAATGAAAATAAGTGGTTTTTAGATTATTTAACAGAAAGGAAACAGCAAACCAAATACGGAGATGTAACATCAGAGCCTCAGCAAATAGATAAAAGAGTTCCTCAAGGTTCGGTTTTGGGCCCATTATTGTTTATTTTATATATGAATGACATAGTGAAAACGTTAAAATTCAGTGATATAAAACTCTTCGCAGATGACACATTAATATATATAGCGAAATCAAATCTTGGTGATGGCATAGAAGAAGTTCAAATTGATTTGAATAGTGTGGTACTATGGTTATATGAAAATAAATTAAAATTAAATGTGGCCAAAACCAAGATTCTAATTATAAGTGACCAAGGACAAAATGACAACTTCACATTAAATATTGATAATGAGAACATTGAAAAAGTTAAATGTATGAAATATTTAGGTATATTGATAGACGATAAATTGAAATTTGATAAACACTTTGAATATATTATGAAAAAAATGGCACATAATTATGAAAAAAATAGATTTTCACACATCAAGATTAATTTTTAATTCAATTGTAATTCCCCATTTAAATTATTGTTCTAGTGTCCTTTTCCTCTGCAATGAAACTCAAAATAGAAAATTACAGATTATTCATAATATGGGAATGAGAACAATTTTAAAATGTAACAGATATACAAAAATAAACCTAATGTTAAATAAACTAAAATTAATGACAGTAAAGCAATACATTATATACAACACATTAACTTTGATTTTCAAACTAAAAAATAATATGCTTCCAAAATATATGCAGAGGGATATATTATTCAATTCCAATGTTCACACCTACCCTACGAGAGGATGTCAGGATTTTAGACTTCCAAAAACGAGATTAACATGCACTCAAAATAGTTTATACCATAAAGGTCTTAAAATATATAATAGTTTGCCACCAAAAATAAAACAAACCACAAGTCTTGCCACCTTTCGTAGGCTAGGTGCTGGGCACATAGTTGAAAATTATTAATTTTCTCCATACTTTACATTGTTTTAAATAATTTAGTGTCATACCCTGTACCTGTACCAGAATTTATTAATTTATCAAAAAAAATGTATACTTTTTGTTTTTTTGTTTATACTAGATGTATTAATTTTTATATTTTTTTACGTCTAAATAAAAGTTACTATTATATATTATAATGGTATCGTCGCACCGACTCTAATGTATGCTAGTGAGACATGGACAGGACATGGCAGAAGACGCATGAAAGTAGAATTTACGCGGTTGAAATGAGGTCACTAAGACGAATGTGTGGTAAAACGATGTATGATAGAATAAGAAATGAGGATATTAGACGAGAATGTATGATTGAAAGAAATATTGTAAGTAAGATGAAAATAAATGCCCTAAGGTGGTTCGGCCACATAGAAAGAATGAGTGATGACCGTCTGACAAAAAAAGTGTAGGTACAAGTCTGATAAAAGAGGAACGAAAAGTAGAGGTCGGCCAAGTAAAAATTGGCACGATCACATAAATGGGATGTTGAAAGATGATGATGTTAGAAGTAAGAATAATAGAAGAGCGTGTATGAGACGATGTATGGACGTGAATGAAGCGAGGAATGTGTGTCAAGAGAGAGTAGTCTGGCGTTCGGTTCTCTCTGCCTACCCAATTAGGGAAATGGCGTGATGGTATGGTATGGTGTTTAATTTTTATAAATAGATATTTTAAACATATTTTACAAGTACCTACTTAATTGTTATTCATATCAAGAATAAATTGGTTATAGCCATAAATAAAATTATAATCATAGCATGTCATATCGTGATTCTCCGCTTAAGAGGCTATAGTAGGCTATACATTATATTTTGAAAATAATTTCCCTAATACCCTCAAAAGATACGTCTTTGAAATAAGGAACAGTTTGTATGTACATCTTTAATCTATTGCATGATTTTTTTGAATTTTGAATTTGTTTAATACTTTTCTTGTAAAATTAGTTTTAGTAAAACCCTTTTTTATTTTTTTACTGCAAGTAACTAAAAAACTACAAGGCCTATGAAGTATATTTTTACTTTATTCGATAGAGAATATGAAAATCTACCGGCTGAATTTTTTATTATTATAATATTTTTATAACTCTTCTTGCTATTTAAAAAAAACCTCTAAATTTTACCATTTTCGCACAATAAAATGTTGTATATCACATATCAGGTGATATACAATATTTTCTCGTGTTTCATACATTAGAAGATAATTTAGTGTGCATTTTTGCGTACATCCGTATATCCAGGGTATAGTAGGGCCTTAAAGTCTGCGAGGAAGTCGATAAGTAGATGAGGAAGGTAAGAAACTTGGGAAAAAGGTCTAAAATAGGAAATATATTATCTCGGATGCAGCAAACACATAAATCTCGAAAAATTTACATACCCACACCCCCTTCTGACTATTCTTATCTTCCAATACGAATTGGGACCGAATGGAATCGATGCATGGTAGAGAGAAGTACACAATACGAGTATTACACAACACTTTTATTTAAATATCTGTGGAAAGGTTTTATTTATTTTAAAACAATGAAATCTTTAATGGCGCCCAAAATTGTCGATACATTATTGCACTTTCGGCACGGCGCGTTATTGATGGCAATTGTCTTCCTCACCACCAGCCGTTCTGCTTATGGGGACTAATAACGGTCCCTTGAAAAACTCTGAAAAAACACATAAAGAACATACGAAGAGTCCGGAGAACTCAAAAACCTTGCAGACACTGCACTTAATGTGCCAAAGAGATCTAATCATGTGGAACCAACTAGCTCACTGCTCAGTGATAGTGAATATAAGAGTGCACCGAATTTAAGACAGAAAGTCTTGAAAGTCCTAATGTTGCTATTCGTGGCAACAAGGTCCGCATGTCCAATGGGTCAAAAGAAATTCCCTCGGACATCGTTATAGTGTTATCGTCGGAAAGTTGACACGGAGAAGTTAGTGCATTCACATAATATATGCTCAGAAGTCTGTTCAGGGTTATCACGGCAATATTACAGATAACGGGAAGAAGAAATGTATCAAAAAAAGGAGATCACCTACCCTGTGCGGATACTGTCCTCGTCTCGATCGCTTTCCAAGTCCGATGAAAGATGCCTAGTCTATTATGCCCATATATAGCGATTCCTGTAACGATGATTCATGGCGATTATGAGCACTCAGAGCAACATTAAGTAGTTCGAATGACATGTGTTCAAGGTCGGCAGCAAGCAAGTACTGGTTTGTTGGTGGTAGGAAGGGAATATAGCAGTTACATGGAGGGGACGATGAAGGGGGAATACGATAGGTGATTTTGAATTCACGCTAAATACCGAACAGTGCATGCACAATTGCGGGTTTTTCGCAAAATGGAAATATCTTCCAGTAAACCATATCAATTATTTGTTGAAGTAGTTAGCTTTTTCGGCCAAACCAGATTTAAAGTCATACTAGTTTATCCTACGCATGTCATAGTAGTCTAGGACATTATAATATATTATGTATATTAACGATCATAATATTATGCTAATTAAAAGTTTGGTAAAAATATATTAGTAAGTTTTGCAGGTTATCTAAGCCATTTATGTGTAACAATACTGAATATAACTACAAGCAGATAAAAATGTAAGAGTAGCACGTAACACATGAAATCCAACTGTCGATGGCGTAAGTATGCATTATGCATAATATGTAGTTGAAGCATACGGACTAAACGATAAACCCTCCAATTCAAAATATTGAATATTTTTAGATGTTTTATTTCTTACACAAAACATGTAAGTATGTCAAGATAGGATAGTGTGGAGGTCAGTCTTTTTTCATTATTTTATTTATTATCATTATCACCCCTCACCGGGTGATAATCCCAGACCGGGACAAGAAAAAATCCTATTAAAATAGTTTTATATCTAGGCCTAACAATTTATGTAACTATGAAGTTGTAGACTTTGTGAATAAAGCGGATCAAAAATTATAAGAGTGAACACACACACTAAATGTTTTTCTCTTAACTCTGAGTTCAATTTGCTTGCGAAGACCCTAAGTTTGTGTTTTTTGACTTCAAATTTGATAAAATCAAAAAAAAATAGACTT
The DNA here is from genome assembly GCA_963576475.1 of Molanna angustata. Taxonomy (NCBI): domain Eukaryota; kingdom Metazoa; phylum Arthropoda; class Insecta; order Trichoptera; family Molannidae; genus Molanna; species Molanna angustata. The sequence continues at coordinate 16,498,277 of OY754990.1, forward strand.
GGCCATACAAAAACTCGCGGATCTTGGCTTGAATCTTTGTCGATCTGTTTAGAGAAATAAATTCTGTTGAACAAAATTCAATCGATAGTTGGAAAATTACCTATACACAATCCTTACCAACCTATTCTAACCACCTTTTATAATTTTAGAATGTACTTTTTACAAAGATATATTCATTGATTTTTTACACTCCACATTATGGAATAGTGGAGAGTCATGATTTCATTTTAATACTGATATTACGTCGTCTATCTCACTAAACATCTTCAAGAAAAAGTTAAAGGAAAAATATATATCTGACAACACCTGATTACATCTTCCTCTCCTTTTCCTTTCCTTATCCTTTAGTTTTCCTATCATTGCTATGAATTGTTCTTATATGCTATCTTCTTATTTTTTTTTACTTTTCTGCTGCTATCTTTGTCCAACTGTCGATTTGTTCAGGAGTGTCTGTGTGTGTGTGTGTGTCCGTCCCCCCTTATAACTTTTGATCCGCTCAATTAACAGAGCCCAAAATTTAAGAATATATAAACAGTTATAGGCTTACAAAACTTTTATACTCAGAATTTCGAATTTTTGTTTTAATCAGGGGTTATCAACTTTTGAATTTTTACTTTATTTTTCCATATATCTCAGAAACCATAAAAGCTAGAACGCTGAAAATTTGTACAAATATAGAAAAATAAAAAATCTCAAATTAATTTATTCAAAAAAATTCCAGGGTTTCTCAAACATTTTTTATTAAGAAAAATATTTTTTTACGATAAATTTATGAGTTAAACTGCCTATATTTCCAAAACTTTTACAATTATCTAAAAAAGCCGAAACACCCCAACTAGATAATTTAATTTTCTATAAAAAATATTGAAATTGTAGTAGAAGATCTCAATTTTTTTTAAACTTTTTTTTTAAAATTGAATTTAGTGACGACATCGCTTCATACATTTTGTATGGCAGTCGCCTATACACAATATGTAAGAAGACTTAATAGTTTGATACTTCATCTCCAAACATACATACATACCATCATGCTATTTTCATATTCTGGGTAGGAAAAAAGGATCTTCCTCCATACTATCCTATCTTGACATAAATTCCTACATATATATGTTGTATAGAAAACAAAATATCTGAAAATATTCAATAATTTGTATTTATGGGTTTATAGTTTGGTACATATTCTTCAACTATACATACTATCGCTATCGACAGTTGGATCTCATGTGTTACATGCAACTAGTTTTAGTAATGTGATTAAAATATTGCCATAGTACACACTGTTTTGTATATTTAACATTTCCTCTGGCTGGTTGGAAGGAATTGCCGGTAGAAACAGGTAGATTCTAATAAATAAATAAATACAAGAATAAAATAAATGTTAATAAATAAATAAATTAATGAATTTATTTATTTATTTAAATTAATGAATTCTTATACTTGGAATTCGGTGAATGTCATATGAAAAAAATATTATTTAAAAAATTGAATCCATTTCGTTGCGCTCCCATCATTTAAATTCATAGACCGCCGCATACAAATTCTCCCACTTCCTAAACTTTTCTCATTTCCATCTATCAATGTGTGATTTATCCGTGTGTATGGCGTACGTTGAAGGTATCTACTTGTGACAATATACGACCAGAGAGGTCTCCGATGCATCCGAGATTGAGTGCCTACAGACGGAGGAGGTATTACGCGAGAGGGTGGTCTTGCGACTTGACAAGGGTCGAGAGTTATAGATAGGGTGGAAAGTATCCGGAATTTCGCAACTCTGGAAATCAAACATACATTCGTACCATCACAGCAATCCAATCCATATAGGGGTAGGCATATAGAACCGATCGCCATATATCTGTAACTTTTTTAAACGTTCGTGGCTCCCATTACATTGCTTGTTGTACCTAGTGCATATTTTTCCATATAAAATATGTGTCAAGATTCAAGACTAGGAAATAAGTAGTGTTTGTAACGGGCTAAAAACAAAACAAAAGTTTACTCGTAATTATTTACTAGTTGCATGTAACACATGAGATCCAACTGTCGATAGCGATAGTACGTATAGTTGAAGAATAAGTACCAAACTATAAACCCATAAATACAAATTATTTAATATTTTAAGATATTTGATTTTCTATACAACACATGTACCTAGGTATGTATGTCAAGATAGGATAGTATGGAGGTGAGTCCTTTTTTCTACCCAGAATATGAAAACAGCATGATGGTATGTATGTATGTTTGGAGATTTAAGTATCAAACTATTAAGTCTTCTTACATATTGTGTATAGGGGACTACAAATTGTATGAAGCGATGTCGTCACTAAATTCAATTTTTATAAAAGTTGTTATAATAAGTGTTTATTGACTTCAAAGTTGGAAAAGCCGTGAAAATAATCGACCCTACATACAAATCTCGCATATCCTGGCTTGAAACATTGTCGATATGTTAAGAGAACAAAGTTCTCCTGAACAAATCGACACTTGGACAAGAAATTTTATGATATCTATTTATTTTATTTTTTTCAAAAAAATTGAGTATGTCATTGTTAAACAAGTATATATTACTATTATTATTTATTTATTTAAAATATACTTCTTCTTCTTCTTCATCTTGGTGTAGACCGAGGGTCTGTTGGTACAGGATGGTCCTCGTTGGTACAGCTATCTCTCCATCGTTTCGGGGGTTTTCCTGGTTGACGCTGTCCATCTGGTACCTGGTGCAGAGCTATGTTTGGAATTCTCTTTTGGTTCATCCTCTGCACATGCTGGTACCGGTATCGTCGACGCTGTCTCCCCCATCTGACCACATCTTTTGCGACATCGATTGCCTTGTTTCTAATACGATCACGCAAGGTCCTTCCATACATCTTCCTTTATTCCTTAAATAAAGCATAAATTAGTTTTTTTTTTTAATTTCCAGGGTTTCTCAAAAATTTTTTATTAAGAAAAATATTTTTTTTATGATAAATTTATGAGTTTAACTGCCTATGTTTCTATTTTTTTTTAAAATATCGAAAAAAGCCGAAACACCCCAACTAGATAATTTAAATTAATTTATATTTTTAATAAAAAAAAAACTTGTTAAGAATTAATTCCACTATTTATTTAAGGATTACAATCTACAACCGGTTTCGTTCTAAGCACATTTTCAAGTTGTAAATATACATAAGTTTAACAGAGTATTTATACAAAGACAAGTTAGATTTTTTCATGGATAGCAAACAAGTGAATCTGGAGCTAGGTTATAATTGAAAACATTAAGTTAAATACCATGTGAACTAAAAACAATTATGTAAAACAAATACACGTCTAAAAAGTGAAAAAGTTATATAGGTACTTAAAAACATTTTTTTTCCAAAATAAGTTTAAATATGAAATAGAAATTTTAAAAAAAAACAAGTAAATTAGTGGAACTATATAAAATAAGAAACTAAAACAAGTCATTTAATTTTCTATAAAAAATATTAACATTGTATTACCTAGCACATCTCAATTTTTTTTAACAATTTTTATAAAAATTGATTTTAGTGACGACATTGCTTCATACAATTTGTATGGCAGTAGCCTATACACAATATCAAAGAAGACTTAATAGTTTGATACTTCATCTCCAAACATACAATACATACCATCATGCTGTTTTTATATTCTGGGTAGGAAAAAAAGACTGACCTCCATACTATCCTATCTTGACTACCTAGGTACATGTTTTGTATAGAAAACCAAATATCTTAAAATATTAAATAATTTGTATTTATGGGTTTATAGTTTGGTACTTATTCTTCAACTATACATACTATCGCTATCGACAGTTGGATCTCATGTGTTACAGGCAACTAGTATAGGTATATAGAATATAATTTGGTACGAAGCTTCTAAGTTGGTGTTTTTGGCATGTAAAAAGTCCACTACACCATACAAAATGTTTCTTCATACACGCGTCTTGGCTAAATACTGTAGATTCATTAAGAGAATTGAATTATCTTAAACGAATCGACATTTGGATAAAGATGGGGTGAAATGAAGTCTTTAATACTTTAACATCCGAAGATCCTTTGATATAAAGTTTAACCAAAACTAGTTTCTTCCAACGCAGTTTAAATTGCCTGAAGGCAAAATATCAACACAAACCTTTAATATGGATATTGCTTGTGCAAATAGACATAGGTGCCTTCATAATATATGAATGTGTGTTGCTTTTAAATACTTCTTGATCTGATATGAAAGTATTTTCTTCTTTACTTTCAACTTGTTCAAACTTCCTACTTCTAAACAGTTCGATCCTCTTGTTTATCTAACTTAAACTTTCTTACTTTCAGATCTGTGAGCATACCTTCGAAACATACAAGGTAGTATATTAAAACATTGCACTGGGAAGATAAGGGAATAAAAATAAATGGAATAAACTTAAATCACCTCCGCTTTGCAGATGACATAGTGCTTATAAGTGATGATCTGGAAGAACTTCATATAATGATAAAAGAACTCCACGATGCTTCCCTAATGGTCGGCCTGGAAATCAATATTAACAAAACGAAAATCATGAGTCCATCTAACAGCACTATCATAATTGATAATAAAATAATTGAAGCTGTTGAAGAATATGTATACCTTGGACATAAGATAAAATTAGGAAAGGATAACCAGACAGCAGAAATACCCAGAAGGAAAACTTAAACATATCCTAAAAACAGAGATATTCCCATATGTCTGAAAAGAAAAGTGTTTGAAACATGTATCTTGCCTGTGCTTACGTATGGTCTAGAAAATATCAGGCTAACTGCGAGGACCATACATAAGCTAACATGCATTCAGAGATCCATGGAAAGGCAAACGTTAGGCGTAAATCTAAGTGACTAAATAAGAAATGAAGAAATCAGACGCCAGACAAAATTTGTTGATGTCATGGATCGAGTTGCAAAACTTAAGTGGCAATGGGCAGGTCATGTTGCCAGACAGGGTACGGACAGATGAGTACCCAGAATTCTAAGTTGGAGACCATGGGATATGAAAAGGGGATTAAGCCGGCCCCAGAAAAGGTGGGCCGATAATATTGTCCCTGTCGCTGGAAGCAGATGGGTTCAAAAAGCCCAAAAAAAGACGAGTGGAAGCTCTAAGAAGAGGCCTACATCCAGCAGTGGAGAGATGGCTGAGAAAGAAGAAGAAGAAGAAGTATATTAAAGACCAAGAGGCCGCGACTTCCAGACTTCGTCATTGTATGAAGGTTGATTTTTTTCTATAAAATCATACCAGAGCAGGTTAGAACGATCGGATAATATGAACGATGAGTAGTGATAGCCTTCATGGTGTGGAAAATAGTTATTTCAACACGTCAGTTATAATATTCTAGCTGCGCTCCAGAATATTAAGCTGCAATTTGTATATCCTCGACAGTTCCCGAAGATGAGCGAAGATTGACGACAAACTACAGCCCATCGCCGTTCGTACAAATCAATCGTGTAGCCATTCATGCGTCGACCGTCTCATTTTATACTGTGTCTCTTTTATCGTACTTTATTTATTCCGACCCTTGACATCACGAACAGATGAATAATTATTATCGAATTATACTAACTTGAAATCTTCGTGTCGACGGAGATACCCGAATGCATTAGTCGGGTGCATTCTATATATTGAATGGGCAGCGCGTCTTTCTTCTGCCAAGGCCGTCACCATAAACATCGTGTAGTATTATTCTTCTTCTTCTTTCCCCTTAGTGCTTTTGTCCCGTTTCTATCGGGGTATGCTTTGACTATGATCCTAGAATTGACGAGTCTGGTTCGTGCATATTTTTGAGCATCGTAATTATATATTGTGAATTGTAATTAATACATTTGTATGTGAATAAAAGTCAATTGAACTTGTTAATTTTGTCGACGGATAATTCGTGGTGAAACTCCATTATACTAGGTATAAATGAAAACACTAATTAGTTTTAGTTTCACTATTTTTATACTTAATTCTACCTTTGTTCCCTTGGGAATATGAATGTTTCCGTGTCGAAATTCGGACGAGATTTCTGTTTGAGGTGTCCGATGTGCGATGGAATTCTTTAGACCCATTGGACATACGAACGTTGTAGTTACGATTAGAGCAGCTTTTGGGCTCGTATGACTTATCCAACTGTCGATCACATCATCGACAATGTATCAAGCCAGAATACGCGAGAATTGTATGGAGAGGTCTACTTTTTTCACGGCTTTTCCAACTTTGAAGTCAAAAAACACCAACTTAGAGGCTTCGCAGCATATATGTTCCATACACGGATATACTTAGAATTCGGAGTAGAACATTTCGTGTGTCTGTGTGTGTGTCTGTGTGTCTGTGTGTGTGTGTGTATGTCTGTGTGTGTGTGTGTGTCCCCCCCCCTTATAACTTTTGATCCGCTCAATTTACAGAGCCTAAAATTTCAGAATATATAAACAGTTACAGGCCTACAAAATATTTATACTCGGAATTTTGAATTTTTGTTTCAGTCAGGGGTTATCAACTTTTGAATTTTTATTTTATTTTTCCCTATATCTCAGAAACCATAAAAGCTAGAACGCTGAAAATTGGTATAAACATAGACAAATACAAAATCTCAAATAAGTTTTTTCAAAAAAATTCCAGGGTTTCTCAAACATTTTTTATTAAGAAAAGTATTTTTTTTATGATAAATTTATGAGTTTAACTGCCTATATTTCCATTTTTTTTAAAATATCGAAAAAAGCCGAAACACCCCAACTAGATAATTTAATTTTATATAAAAAATATTAACATTGTATTAGTACATCTCAAATTTTTTTTAACAATTTTTATAAAAATTGAATTTAGTGACGACATCGCTTCATACAATTTGTATGGTAGTCACCTATACACAATATCAAAGAAGACTTAATAGTTTGATACTTCATCTCTAAACATACAATATACATATACCATCATGCTGTTTTCATATTCCGGGTAGGAAAAAAAGACTGACCTCCATACTATCCTATCTTGACTACCTAGGTACATGTGTTGTATAGAAAACTAAATATCATAAAATAATAAATAATTTGTATTTATGGGTTTGGTACTTATTCTTCAACTAAACATACTATCGCTGTCGATAGTTGGATCCCATGTGTTACATGCAACTAGTGTTAAAAATACGGTTCACTCTTATCTTCATATTCAGAGAACGGGGTGCCTGCCATTTCCTTATAATTAGCACGCTCTTAAAGTGTGAGTGCAAGCGAGACAGTATCACCCGAATGCAGAGTCCTAGGTACCTAAAGTAACCTAAATACTAACTCCTAACCAGGGCCGGATAAACATGTTTTTGCGCCCAGAGCAATATATTTCAAACCGCCCCCCCCCCCTTCCTTCTCAAATGTTTGGAATTTCAATATTATATATTATGCAGTATATTATGCAATATTATACAGTAAAAATCAATATATTAATATAAACCAAAGAACAAAAATAAATTATAATTCTACCTATTCCTATTCATGTATGTACCGTATCCTGAGAAGTAGGCATTTTAAACTAAAACCTTAGGTCTTACAATTTTTAAAGTATTGGATCATCACATAAACCGTTTAAAGTAAAATATAATTTAAAAGTCCTTTTAACTATCTCAAGTATTATGTAAATAAACTAAACTTAATAACTAATGTTAACACTAAAAATATCATAAAAACTATTTTTAATTAAAAAAAACTCAAAATCCAGTAAAAATTTAAAATCACACCAAACTTAAAATAAAAAAAACAAATCGCGATTCTAATTAACACAAAACACTAAATAAGTTCTTGGTATAATAAACACCACCAAAAAACACCAACTTAGAGGCTTCGCAGCATATATGTTCCATACACGGATTTACTCAGAATTCGGAGTAGAACATTTCGTGTGTCTGTGTGTGTGTGTGTGTGTGTGTGTGTCTGTGTGTCCGTCCGTCCCCCCCTTATAACTTTTGATCCGCTCAATTTACAGAGCCCAAAATTTCAGAATATATAAACAGTTATAGGCCTACAAAACTTTTATACTCAGAATTTCGAATTTTTGTTTCAGTCAGGGGTTATCAACTTTTGAATTTTTACTTTATTTTTCCATATATCTCAGAAACCATAAAAGCTAGAACGCTGAAAATTGGTATAAACATAGAAAAATACAAAATCTCAAACTAATTTTTTCAAAAAAATTCCAGGCTTTCTCAAACATTTTTTATTAAGAAAAATATTTTTTTTATGATAAATTTATGAGTTTAACTGCCTATATTTCCAAATATTTTAAAAATATCGAAAAAAGCCGAAATACCCCAACTAGATAATTTAATTTTCTATTAAAAATATTTTAATTGTAGTAGTAGATTCAATTTTTTAACCTTTTTTTTTAAAAATTGAATTTAGTGACGACATCGCTTCATACATTTTGTATGGCAGTCGCCTATACACAATATGTAAGAAGACTTAATAGTTTGATACTTCATCTCCAAACATACATACATACCATCATGCTATTTTCATATTCTGGGTAGGAAAAAAGGATCTTCCTCCATACTATCCTATCTTGACATACATACCTACATATATATGAAAATATTCAATAATTTGTATTTATGGGTTTATAGTTTGGTACATATTCTTCAACTATACATACTATCGCTATCGACAGTTGGATCTCATGTGTTACATGCAACTAGTAGTATTAAATCACTCGTAAGGTTCCTCGCTATCCAGCTTATTTTTTGACAATTCGTATATTTAGATATGTCTCTGCAATGCAATTCTCATACGTGAACTTGGTAGCATCCTCCAGTTAGGAAGCCACGTGATGTCCTAACTTAAGTGAGCGACTGTGCAATAAAAACATGGTTAATATTTAGTATTTAGGTAGGAAGGTATGTTGGGTGACCGTTATCTTCATTCAACAAGTAATGTTTATATTTCATCTTGTCTGATGTAGGTAGCAATGCTTTTGGGAGAGAAAGGGTTGGAAGTATCGAAGCCACATTTATCGGACAGTAGCTTCGGTGAAATTCACATTGCATTTTGACAATGACGGTAGAATTTGTTTATGTGAAGACCGTTGAGTAAAACTAATTTGTATTGAAGTTGGAAATGGCACATTTCCTGTTGAGAAAATTTAATTTACAATTCAATCTATTGAATATTTCACTCACTCTTTGTGTAATTGATAATTTCGTCATCTGCGGGGGGGGGGCGGACGAGGAGACGAAGGGGCCCTCCGATATTTGGCGGACTCTCAAAATGGAAAGATCATCTCTATAATAATAGTTTTATTGACAAATCTCAATGGAGACGATGTTGGGATATTATAGAAGAACCAAGAACTCAAGGCACCTACAGGGCTTACGACCTGTCATCGGCTGGTTTACGTGATCACTTTATGCGCTTGCGCAACGTTCACCGATTATGCCTTCTTATTGAGTTCCCTTATCAACGAAATTTTTGAAAGTTCTATATATTTGAATAGTGTGAAACAATTTATTTGAAAATAATGCATTATTATTATTGCCATCTATGAAGTAAGGAAGAAAGCTTTTTTGAAACGCCATATATTGACAAATTGGTTTAATTGTAAACAATGAAAGCAACATTCCTTATAAATGAGGTGACAGTGTCTCACACAGATGTCACCCCTGAACTGCTCCAGTAATATTATTTCATTTTTCGCTTGTTTACCTACTTGTACCAAAGAGTATGTAAATCGAATATTTTTTAATTGCATATATGCAAGCATTGGATTTTGTTGCCCATCGGGAGTCAAATGATATTTTTACTGACAAACATTTAATATCTCAATACAGACGAAGTTGGGATATTACAGAAGCATCAGGAACTCAAGGAACCTACAGGGCTTACGACCTGTATTATCATTTGACTTCCGATAGGGAACAAATTCCAATGTTTTCGTATACGCAATTAAAAAAATATTCTATTTCTATAATAATAGTTTTTTAAGGTGCATATAAAAGAATTTTTTTTTTACAAAAGCGAGTACCTAATTTGACTCCCCTTTGAATATCATTAAGTAAAATATATTATTATTTTAATTTACTGGGTGTAAGAGAACGCTATGCCACCATCCATCTAAAACTTATGTTCAATTTTTTTATTTTTTTACTCCTCACTAACCCATGGTTAGTGGGGAGTTATGATTTCGCAATTTTTAAGGCTATTTTTTATTGCAGATTATCAACTAGTATTATGCTGAGATTGTAGTCTGAAAGTTTCATCACAATGTATCTGTGTGTGTGTGTGTGCTATGTGCTATGTGCTGCATGCTGTGTGCTATGTGCTATGTACGGTGTGCTATGCACGGCGTGTTTATTTACTTTATCGATTATAGACTAAAGTACTCAATCAATTCTTTTCAAATTTTGCAAATATGTATATCTAATACTCGCTTAGACCCCATTAGATTTTGAACGATATATGAATAGTGCTTCTAAATTTTTTTAAATGTCAAATATTTCAATGTGACCCCAAACTCAGGCAACTGAAAATTTGAAATTTTTATTTTCAAATTGGTAAAAAGGCACATCACTTTCATAAAATGGCATTGACGAGTTGTCAAGTTTTCATAATAAAATATTTAAATAAAAAATAATTTAACAAACTCATTTCATGAAAATGCTGAAAATTTTCCATACAAAATTTGAATACTTTTTAGAATGACTTGTTAGTGAGGAGTTTTTAGCGTTGGCCACAACCCACTCGTTTTTATTTTATTTACATATTTCAATACAGTACATTTCATAAAAAGTATTCATAGTAAAAATATTGAAATTTTACTATCTCCCTACGCTGAATGCCTGTTCTTTTTCTAATACTCATAAAGCATTTAGTCAAAGGTTAGATATTGAGAGTATATAATTAAGATTACATAACTAAAAAAATATATTTATACTGGATTTGTATGAAAATTTAGATGTTCAATATATATGTGTGCAAATTTAAGTTAAAATTATCAATGTCTGCCCTTATTCATAAGCCAAAGTGTTGCCAAACTCTTGAAATTGTTGTGCGTGGAGGAGGGTAGTGTATCGTTATTGATAATATTAAATATTTTTGTAGCAAGATATCTGTAATGTCTTTGTCCGTAAGTACGAGGTACGTGTCCAAGGTGGTAGAAAGTTATGTCGATGTCTTGTGTTGTATACGTTTTGCCCCGTAGTATTACTTGTAGGTACTTATCTTTGTTGAAATGTGAAACTATTGTTCGTATGTAAAGTTGTCTGACATCAAGTAAATTGAATTTAAGTTTGTATTTTTTGCTGTGAGTCACCGCCTTAGAATAGTGCTTCGACATTTTTTTTTATTATGGTCGTTTTCGGGTGTCTCGTAAGGTAATCGAAAATACAAAAGGCAACAATAACATCTCATATACCTACCTAGTTCAGCAACGAGTGTCACCATACATTGTGAATATAATGCCCTTTTAGTACCTACTCGCATATATCGTCCTTTAATTTAATTTATTTTATATTACTTCTCGGACAAAAAAAAATAAATAATCGTCTCACAGATCCTGACTGAAAACGTGATTATGAACTGTGTCTTCACCGGGAATCGAACCAGGGACCTTTTGATTAGCAGTCAGATACTTAACCAACTGAACCACGAAGAATGACACGGTAATGCACACCCGCAAACCTTTCGCTGGTTACCGCACGTTGAGGGATATGCCGTGACGGTATGAATGAATAAAGGTATAAGTACATATATACATACCCTTGATTTTAGTTAATGTGAAAATATTGGTTGAACGCAAGAGGTGTTAAAATATTTTAGCATGTATTGAATTACCTGCTTGTATGTCCCATAGATGTTCAAAATGTGGGTACTGATTTAATTTGATTATAATATTTGATTTACACAGTGAAAATAGAAAAACCATGAGCTAGAACAATCTCAGTTTTTGTTCTATGTCGACAGATGTTTCACCAACTACTCACAAAACAAATATATAATATTTTTTTTAACAAAAAAAATGAATATTTCCTTGTTAACCATGTACATATACATCTTCCTACGTTCCCTAAAATAAGCATGAATGCTTGTGCTATTGGTGAACGAAATCGGTCGAGGCAGGATTCGAACTCGCGATCACGAGATTACTAGCCCAGCGCGCTAACTGCTCTGCCATCGGCCCATCTATTAGTACCTATTAAACAATGATTACAGTCCGTTATATTTTTTTTTTTATTAATTTATTTACTTATTTATTTATTTATTTATGTAATTATTTTTTATTTATTTATATATATATATATTTTTTAATATTATTTTTTTATTTATTTATTTGTTTATTAATTAATTTATTTATTTATTTACTTATTTATTTATATATTTTTTTTTATTTATTTATTATTTTTTTATTTATTTATTTGTTTGTGTAATTGTTTTTTATTTATTTATTTATGTATTTATTCATTCATTATTCCTAATTAACGATATCATTTTTTTAAATATTATAGGTATATATCCACCTCACTAAGCTTAGCCTGTACCGAGGTGGAATATTTCACAATCACATTTATACATTTATATACAATATTTACATATTATTATATATCCACCTCACTAGGCTTTGCCTGTACCGAGGTGGAATATTTCACAATCACATCAATACATTTATATACAATATTTACATATTATTATATATCCACCTCACTAGGCTTTGCCTGTAACGAGGTGGAATATTTCACAATCACATCAATACATTTATATACAATATTTACATATTATTATATATCCACCTCACTAGGCTTTGCCTGTACCGAGGTGGAATATTTCACAATCACATCAATACATTTATATACAATATTTACATATTATTATATATCCACCTCACTAAGCTTAGCCTGTACCGAGGTGGAATATTTCACAATCACATCAATACATTTATATACAATATTTACATATTATTATATATCCACCTCACTAGGCTTTGCCTGTACCGAGGTGGAATATTTCACAATCACATCAATACATTTATATACAATATTTACATATTATTATATATCCACCTCACTAAGCTTAGCCTGTACCGAGGTGGAATATTTCACAATCACATCAATACATTTATATACAATATTTACATATTATTATATATCCACCTCACTAAGCTTAGCCTGTACCGAGGTGGAATATTTCACAATCACATCAATACATTTATATACAATATTTACATATTATTATATATCCACCTCACTAGGCTTTGCCTGTACCGAGGTGGAATATTTCACAATCACATCAATACATTTATATACAATATTTACATATTATTATATATCCACCTCACTAGGCTTTGCCTGTACCGAGGTGGAATATTTCACAATCACATTTATACATTTATATACAATATTTACATATTATTATATATCCACCTCACTAAGCTTAGCCTGTACCGAGGTGGAATATTTCACAATCACATCAATACATTTATATACAATATTTACATATTATTATATATCCACCTCACTAGGCTTTGCCTGTACCGAGGTGGAATATTTCACAATCACATCAATACATTTATATAAAATATTTACATATTATTATATATCCACCTCACTAAGCTTAGCCTGTACCGAGGTGGAATATTTCACAATCACATCAATACATTTATATACAATATTTACATATTATTATATATCCACCTCACTAGGCTTTGCCTGTACCGAGGTGGAATATTTCACAATCACATCAATACATTTATATACAATATTTACATATTATTATATATCCACCTCACTAAGCTTAGCCTGTACCGAGGTGGAATATTTCACAATCACATCAATACATTTCTATACAATATTTACATATTATTATATATCCACCTCACTAGGCTTTGCCTGTACCGAGGTGGAATATTTCACAATCACATCAATACATTTATATACAATATTTACATATTATTATATATCCACCTCACTAGGCTTTGCCTGTACCGAGGTGGAATATTTCACAATCACATCAATACATTTCTATACAATATTTACATATTATTATATATCCACCTCACTAGGCTTTGCCTGTACCGAGGTGGAATATTTCACAATCACATCAATACATTTATATACAATATTTACATATTATTATATATCCACCTCACTAGGCTTTGCCTGTACCGAGGTGGAATATTTCACAATCACATCAATACATTTATATACAATATTTACATATTATTATATATCCACCTCACTAGGCTTTGCCTGTACCGAGGTGGAATATTTCACAATCACATCAATACATTTATATACAATATTTACATATAATTATATATCCACCTCACTAGGCTTTGCCTGTACCGAGGTGGAATATTTCACAATCACATCAATACATTTATATACAATATTTACATATTATTATATATCCACCTCACTAGGCTTTGCCTGTACCGAGGTGGAATTTTTCACAATCACATTTATACATTTATATACAATATTTACATATTATTATATATCCACCTCACTAAGCTTAGCCTGTACCGAGGTGGAATATTTCACAATCACATCAATACATTTATATACAATATTTACATATTATTATATATCCACCTCACTAGGCTTTGCCTGTACCGAGGTGGAATATTTCACAATCACATCAATACATTTATATACAATATTTACATATTATTATATATCCACCTCACTAAGCTTAGCCTGTACCGAGGTGGAATATTTCACAATCACATCAATACATTTATATACAATATTTACATATTATTATATATCCACCTCACTAGGCTTTGCCTGTACCGAGGTGGAATATTTCACAATCACATCAATACATTTATATACAATATTTACATATTATTATATATCCACCTCACTAGGCTTTGCCTGTACCGAGGTGGAATATTTCACAATCACATAAATACATTTATATACAATATTTACATATTATTAAATATCCACCTCACTAGGCTTTGCCTATACCGAGGTGGAATATTTCACAATCACATCAATACATTTATATACAATATTTACATATTATTATATATCCACCTCACTATGCTTTGCCTGTACCGAGGTGGAATATTTCACAATCACATCAATACATTTCTATACAATATTTACATATTATTATATATCCACCTCACTAGGCTTTGCCTGTACCGAGGTGGAATATTTCACAATCACATCAATACATTTATATACAATATTTACATATTATTATATATCCACCTCACTAGGCTTTGCCTGTACCGAGGTGGAATATTTCACAATCACATCAATACATTTCTATACAATATTTACATATTATTATATATCCACCTCACTAGGCTTTGCCTGTACCGAGGTGGAATATTTCACAATCACATCAATACATTTATATACAATATTTACATATTATTATATATCCACCTCACTAGGCTTTGCCTGTACCGAGGTGGAATATTTCACAATCACATCAATACATTTATATACAATATTTACATATTATTATATATCCACCTCACTAGGCTTTGCCTGTACCGAGGTGGAATATTTCACAATCACATCAATACATTTATATACAATATTTACATATTATTATATATCCACCTCACTAGGCTTTGCCTGTACCGAGGTGGAATATTTCACAATCACATCAATACATTTATATACAATATTTACATATTATTATATATCCACCTCACTAGGCTTTGCCTGTACCGAGGTGGAATATTTCACAATCACATCAATACATTTATATACAATATTTACATATTATTATATATCCACCTCACTAGGCTTTGCCTGTACCGAGGTGGAATATTTCACAATCACATCAATACATTTATATACAATATTTACATATTATTATATATCCACCTCACTAGGCTTTGCCTGTACCGAGGTGGAATATTTCACAATCACATCAATACATTTCTATACAATATTTACATATTATTATATATCCACCTCACTAGGCTTTGCCTGTACCGAGGTGGAATATTTCACAATCACATCAATACATTTATATACAATATTTACATATTATTATATATCCACCTCACTAGGCTTTGCCTGTACCGAGGTGGAATATTTCACAATCACATCAATACATTTATATACAATATTTACATATTATTATATATCCACCTCACTAGGCTTTGCCTGTACCGAGGTGGAATATTTCACAATCACATCAATACATTTATATACAATATTTACATATTATTATATATCCACCTCACTAGGCTTTGCCTGTACCGAGGTGGAATATTTCACAATCACATCAATACATTTATATACAATATTTACATATTATTATATATCCACCTCACTAGGCTTTGCCTGTACCGAGGTGGAATATTTCACAATCACATCAATACATTTATATACAATATTTACATATTATTATATATCCACCTCACTAGGCTTTGCCTGTACCGAGGTGGAATATTTCACAATCACATCAATACATTTATATACAATATTTACATATTATTATATATCCACCTCACTAGGCTTTGCCTGTACCGAGGTGGAATATTTCACAATCACATCAATACATTTATATACAATATTTACATATTATTATATATCCACCTCACTAAGCTTAGCCTGTACCGAGGTGGAATATTTCACAATCACATTTATACATATTGATACAATATTTTCATATTATATCATACATTTTTAGTCTTCTTCTTCTTCCTCTTTTTTTAGATCTATGATCTGTTTTTACAGGTCCTGGGACGAGGACGTCCAGCTCTCCCTACATCTCTTTGATGGTCTTCCCGGTGGTCGGCGTCCCTGTGGTATTTCGCGTGTTACGATCTTTGGCAGCCTTTCTGGATTAATTCTTCTAACATGATCTCTTCAGTGTCGTCTTCTTTGTCTGCTCCACCTTACAATATCCTCCACATTGCAGGTTCTGCGGATATCCTCATTGGGGATTCTGTTATATATTCGGACCTTACTCTCAACTAGCATATGTATGTTTATTGGCTCAAACAGTGTCCCTCATGCATCCGGAGATAACTGCAGCTTTATTAGTCTGTTCTTTGACTTCTTTATAGAGATCATTACAACTAGATATCTCCACACCTAGGTATTTAAAAGTTGTAACCAACTGGTAACAAAACATGGGGCTAGGTTGCGGCCATAGGGGCCTAGCCAGTAAAGTTGGGGTGGCTGCAGCCCCACCCTAGGATTCTGGGTAACAGGTCAGTACCCTCTTCAATTCTTACCTATGGAAGAGCAGGGCAGACGCCTTAATGCCTCGCTCGGCGGTGACTCATCAAACGTGGCGATGAGTAAGTCTGCATCATCGGGCGATGGAAATCGAAGCACTGAAAGTACTGTCCGGTGGTGTACCTGAAATTCGCCAACATGAGTACTAAGGGGTGGAGGAGCCCCCCGTGATGATTGGTCGGCACGACCCACTCGGCGGTACCCGAGTTGATGACGAGACAGGTGCAGCTAACGCTGCGCCTGGTGTGGAAATCGAAGAACTGAAAGTACTACGGGCGTGGCGAAGGCTCCCTGTGGCAGTCTGTTGTTCGTGGAGCTGCTGGGAGGGTAACCCCTGCTATGATTCACGGGCCTTCACGAGTGTGGTTGGACTCTTAGTGGCAGTGGTATGAAATATGCATGGTGGTAGTTCTTGTTTTGTCCGACGAACAGCCGCTCCGGGGATGAACAGAACACTTAGTTCTATAACGTTCCCTATGGAGTGGGGTCGGTGACTGCGACTTTCCTAATGGTAACAAAACATTCTTCTCTCTGCTCCCGGTGCTTAAATCAAAAAGTGTTCACAGAAAAACAAAAATCACCCTGTATAAGACTATAATAAGAACAGTGGTGACATACGGGAGCGAAGCGTGGACGATGACAGCAAGATCCGCAGAGATGCTGGATCTGGATACATTTGAGATGAGAGTGCTACGGAAAATACTGGGACCCGTGAATGATGGAGAAGCTTGGAGAATAAGGTATAATGATGAAATATACAGCATCTATAAGACTCCTAGGCTCTCTGATGTACATGCTAAACTGAGCAGGCTGAGATGGGCTAGGTACAGAGAATGCCGTCATCACGGGCACCCAAGAGGATCCTTGAGGGACATCCAGGTGGAAGAAGGAAGGTCGGCAGACCCAGGCTGCGATGGGAGAATGAGATGAAAAAAGATGCAGAACAATTACTGCAAGTAGCATACTGGAGGACAGCGGCAGGAGACAGGAGGAGTTGGAGACGAGGATTGATGGAGGCCAAGGCTCGATATGGGCTAAAGATCCATCGAGAGAAGAAGAAGAACCTGTTCTATTGAATGTGTATAACAGTAAGTAGAATTAAATTTGTTTTCAATTAATTTTGTGTCACGCTTTTCCTACACTGAACACGAGACTTACTCTTTCAGTGGAGAAATACGTTTTTTTTTTGTACATATACATCTTCCTACGTTCCCTAAAATATTGTGCTATAGGTGAACGAAATCGGTACCTAGTGGCAGGATTCGAATTCGCGACCACTGGATTACTAACCCAGCTCACTAACCGCTCTGCCACCGACCCATCTAAATTATTATTATTATATATGTGATTGTAAGTTTTAAGATATATTTTGTTATAAATAAATAAAATAAATAAATAAGAGATATAATGTTTGAGAATGATTGTGTGGGAAGTATGTACGCAGCTCGATCTATTGATCTGATGTAAAATTGACATAGTGCCTTCTAGCTACTTGAAAGCTAAAACATGTCACACTCTGTTCATACATATACCTACTTACCTATATAATACATTCATACACTTACAACTATTTACAATATCACTCCATCCATATACATACATACAAATACATACATTAAAATTATATATATCTAATAGGTATGTTACTTTTATAGTCATACTCTATCATATATCTCTGTTATCTTTATATACCTATATAATTCTTCCGTACGTGTGTATGTCACTGAACTCCTCCTAAACGGCTGAACAGATTTTGATGAAACTTTTTGTGTGTGTTTGTGTTAGTCCCTGAATGGATTAGATTCACAAAAAGGAATTTAATAAAAGAATAATAAAAATGGGAATCGTTATAAATATTTTCGGAATACGCATTTTGAATAGTGGGAACATTGGCTTCCAATATGTCAAAATATTATGCAATGTTGGTTATGACATTAAAACTTGATGTATTTGTTTTCATATTTTTAATATTTCATTAAATTATTAAGTTGTTTGTATATTTTCATATTATTATTGTAAGTATAAAGCTATTTAGTTTTTTGGTAATTATTTACAAGAGCTGTCCCTCGCCGATCGTAATAATTTTTATATCAATAGATACATAAACGCGTATATATTACGGGAAAAATAATAACTTTAGGCGGTGAGGCTTTAAAAAATTAAAAAAAAATAAAATAAAATTGCGAAAAATCTATGAAAAAAAATCAGAATTAATTATAAAAATGGTTGGTTTCCTGACTCTACTCAAGTTTTCGAAATTCACCGCTAGAGTTGAAGAAGCAATAATTAAAAAAATACAATTATAACATATTTTATTATAGGATTCCAATGAAATATATTTACACAAAAAAACACCTTACATTTTTCGCATGGTGTTGAATCTTTTAAAACACCATGCTCAATTAAAAAATCGAGGACTTGGTCGTGTCCATTCTGATGGCGTCGCGATCACTAATGTTACAAACTTCACACGGCTTTATTTTTAACTGTAAATAATAAATAATATTTAAATCACAATTTCCACACAATCACACGCGTAAAAACGATACAGAAAACACACAAAATTAACATAAAATAAGTAATTACAATTATTCCGATTGAACGACGAAAATGGACGGCTTTCTGAAAATCTAGATATTTCCCTCCAATGAAAAGCTAAGAAATGTTCGTATTTTTCATTTAAAATGTTGCCATAATCGGAATTCTTAATTCATCAATAGAATGAGTAGGTACATATATTCACAATATAGAATATGTTATTTAAAAACATGATAATAAACCAACTTAACAGTAGCGAATTTACTGTAGAATCTATAAACCGGGTATTTCTATCAGAAACACATAATACTTTGATACAGTTTTGAAAAAATATTGTTAAAATAAGCGCATTCATAGAATAAAAAAATATTGTTACTATACGTTACAAACCTAATTAACCTTTTTTAACCTACTTTAATAATGAAAATATTATTTCAATACTTTTAATTAGGGTAAATTGAATGATAGTGGTTTTTTTCTACAACATTTATTGACTCAATCAGTAATGCAACTCGCTCACGCGAGTCGCAATATTGTCTACATACTAACCTAACCATCCTATTTTAACCAAACATTTGATTAAAATAGGTTGGTTAGGTTAGTATGTAGACAATATTGCGACTCGCGTGAGCGAGTTGCATTATATACTGTATTATAAAATCAATAAAAATAATAATACAACGTGTGAACATCATTTCAACGTTTTTCAATTAGGGTAAATTGAATGATAGTGGTATTTCTCTACAAAATTTATTGACTCACTCAGTAATGCAATTCGCTCACGCGAGTCGCAAAATTGTCTACATACTAACCTAACCAACCTATTTTAACCAAACTTTTGGTTCAAATAGGTTTGTTAGGTTAGTATGTAGACAATATTGCGACTCGCGTGAGCGAACTTGTTGCATTTTAACATGGTTTACAGGTGCGCAGAGCGCCAATTTGTGTTTATTTGCGTCTTTGGTATACGTGCTAATAGCCCCCTTCTCAGCGAAACGGCTCAAGATATTTTGTAGGTACCTACCTACTCATTTTCAAACTTGTTATTTTTTGTGATGGCAATAATCACGAAAATATATCTTTGGAAAAATAAAATAGAATGACGTATGGTATCTATGCTTTTTATATTTCCTGGTGTTGTTCAGTTAGATAATACGTGTTATTTTTTTATATTGGTGCTTCATTTTTACTTAAAAATCATGTTTTGAATATAAGAATATCGTTATATTAATATGTGATTACAATAATTTTAATGGAATATAATATATTCCACGGGTGTGAATGTGAAAATTGCAATTTTATCATTGTTCGTAATTTGTTTTCAAAGCGCTAGAGGTTTGGAGGCAGAATTGCCACCTATCGGTGACTTTCGAAAGTTTAAATTGTGTTAGAAAACTATCAAATCGTCATAGAAGTTCCATATATTTTTCGTAAGTTTATTTTATTTTTTTAATTTTTTTAAAGCTTCACCGCCAAAAGTTATTATTTTTCCCGTAATATATACGCGTTTTTCTATCTATTGATATAAAAATTATTACGATCGGCGAGGGACAGCTCTTGTAAATAATTACCAGTTTTTTTTACAAGCATACTTATTCTGTTTAATTAAGTGGTATTATGACGATAAGTAGATATATCAAAGTTATCTCAATGTAATGTTTCGTAATATTTCCGTTTAAATATTTAAATTAATTTATGAATATTACATATGTATAATACACCCCCTTAAGTAATTTAAAAAAAAAAATATTATATAGTTTAATTTTAATTATTTAAGAAGAAAAAAATATTTAAGAGAGAAAAGAATAATAATAATTGTAGGAGGGTATTAAGTTGTTTTACACAATACAGTTAGTAATTGTTGGTGAGAGTTGTGGAGGAATAAAACACATAACGGGTATTTTAAATATGACCAGGGGTCATGTATATTGAAAAAAAATTAAAATGTGTTAGTAAACTTAAAGCTAAGTACACAAAAAAATGAAAGCAGTAAAAAAAGGAAATATTGAGACGTCGGTGCTTTGTGTAGTGGGTGCGTGTTAAGGCGAGTGATTTTGTTTGGTGCTGAGATGAGGCGCTAGTCGAGCGACGTCGGCTTGGCAGATGGTGCAAGCGGCTTTGGCTCGCGTGGCAGGATGTTGAGGCGAGAGACGAGCGGCTTTGGCTCGTGTTGTGGTGAGGCGATGAGATACGAGCGGCTTTGGCTCGTCGTGGATGCAGCAGACTCGCAGGCAGGGGTTGCTGACATCGTGGAGGACGTCGGATTGGAGCAGGGGCTCCGTGAAGCTGGACTGGCGAGGAGGCAGTCGCTGTAAGCTTCGCCGGGACGTCCAGAGACATTCAGTTGTCTCAGTGGAGCGCTGGACTCTAAGGCAGGAGTCGCTGGGCTCTGGATGAGGAGTCTAGCGGCCGTGAAATGTACCTATGCAAGGTAGAGGCGCGCTAGAAATCCGAGAGTAGGTATCGCCGGTTGTGTTGCTCGATTGCTCTGCCCGTGGTGTGAATGTTGACGTCGCGACGCGTCGTAATTATGGTGTCTACTTTTTTAAACAATGTAAGAAAATTAAGACGAAAAAAAATAACACTGATAGTGTGCGCTGTATATTTAAATTGTCTTTAATACTTTTAACTTAGGCAGGTAGGAGACATCTGCCGAGGCACAGATGCCCGTCCGTCACTTGCTACACAAACTGAATTTAATTTTTTTTTGAACAAGGCGATGAGAACTATTCATCTGTCTGTGGACTGACTCCACTGGTGGACTCCAGTTTACCGACTCATGACTGACTCATTACTGACTGTCTTCAACTCTCGAAACGTCTTCCTATCGAATTTTGTAGGAGGTGGTCAGAGCCTCGATCATTGGTCACTACGAGTAGGCTGTCCTAAGGACACCATTGTTTGTCCTTTATTGTCCTCGAGATAACAACCAATTAGAATCTTGGTTGGGGCGTGTTAAGTATGAAATACCCTGGCGTAGACCAACCCAACATGTGTTTAGAAAGTCAGCCTCGACCGGGCAATATATCTTATTACTAGACGTTTTGGAGACTTGTAAAAAAATGTGAATTGGTTGTCTTCCGTTTCAAATATTAGGTATGTTCTTTTGTTGCATTTTAAGACAAAGAAGGATGCACATGTTGGCTATATCTTTAGAAAGAATGATGCTTAATGGATTTGCAGTTGTTACATGACTATAGAAATGCAATAAATCAGGAGATCTATTCAGTTGGACATTTCAAAATATAAATGAAATGCATTCTATAGTTTTGAAAGAATTATTTCGACACAATGTGAGCAGTAAATTATTATCTTGGCCCTAAGAAAAAAAATAAAAACCCACTGCGAACATTTTATAAGTAGGTATTATTGCGTAAGAATTAATTCAAATAATTCGAACGCAACATGTATATAAAAGTACTTAGTTTTATGTATATTATAATCATTATATTATTGTGTGATATTATTATATTGTGATATAATATTCTGTTCTTGGTACCCAAATTTTAAAAACATCCGTAATGTAAAGTGAGGTTATAAATATATATTTTGTGATTGAAACGTCAAGTTCAAACAACAAACGTATATTAGAGAGAATTTTCTATAGTGAAAAAATGTACACCTGTACTATAAAATTAGGTTACAAATATATATTTTAATATAAAATAAGGTTATAAATATATATTTTGTTTGAAAGACATATAGATAGAGAGAGAGAGAGGACAACGTCTGTCGGGTCCGCTAGCATGATATAAAATACCATCTCACCTAGTCCCTAGTCGGTATGAATATAATTTTCGATTTACATGCACTTTGGTACAAATAGGAAAACAAGCCAAAAATGAAATAATTTTTCTGGCGCAGTTCAGGGGTGACATCTGTGCGAGACATCGTCACCTCATTTATAAGGACTGTTGCTTTCATTGTTTACAAATAAACTAATTTCTCAATAGATGGCGTTACAAAAAAAGGTTTCGTAGTAAATAAGGAATTATACTATTGTCGTAGATGGCAATAGTATAATTCCTTATTTTGAGGTTTATTGTTACACATTATTCAAATACTTATATAGAAATTTTAAAAATTACATTTATTAGGGAACTCATAAGAAGACATAATTGGCGAACGTTGCGTAAGCGCATAAAGTGACTATTGAAATGTTAGAAGCAAAGCTCGCGGTACACAATGGTATCGTCGCACCGACTCTAATGTATGCTAGTGAGACATGGACATAGCAGAAGACGCATGAAAGTAGAATTAACGCGGTTGAAATGAGGTCACTAAGACGAATGTGTGGTAAAACGATGTATGATAGAATAAGAAATGAGGATATTAGACGAGAATGTATGATTGAAAGAAATATCGTAAGTAAGATGAAAATAAATGCCCTTAGGTAGTTCGGCCACATAGAAAGAATGAGTGATGACCGTCTGACAAAAAAAGTGTACAAGGCTGATAAAAGAGGAACGAAAAGTAGAAGTCGGCCAAGAAAAAGTTGGCTCGATCACATAAATGGGATTTTAAAAGATGGTGGTGTTAGAAGTAAGAATAATAGAAGAGCGTGTATGAGACGATGTATGGACGTGAATGAAGCGAGGAATGTGTATCAAGATAGAGGAGTCTGGCGTTCGGTTCTCTCTGCCTACCCCAAATAGGGAAATGGCGTGATGGTATGGTATGGTATGAAATGTTAGAAAGTTTGTTAATAAAAATATCATTTGATTCCCGACAGGGAAAGAATCTAATGTTTGCGTATATGCAATAAAAAAATAATCGATTTAAGATTCTTTTAGTACCTAAAGTGTTTTTAAAATTATTTTTACTTTCATGTTTTTTTACAGTAATAGAGGTCGTGATATGGTCAACCATAAACATATTCATTTAATGGTTATTTTTTTAACAACCCTGTACCATAATAAAGAGCACTCCTTCGACGAAGCATTAGGAAACCTTTTTATCGATATTTTCCAACTGTCGATTTGTTCAGGAGAACTTTGTTCTCCATATCGACAATGTTTCAAGCCAGGATACGCGAGAATTGTATGCAGAGGTCTACTTTTTTCACGGCTTTTAAGTCAAAAAACACCAATTTAGAGGCTACACAGCATATATGTTCCATATACGGATTTACTCAGAATTCGGAGTAGAACATTTCGTATGTCTGTGTGTGTGTGTGTGTGTGTCTGTGTGTGTCTGTGTGTGTGTCCGTCCCCTCATTATTATAACTTTTGATCCGCTGAATTTACAGAGCCCAAAATTTCAGAATATATAAATATTTATAGGCTTACAAAAATTTTATACTCAGAATTTTGAATTTTTCTTTCAGTCAGGGGTTATCAACTATTGAATTTTTTCTTTATTTTTCCATATATCTCAGAAACCATAAAAGCTAGAACGCTGAAAATTGGTACGAATATAGAAAAATACAAAATCTCTAATCAGTTTGTTTTGAAAAAATTCCAGAGTTTCTCAAACATTTTTTATTTAGAAAAATATTTTTTTATGATAAATTTATGTGTTTAATTGCCTATATTTCCAAAGTTTTTAAAAATATCGAAAAAAGCCGAAACACCTCAACTAAATCATTTAATTTTCTATAAAAAAATATAAACATCGTATTAGTACATGTCATTTTTTTTTAACAATTTTTATAAAAATTTAATTTAGTGACGACATTGCTTCATATAATTTGTATGGCAGTCGCCTATATACAATAATATATGTAAGAAAACTTAATAGTTTGATACTTAAATCTCCAAACATACATACATACCATCATGCTTTTTTCATATTCCGGGTAGGAGAAAAGGACTGACCTCCATACTGTCCTATCTTGACATACATACCTACATAATATGTTGTATAGAAAACAAAATATCTTAAAATATTGAATAATTTGGATTTAAGTGTTTATAGTTTGGTACTTTTTCTTCAACAATACATACTATCGCTATCGACAGTTGGATCTCATGTGTTACATGCAACTCGTTTTATTTATAATACCTACATATAAAAAAAACAATTAAAAAATATAGTACTTACCTAAAAGATGCACAGTAAGTAAAAACGAATTACGAAATACTATAATACA
This sequence comes from Molanna angustata, assembly GCA_963576475.1. Taxonomy (NCBI): domain Eukaryota; kingdom Metazoa; phylum Arthropoda; class Insecta; order Trichoptera; family Molannidae; genus Molanna; species Molanna angustata. The sequence goes on from OY754990.1 coordinate 16,524,091, forward strand.
TAATTATGATTTTATTTTATTTTGTATTGCTTTTCGGGAAACTAACAGGTACTATGTCAAATATTAATTTAACACGCACCCAATAACAATATGTCACATTCTGGAGACTTACGATATTCATCGTCTCACATATCCAGACTGACAACACAATTAAAAACTGTGTCTCCACCGGAAATCGAACCCGGGACCTTTGGCTCAGCAGTCAGATACCTAACCAACTGAGCTATGAAGCCCGACATCTATACAAAAAGAAGTTAATAATTTAAAAATCAGTCAAATTTAATCTTCTTCTTCTTCGTCAGCTAGGACTATGTCCTGTAGTTCTCGGCACCTGCTCCTGGGAGGAGGACGTCCAGCTGTCCCTCCATCGTTTGGGTGGTCTTCCTGGAGGTCTGCTACCTGTAGGATGTTCATCAGCTGATATCCTCACTACTCGGTCTGAGCTTGCTCTCCCCACGTGGTCTCTCCAGAAACGTCTTCTTGTTCTACCCCATCGTACCACGTCCTCAACATCACAAATTTTCCTTATTTCGGAGCTCCTCATTTGATCACGGAGGGTTACTCCTGCGATGGGCCGTAGAGTCTTCATCTCCGTGGTTCTAAGGAGACTTTTTGTACGGGTGGTGTCAGCTCTTGTCTCTATGGCGTATGTCATGATTGGTCTTATGCAAGTCTTGTAGATCCTGACTTTACTCTCCCTCAGCATATCCCTATTTCTCCACACAGCACTTCTCAGGCATCCAGCCACTACAGCAGCCTTGGTTGCTTGTTCATGTTGCTTGTTCATGGTCAAATTTAATATGTTGATATATATTTTTTTTCTTTTGAATTCATTATATTCATTTGCCAGTCTATCGCTGGTTATCTCACAATGTGGGACAATCAGCACAACCTTATAAAAGGGAGCACAACACATGCCTTTCACCAAAAAGCAACACTTTTAACATCTAAATAAAACTATACATCTTCTTCTTCACCCCCTGTCCTCCACTGCTGGATATAGGCCTCTTACATATTCTTCCACTTCCTTCTTTCGGTTGCTGCTTGCAGCCAATTTCTACCCCCCACAGCGGCTATGTCGTCAGACCATCTTTTTTGAGGTCTTCCGACGCCTCTCTTACTTTCCCAAGGTCTCCATCTCAATATTTTAGGGGTCCATCTTGCGGGTTCCTGTCTAGCAATATGTCCCGCCCATTGCCATTTCAATGTAGCTACGCGATCCATGACGTCCGCTACTCTGGTTCTTTTCCTAATTTACTCATTTCTTATTCTGTCTCTTAGGCTTATACCAAGCATGGATCTTTCCATGGATCGCTGTGTGCATTTGAGTTTTTCTACATTTCTTTTTGTAAGGGCCATGGTCTCCAATGCATATGTAGTCACTGGCAGTATATATGATTCATATGTTTTTCTTTTCAGACAGATCGGAATCTCTTTATCTTCTAGAATGTGTCTTATTTTGCTAAAAGCTGCCCAACTCATTCCTATTCTTCTTGGCAATTCCGCTGTTTGGTTTTCTTTGCCCAGTTTTATCTTGTGTCCAAGATATATGTATTCATCCACTATTTCGAGATTCTTATTGTTAACAGTGATGATTTTGTTTTCTAGACTTATAATTTTCGTTTTTGTTATGTTCATACTTAGACCGATCTTGCTAGACTATAAATACATAAATATTATTATTAGGTGGCGTCCAATTCGTGAACCGATGTTTGTGCTCCGCTGTGTAGTTTTATAGTTAAAATTATGCGGATAATACCTACTATGTACATACGTGTAATGAAAATATCTAAACCGATGCAAGCATAAAAATGTTTACATCTCAACATCAATTACAAACATGTTAAATATTCAATCGTCCTATCAATATTGATAGGCTGGAGAAAGTCCGAAGACTGCCCCTTGGGAGAGAAGATACCTCCAGGATACTAGTGAGGGGCGAATGCATGCACAAGACTTCGTCATGGTCTTGCATCCCCGTCGTGGTCTTGCGTTCACAGGTGTAGTATTCGTCGTATTATTGCATTTAAAGGTATGGTATTGGTATTCGTCTTGCATAATCTGTCTTGGTCTTGCATTTACAGGTGTGGTATTGGTATTTATCTGACATAATATGTCTTGGTCTTGCATTTACAGGTGTGGTATTGGTATTCGTCTTGCATATTCTGTCTTAATCTTGCATTTACAGGTATGGTATTAGTATTTGTCTGGCATAATATGTCTTGGTCTTGCATTTACAGGTGTGGTATTAGTATTCGTCTTGGATATTCTGTCTTGGTCTTGCATAACAGATGTGGTATTGGTATTCTTCTTGCATACTCTGTCTTGGTTTTGCCTTTAAATTTGTGGTTTTGGTATTCTTCTTGCATACTCTGTCAAGGTTTTGCATTTAAATGTGTGATATTGTTATTCGTCTTCATAATCTGTCTTGCATTTATACGTGTGGTATTGGTGTTCTTCTTGCATTACCTGTCTTGGTATTGTATTTACAGGTAGGTATGGTATTGGTAGGTATTTGTCTGGTATAATATTTCTTGGTCTTGCATTTCGTCTTGGATAATCTGTCTTGGTCTTGGATAATCTGTCTTGGTCTTGCATTACTGGTGTGGTTTTGGTATTCTTCTTGCATACTCTGTCAAGGTTTTGCATTTACAGGTGTGGTATTGGTAGGTATTTGTCTGGCATAATATTTCTTGGTTTTGCATTTATAGGTGTGGTATTGGTATTCGTCTTGGATATTCTGTCTTGGTCTTGCATTACAGGTGTGGATTTGGTATTCGTCTTGGATATTCTGTATTGGTCTTACGTGAACAGGTGTGGTATAATATGTTGGTATCGTCTTGCATACTCAGTCTTGGTCCTGGTCTCTAACCTGGTCTTGGTCACGATCTTGTATATACAGGTGTAGACTTGTTCTTAGTTTTGAATACTTAGTCGTGGTCTTGTTCTAAAATTTACATGTATAGTCATGGTCTTGGTCTTACAGCCCCTGGTCTTGTTATTGCTCTTCCATTGACTGGTTCCAGTGTAGTTTTTTTCTTGATCTTGAATACTCGATCGAGTCTTGGCCTTGGTATTGGTCTTGAGAGTCTAACAAATTTTAGCAATTTTTTCCAAAAAAATCTGTTAAAAATCAGGTATTACAATGCAATGTGACAAACAACACCAATTCATAGTGTACCTAATGTCGAAAGCACTTATTTGAGTCATTACATATTTTGCTTAAAATTTTGCAAGACTACATGATTCTTATATTTATCTTTATTTTGGTCTTGCTAGACCAACAAGACCAAGTCTGCAAGACTTTTGCTCATCACCATACGATACAGATCCATAAATATGTAATCAAAATGAAGATTACTTCTGAATAAAACCAACCACATGGATATTAACAGAGGATCTTATGTAATGGGTATTTCAATAAATGTACGTAACAGATTATTTTAAACATCCTTATACAGGGGGATGTCTTGAAATGAATGTACTTGGACGGACAATATGATAAATAAAGCCTTGGACGTGGAGACTCCAGCGAGAAGAGCAGGCAGACCGCCAGTTACATGGTTGTCGAGCATCAAGAAGCATCTGCGAGAGAGGGAACTGAATCCTGATCTGGCAAAGGACAGGCGAGTTTGGCGAAATAAAATAAGGAGATCCGACCCCGAGTAAATGGGACAAAGGCGAGGAAGAATATGAAGATGAAGATGTGGAGTTGTAGCAGAGATGATGAATATTCGTATTTCTTGTATGTAGGTACATAATATTAATAGCATAATTATTATTTTAATGATATACTAATTTATAATACTTTACCTATATCTCTCAAGGAAATAACTTCATAGACATTTAAAGCAAATGTAATGAAATCTTACATACATTTTCTTTTATTTAATTCAATAATATAGTTAACTATCTTGTTTTTCTAGGTCCTAAAATCTACGATTCACTACCTACTAATCTAAAACACTCAAATCTGAATTGTTCAAAAAAAAAACTAAGATATGGCTCCTGTCTTCAGGCCGTGAACTGTCAGAAAAATTGTGGTCACTCACATCCTAAGTTAGACTTCATATTGCTTGCTTTGTTGATATTGGCTCTGTTCTTGACTGTGTACCTATGCTTATTTTTATTCTATAATTTGGTTTAATATTTTTATTTTTTCTTAAACTCCTCTCTAAGGAATATGTAACTGTTTATTGTTATTATTATTATCTCTTTTTATTTTTATAAAATAAAGGAAGGGAAAAGGAAAGGAAAGATTTTTTTTTCTTTTTTTTTGAAACTCCTTTTATTAGGAATATGTTTAGGTATATTGTAATATTATACCTGCCCATATATTGTTAAAGTATTTCTATCTTCTGTTTTCTTTATTTTTATTTTGTTTATTGTGAAAAAATACGGCACTCATATAATATATAATTGTATGTACGCAAATAATATGGCCATCTTAAAACAGGAATTTCCTAGTTAGATGGCCATAGCATATATTATGATATATTGTATGTTTATAAAATAAATAAATAAAAAATAAATAAAAATAAATCACATCTGGCAGCATTCACTAATTCAGTGTGGCTAGGTTTGTAGGTCGCTTGCACTCATACTTTTCATATCTCACAATAATCTACAGTAAAAAATGCCTTTACAAAAACTTAAACACATTAATTCAAATCAGGTGCATCCCTTCGGTGTAGTGAAAAGTAAAACTATGCGCTGTGTGATTTTGAATACATGAGTCAAGATATTTGAAATGTAGTTAATCGACTAGAAGTTTCTTGGTTGCAAATCCACCTTCGACAGCCAAAGAGAATCTTCGAGTCAAGTAGAACCATAAGTTTCATCCGTGTTCTCCCAGGACGATTCCTGCAGCGACCTGGATCTTCCAGGCTGAGAGCGGATCCTGGATCTCTCAGGAAACTGGGGATATACACAAAAGGAATTAACGAAGCAGATAGAGTTGAAAGCAAGCTAATTACTTCTACATAATGAAATTTTCCGCAACCATTGTATTAGACAGACTTTCCCAAATTGTCATTACAGTTGCTATGCTTAGTCAATTTTTGTAGATCTACCAGCTGACCCTCACAACCTTCAGCCTTTCTCTTTAACATAAAAATTACATGGCCTATGAAGGAGATTTTTACTTCAATCGAAAGAGAATATGAAAATTATGAAAATCTACAGGCTGAGTTGATTGCACAATTGTACCGAGACCACGAGTCTAGAGGAGCTTCTAGAGCTACTCTTCGTGCCATGCATTCTTTGTCATTCTTACTAGCGTTCTGAATTTTACCTTTTCTTCACAAAAATATATTGTATATCACAGATGTGGAAACGAAACGATTTATTTTCATTATTTTTTTGCAATGAAAATGAAGACATAAGGAAAGAATGTAAAGTGAAGAAAGATGTCATTACTTGAATGAAAATGAACACATTGAGATGGTTTGGTCACATGGGGAGAATGAATAAGGAACGCTTACGAATAAAATATACAGTTCGGACAGGAATGGAATGAGAATACCATCCGCCATGTCCATCTCGGGGTAGGAAGAGAGAACCGAACGTCACATTTTAATATCCTGGCACGCAACCCTCGCCTCGTCCGCATTCATGCATCGTCTCATAGATGTTCGTCTGTTGTTCACGCTTCTTACATTTCCGTCTTTCAGAATGTCATTCACATGGTCGTGCCATCCCTTTCTTGGGTGACCCAGACATCTCATTCCATTCCTGTCCGCAATGTATATTTTCTTCGTCAAGCGTTCCTCATTCATTCTCCCCATGTGGCCAAACCATCTCAATGTGTTCACTTTCATTCTATTAATGACATCTCTCTTCGTTTTACATTCTTTCCTTATGTCCTCATTTCTTACTCTGTCATACGTCGTTCTATTACAAATTCTTTTTAATTGCAATTTTTTTATATTTTTCTTTTTCAATTCTTTTTTTATTTCAACTGCATTTATTCTACTTTCGTGCGACTTTTGCCATGTCCAGGTTTCATTTGCATACGTCAAGGTTGGAACCATGATTGCGTTATGAATTTTGGCTTCCTTTGATATGTTGTGATCATTCATAACTGGTCTAAGTGCTCCATTCACTCTGTTTCAGTGTTATTTAAGTCTGCATATAAATAAAGTAGACCTCGTTATAAAAAAAAAAAAGATATTAAAAAAAGCTATTTAGCTCGAATATATTTTTTTAATTGCATATACGCAAACATTGGATTTTTTTCCCTGTCGGGAGTCAAATGATATATTTTTATTGACAATAACATCTCAATAGAGACGAAGTTGGGATATTACATAAGAACCAGGAACTCAGGCACCTACAGGGCTTACGACCTGTCATCGGCTGGTTTACGTGATCACTTTATGCGCTTGCGCAACGTTCATAATGACCGTTGCTTTCATTGTTTACAAATAAAATCAACTTCTCAATACATGGCGTTACAAAAAAAGGTTTTTTCGTTACCTCATAGATGCCAATAGTGTAGCTTCGTATTATTTAGGTAAAATTTACATTGATAAGGGAACTCCATAAAGGCATAATTGGTGAACGTTGCGCAAGCGCATAAAGTGATTACGTAATGCAGCCGATGACAGGTCTTAAGCCCTGTAGGTGCCTGAGTTCTTGGTTACTTTTTGCAGATGACTTAAAAATTTACAAAACGATAAAGAACTTAAACGACTGTATGGCGTTACAATTAAATCTTAACCATTTACTCGAGTGGTGTGCTTCGAATTCTTTATACCTAAACTATACTAAATGTCAATTCATCAGATTCTGTAGAAATAAAACTAGTATCAATTTTCAATACACAATAGACAACAATAACTTAACTAAAGTAACATCAATAAAGGATCTTGGTATATTGTTTGATGAGAGGCTTACATTTATTTCTCACATAACTGAAACAACTAATAAAGCTTTAAAATGCCTTGGTTATAATTTGAGAACAGTCAAAAATTTTAGATCTATTAATACATTTAAAACCCTATATACATCACTTGTTCGTAGTAATCTTGAATATAATTCAACTATTTGGTCGCCGTTTTATAATGTGCACTCATTGAGGGTCGAAAGGGTTCAACATAAATTTTTAAGATTTGTAAATTATAAATTATCAATTCCTTTAGAAAAATTAAATTATGATTTTCTAATGAGTATTTTAAATTTATCGAAATTATCAAACAGAAGAACGATTTGTGATTTAATTTGTTTATTTAAAATAATCAACGGTATATTGGACACCCCCGACCTAGTTGAAATGATAAAATTCAGAGTACCTACAAGGTTTGCTTCACGTCAAAATGCACCTTTTCATATAGAGAATCTTCGAAATAACTTTATCATTAACTCACCAATACATAGATTGCACCTTGCCTTGGAAACCAATATAGTGCTGTTGATATATTTAATGTACACACTATAGATGGTTTCAAAAGGATGCTTAACGCATATTATAATTTTTGATTTTTACTTTGCTTTGTTTATTTTTGTTGTTTAAATTGAATATGTAATACTGTTTATTTTTTTTCTTCTTTTATGTCTAGTTTTATTTTTATCATTTACCTCTATTTTCTTTTAGTATGTTGTATTATGTTGTTTTATATTGTTCTTCCTTTAACTACTTACGTTTTTTTATTATGTACCTATATAATCGATGTATTTACACTTATTGTTATTTTGTAGTACCTAAATTGTTCTATTTATCCTGTATTTTTTTGTAAATGCCCTATTAAGGGCGTATATATAATAAATAAATAAATAAATATCCCAACTTCGTCTCTATTGAGATGTTATTGTCAATAAAAATAGCTATTTAGCTATTATGTTCTCTAATCTTATTTTATAAGCTGTTATATTATACCTACAATGATTTGTAAATGGATTTAAACAATGCGACTCAAAATTTGAGAACTTGTGGCGGTGCGGTTGCGCAGTACACACAGACGGATCGGTGTGGGATGTGAGAGTCTACTAACTCCACTCCAATATAATAATGTTTGGGTTTATTCTCAACTTGGCGTTAACTTACTTACACAATTACATATTATGATTACACTTAACTTTACATACAAACTGAATTAAAGTTAACAGCTATTGCGACGTACAAATAACTATCATCAACCCGATTCTTAGGTGTTTTATATTATCCACTACTATGGGATAGTGGAGAGTTATGATTCAAAGGGTCGAAAATATCCGCCACGAGAGTTTTTATTAAATTTTATTTTTAGTCAGTACATACGAGGAATACATTTCCTAAATTGTTACAAATCATGTCTTTGAAAGATGATCTATATTTCTATATAGGTACTAGTTGCATGTAACACATGAGATCCAACTGTCGATAGCGATAGTATGTATAGTTGAAGAATAAGTACCAAACTATTAATACATACACACAAATTAATAAATATACTAAGATATTATGTTTTCTATATAAAACACGTACGTAGGTTTGTATATCAGGATATGATAGTAAGGAGGTCTGTCTGTTTTTCCTACCCAGAATATGAAAACAGCATGATGGTATATATGTATGTTTGGAGATATAGGTCTGAATGCAGAGTCCTACCTAAATACTAAATTCTAAATACTAACCATGTTTTCATTGTACAGTCGCTCACTTAAGTTAGGAGATCACGTGGCTTCCTAACTGGAGGATGCTACCAAGTTTTTGTATGAGAATTGCACTGCAGAGACATATCTAAAACTTAGCGCATGCGCATCGGCATAAACTAACATTTACGAATTGTCAAAAAGTAAGGTAAAAGCGAGGATCTTACAATTGGTTTAATACTAAAATACGAGATTTTTTCGGTAGATGATGATTTTATCGGCTTCGTTGAATTGGTAATTTTGTCAAATCAAATACCAAACAGAGTATTCAGCGATCTATATAAGATGCCGAAAATTCACTGGAATTTCAGAAAAATCGCGACACCGAGCTGTCAGTGTGATCTTGGTTACATGTGTTTAAGTTGTTATGACAAAAAACATTTTAAACATCAGTCTAAACCCATAAAATAACTATCTATATCTTTTCTTCATATACAATAATGTGCAATGCTACGCCGTCGACCTTAAGTTTGGCGTAGTATTAAATATTTAGTTAGTGATGTCTCTGCAACGCAATTGCTAACTTAAGAATACTAAATACTCCAGTGAGGTTAGAAGTTAGTATTTAGTTACCTAGGACTGTGCATTCGGGTCTAAGTATCATACTATTAAGTCTTCTTAGATATAATGCATAGTATAGGCCACTGCCATACAAATTGTATGAGTCGTCACAATTTATGTAAACATTGTTAAAAATAGTTTAAGGTATACTATTACAATGTACATATTTATATAGGTTATGAAATTTTCTAGTTGGCGTGTATCGGGTTTTTTTCCATATTTTTAAAAACTTTGGAAATATAGGCAGTTAAACACATAAATTTATCATAAAAAAATATTTTTCCTAATAAAAAAGGTTTGAGAAACTCTGTAATTATTTTTAAAAAATGAGTTTTTGTATTTATCTATGTTCATACCAATTTTCATCGTTCTAGCTTTAATAGTTTTTGAGATATATGGAAAAATAAAGAAAAAAAATCATACAAACATACATACCATCACGGCATATCCCACAATGTGGGGTAACCAGCGAAAGGTGTGCGGGTGTGCATTGCCTTATAAAAGGGAGAACAACACATATATGTATACCCACACACCAGTCTCGTTTCACCAAAAAAGGCACTACATTCAGAATGTGTGATGGTGAACCTCATTGCTGAACTATGTGAGATGTTATTGTTGCCTGTTGTATTTTCTATTACCCGGCTCTTACGAGACACCCGAAACACTACATTCAGAATGTGTGATGGTGAACCTCATTGCTGAACTATGTGAGATGTTATTGTTGCCTGTTGTATTTTCTATTACCCGGCTCTTACGAGACACCCGAAACACTACATTCAGAATGTGTGATGGTGAACCTCATTGCTGAACTATGTGAGATGTTATTGTTGCCTGTTGTATTTTCTATTACCCGGCTCTTACGAGACACCCGAAACACTACATTCAGAATGTGTGATGGTGAACCTCATTGCTGAACTATGTGAGATGTTATTGTTGCCTGTTGTATTTTCTATTACCCGGCTCTTACGAGACACCCGAAACACTACATTCAGAATGTGTGATGGTGAACCTCATTGCTGAACTATGTGAGATGTTATTGTTGCCTGTTGTATTTTCTATTACCCGGCTCTTACGAGACACCCGAAACACTACATTCAGAATGTGTGATGGTGAACCTCATTGCTGAACTATGTGAGATGTTATTGTTGCCTGTTGTATTTTCTATTACCCGGCTCTTACGAGACACCCGAAACACTACATTCAGAATGTGTGATGGTGAACCTCATTGCTGAACTATGTGAGATGTTATTGTTGCCTGTTGTATTTTCTATTACCCGGCTCTTACGAGACACCCGAAACACTACATTCAGAATGTGTGATGGTGAACCTCATTGCTGAACTATGTGAGATGTTATTGTTGCCTGTTGTATTTTCTATTACCCGGCTCTTACGAGACACCCGAAACACTACATTCAGAATGTGTGGTGAACCTCATTGCTGAACTATGTGAGATGTTATTGTTGCCTGTTGTATTTTATATTACCCGGCTCTTACGGGACACTCAAAAACAATGATTTAAAATAATGGAAGCACTATTCTAAGCCGGTGCCTCACAGCTACAGAAAAAAAAATCAAAAGTTGATTACCTCTGACTGAAACAAAACTTCAAAATTCTGAGTATCCTGGCTTGAAACATTGTCGATATGTTAAATGAACAAAGTTGACTGCCCTGATCTCCTTGAACTTATCTATTTCAGAGTTCAATCCTTTAATAATAGACAAAATGATTCATTGTCAATGACACATTTTCGTACAAATAATGGTAAGAAAAAGATGATTCGAAGAATTTGCTATAATTATAATACTTTCCATAATCATAGGTACAGATTTATTACATTTAAATTTTGACCTTTACAAACATAAATGAAAGGATATTTAAATATAATCACGAGAGCATTTTGATCTCCCAGCTTCTAACAATCCCTCTACCCCTAGTCCCTCTCCCACCACCTTTTCTTCCTAAATAATTTGTTTTTATATGCTTATAATGTGAAATCTCAAGTGAAAACCTGTAATAAAATTCCTTGTTAATATAACATTTATATCAATTTTGTAAATAAAAAAATGTTGGTTTCATAATAAATAAATAAATAATTAAATAAATAAATTCATTAATAAATAAATAAATAAATAATTAAAAAATAAATAAATAAATAAATAAATAAATAAATAAATAAGTAAATAAATAAATAAATAAATAAATAAATAAATAAATAAATAAATAAATAAATAGATAAATAAATAAATAAATAAATAAATAAATAAATAAATAAATAAATAAATAAATAAATAAATAAATAAATAAATAAATAAATAAATAAATAAATAAATAAATAAATAAATAAATAAATAAATAAAAAAATAAATATACAGATTATCTTTGTATGACGAAAAATGTTATCAATAACTAAGCTTCTTTTGAGATATAGGTTTTATTCGAGGGCTCCTCGAGGGCGACACTTACCCTCAACGTGCTCGTAAGGCCTGAGGCCTCCTTAATGCTCGTATTTGTCTCTGAATATGGATAAGTTCCATCCTGAGCTGACCTCAAAGCCACAAAAGTAAACCTATCCTTTAGGATGATTAAAATACTGCCTGTTCATCAGAATTTTCCGCTAAATTCTTAAAAATATATATATTTGAGAGATAGTTCATAATCTTTTGATAAAAAAATTCAATTTCCATTAGTGTTGAAATTAAATATAGCGGAAACCATTTTTGTATGACACACACACCAAATATTTAACTATGTATAAGGACATAGTTTAAAACATATACTTGCACATCCACATTATATATTACTTCAACCTACCACTAAACCTTATAAAAATTAACTAACACTTTGACAAATATGAATAATAGAACTGATTTATATAACGCTACTTTGGGACATGCATAGCCTAGTAGAGTAGCCTAATCCACAAATTAAAATATATGTACATAACTTTAACTTTTAACTTAATTATAGTATTACCAATACATATTTTTTACTCTGTATAATGTGATATTGTACCTACTTCTTATATTACTATACTTGTAAAAAGGATTTTAATAAATAAAAAAATAATATTTTTTAACAGATTTTTTTAATTATCTCAATAGAGACGAAGTTGGAATATTTATTGTAGGAGAACCGGGAAATCAAGGCACCTACAGGGCTTACGACCTGTCATTGGCTGGTTTACGTGATCACTTTATGCGCTTGCGCAACGTTCACCAATTATGCCTTTCTAATGAGATCCCTATCAATTCAATTTTGAAAGTTCTATATATTGTAATACTGATATTCTTTTCGCTTGAAAATAAGGAATTTTTATTACAGCCATCTATGGGTGAAATTATGAACAACAATCTTATTATTTTTATTTATTTTGTTGGAACGCCATCTATTGAGAGAATTGGTTTTTTGTAAATAATGAAAGCTACAATTCTTATATCTGAGGTGACAATCCATTTTTCGCATAGAAGTCACCCCTGAATTGCGCCAGACTTATAAGGTCATTTTTGTCTTATTTACCTACTTGTACCAATGTGTAAGTAATCGAATATTTTTATGCAATAATAAAAATATTCGAAAAAAATAATAGTTAATTATTAGGTACTAGTTAAATAGTTCCATTCTCTATACATCCTTAATATACCATACTTACATGCCAGCCGATCAAAGACAATGGTCTTTGAAAAGAGTGAAAGCAGAACAGCGTGTAAAATAAATATAGAAAACGAATGGCTCGAGCAAGTCGACGAGTATGTCTATCTGGGTTCTATGTTCCAACGGAATGGACGGATTGATAAGGAGATCGAAAGAAGAGTTATGGCAGGAAACAGAGTGAATGGAGCACTAAGACCAATTATGAATGATCCCAACATATCAAAGGATGCCAAAGTTGCCATTCATAACGCCATCGTAGTGCCAACCTTGACGTATGCAAGTGAAACCTGGACATGGCAGAAGACGCATGAAAGTAGAATAAATGCAGTTGAAATGAGATCGTTAAGAAGGATTTGTAATAGAACGATGTATGACCGGGTAAGAAACGAGGATATAAGGAAAGAATGTAAGATGAAGAAAGATGTCATTACTAGAATGAAAGTGAACACATTGAGATGGTTTGGCCACATGGGGAGAATGAATGAGGAGCGCTTAACGAAGAAAATATACAGAACGGAAAGGAATGGAATGAGAGGTCGGGGCCGCCCAAAGAAGGGATGGCACGACCATGTGAATGAAATTTTGAAAGACGGAAATGTTAGAAGTGTGAGCAATATACGAACATGTATGAGACGATGCATGAATGTGGATGAGGCGAGGGATGCGTGCCAGGATAGAAAGATGTGGCGTTCGGTTCTCTCTGCCTACCCCGCAAGGGACATGGCGTGATGGTATGTATGTATGTAGTTAAGTAGTTAAATATTTTGTACGACACTTACACCAACTATTTTTAAGGACTGTTGCTTTCATTGTTTACAAATAAACTAATTTCTCAAAAGATGGCGTTACAAAAAAAGGTTTCTTCGTTACTTCATAGATGGCAATAGTACATTTCCTTATTTTCAGGTAATTGTTACACATTATTTAAATATATATATAAATTTAAAAAATTACATTGATAAGGGAACTTAATAAGAAGGCATTATTGGTGAACGTTGCGCAAGCGCATAAAGTGATGACGTAAACCTGCCGATGACAGGTCGTAAGCCCTGTAGGTGCCTCGAGTTCCTGGTTCTTCTATAATATTCTAACTTCGTCTCTATTGAGATATGAAAAATAATGTAAATAAAAATGTGATTTTTACAGATGTAAAAAGATATATGTAGTATTGTATATTTATCGATTCATAAACGTACTTGATTTCTTCTTCCACTATTTTTCATACTCTTTTCTTCTTCAAATATTTATTTTCTTTTTAAATGTGATGTACTGAACGGCATGAAGGGATGGGAGGAATTGGAGAGACGGGAGGTACTGAAAAGATGTCAGAGGGAAGTAGGTGACACTGAAACGACTTAAGGTACCTACTGGAACTTTCAAAATTTGCATTTACATATATAAAGGAACTCAATAAGAAGGCATAATTGGTGAACCTTGCGCAAGCGAATAAAGTGATAACTTTATGTTTATTTATTTTATATATTTATTTATTTTGTATATATAGAAATAAAATATAACAATTTACAATACTTCTAATAGCATACACAAAAATATTTTATTCATACTACCCCCAAAAAGAGCTTATACTCGTGGTTTGGGGGGGATTCCTATATAAACTAAAAATTAATCTTCATTATCATAATTCATCAAAAACCAATAATAAATTATACACAATATCAAAAGGAAAAAATAAGAACAGAAAAAAAACATGCAATTAAAATACATTAAATATTAAACAATTACATTAATTACATTATGAAACAAAAAGAGACTTAACAGCATTTTTGTGCTTCGTAAGCTCTGTGGGTGCCTTAAATTCCTGGTTCTTCTATAATATTTAAAATTTGCCTCTATTGAGATGTTGAAAAATTTGTCAAAAAACATAATTTGACTCCCGAAAGGGAAAAAAATGCAATTCGATTATAATTGTTTGGATATGTGTAGAGTTTTTAAAAAACTTACACACAAACGCGCGTGAAGTACCTACCTACATATATACGAAACACTTACCCATATATTTTCCCTGGACAATATATATACGGTGCTCCAGATTTTCTATCAGAGAAAACCCCACGAATCTACCTTCCCTCTCGCACAAGACGTCTCTTTCTAACTGTTCCTGTTCAGTCGCTTTCCCGCTGCCGAAGCGTACCGACGCCACTCCGCGCGAAGCTGCCGCGACGCTATATTTCGACGCCACGAAAAACACCGTTCGACGAAAACGAACCGAATTTATATCATTTAACAGCTAGTTCGCCGCCGATCGCGAAATAATACGTTTTTTTTTCAAACGGGACACCATCCTGATTGGAACATAACAATTATTTATGTTAAATTTACTTATTCTGTGACAATATCTTTGTTTTTGCCTCTAACATCCACAGCTAAGATCATTTTTAACCGATTTATTTTTACTTATTTTCATTTTTAATATATTTGTGATAAAAACCCTTTAATTTTATATTTAATTAAAAAAATAAACAACTCGAACCTCCAGTTTAATAATTTATTTCGACATAATTGACAAATATCATGTTTATATTTTGTAAATTATTCGTAAATTAAGCAGCGAAGTGTCAAAAAATTTCGCAATATACCAATTTGTGTTGAAATTCATAAGTGTCATATTTAACGTAGTTGATTTGTTTAAAATCGTAATGAATTCATTCAACAATAATATTTGATCCAAATACCTAGTGAATTAAAACGCAAAATAAAAAGTGTAAAATAAAATAAATTGTAGTATCAAAATTCAATTTATATTATTATGTTTAATTGTTTTGTATTTTACACCAGCTAAAACGTGTTGTGTTGTGATAAACATTTAAAATTTTCGGATTACTTCTGTAAATTGAAATCGGTGAGTAATATTTTAATATTAAAAATGCACGCTAATGTATGAAGGTATGAAAGTATTATACGAATCTAATAATATTGAATACTTTGAAGTAGAAAGATATTCTTAGCGTTGTATGAAAATTAAATGACATCATATCTCAATGTATATTATGTGGAATCAGAAATGAATTATTTTAAGAAATTGTAACAGCGAACACGTTGAGATGGTTCGGCCACGCGGGACATATAAACGAAAAATGCCTGACGTTGTTAATATACAAAACTGACGGGAATAGAATAAACAGAACGAGGTCTTACGAAAAATGGATGGCACGACCATGTGAGCGACATGCTGATAGAAAGAAATGTACGAGGCTTGAACGACAGACGAACACTTATGAGAAGATGCATGAATGTTGACAAGGCGATGGATGTGTTTTGAAATTGAGATAAGAGGCGTTAGGTTCTCTGTGCCTATCCCGCGAGAGTCATGACGTGGTGGTCTATAAACTTGTGTTTGGACCTATGAATTAATTTATATACTGGTATCTATCACATATAACAATGTATAAATATTAGCTTTCTGCACTTCATTTATTTATTCTTTTACTTTCTGTACATATAATTAGCACACTGGCGAGCTTATTGCCTAATGGCAATATATTCCAGCAAACTTTTTCTCCATATAGGTAGATGTCCCAGTAATTGTCATGCTTAAGGGAAAAAACAAGATAATGTCTCATAATATTTTCATGTATTAGAATATATTTTTTTTGTTGCTGTAATTTGAAAGGTATATGTTTTTGTCACATAGAATATTCATTTTGATTCTCAAAAAATATGTATATCTATTTTTGTTTTTTTAAATACTGATGAGTGATTTTGTCCCAGTAATTGACACAGTAAAATCTCTAAGGATCAGTAGTTGACATCATCTGTCCCAGTAATTGACATGAACTTCAAAATGAAATATTTAGGATAATACATGTATGTGTGCAATGAAATAAATCTAAAACAATTAAGGAATGATTATTTAGTGAATGAAAACATACAGAACAACAAAACACAAAGGGTTAATTAAAATTTAATATCATAAAGATTGTGACCTAAGTAAAATATTCTTAAATTAAGAGTTTTAGCACTCGATAGCTTAATAACTTTATTTTATTGAATAAATTAATTATATTACGATTACTCGAGTAATGCTGATACAAACACCAAGAATGCACGATGCAATAACAAAACCCAACAAAAAATATTTTGTTATTTATTACTAAAAAAAAAATCAAAAATTCAGCTTCCTTTTCTGTAAGTTCGTCGTTCGTTGTAAGCTTCCTTTTCTGAAATAGAAATTGTTGGCCTTCGTGGCTCAGTTGGTTACGTATCTGACTGCTGATCCAAAAGTCCCGGGTTCGATTCCCTGTGGAGACACAGTTTTTAATTGTGTTTTTAGTCTGGATCTGTGAGACGATTAATATCGTAAGTCTCCAGAATGTGGCAACTTGCTTGTTATTGGGTGCGTGTTAAATTAATATTTGACATAGTACCTGTTAGTTGCCCGAGAAGCAATATAAAAATAAATTTAAATAAAATAAAAATATAGGTTCATAACCTTCGGAAATGTCGTCATAAATGATTGCAGAAGAATCTGTTTCAGTTTCACTATCATTTATATGTCTCTTTGTTATCATGGATGATGTCGATGGTAAAAACTATAACTATGCAAAATCTAGTAATCCTCCGTGCGCGCAGTTTGCTTTGGAAGGGGTCTGAAGTTTTCGCTTTACGTATATACACGTATAATAAACATTATACATATAGATCAGAAATATGATTATATCAAATTGAGTTATTATGACGACAGTTATGAGTTTATAATATTATGTATGTGCTTGAGCTCAAAAATAGCTACAAAAAATGCTCATTATGAATTGTTTTTTTACATACTATATAATACAAACATATATGTATACGTAACTGGACTTATTATTGATTTATATGGAGTTTTTTAGTGTACACTTCCATAATTATGTTGGAAAAACATTGAAAACGGATTTTCATAAGTACATAAAGTTATTAACTATATTTTATTTTATTCATTATATGCTCTCGTCTAATGTTTTATTGATGTTAATGCTAACATTGAAGTTGAAATTATTAATTTCATAAAAATAATCACCTATCTATCTACCTAACCACTCAACACACCAACTATGCTCAACATGCAACAATGTACATATTCTTACTTAGCGCCCCCACATTTAAACAAATATATCAAACTTAAAATTTCATCCTCATAATCAAACTCAACACTTAATATACTGCACACATTTATATATGCAATTTCACACATCATTCACACAATATCTCACCATAATAATATGTAACTATTCCTAACTTATCTTAATTTACTACAGTAACTCCAGTGACAACCTATAATTGGCTTTAATATTACTCAAATCATCTTTATTTAATATAATTTATTATTCGCTGTATGTTGTCATCTAAATAAAAAAATTAATAACTTTGTCAAAATGTTTTAAGAGTACTACTAGACAATTTATTTATATTTATAACTCAGATTTTGCCACTCCAACGTATGGCGACGGAAATCGCCCTGTCGGTTAGTCTTATCAGGTCGTCCAGTTCTGGAAATAAAGTATTTCAACCATACTATAACTGATACTGTTATTGAAACAACACAGCCTTAGTTTTTACAACAGATTAATTTTTTTTTTCTTGAAAACCTTGAAATTGGCACCCTGGACCAAATATTTGGGTCCTGTGTCTGCACATTTTCAAATTTCTTAGATTTAATTTTCGCAACTTGATATCGGGTAGGTACGTGATTCACCTGTAAGTTGCCCAAGAAGCAATGTAAAATAAAATGACATACCACAATTTGAGGGTTACCGGTCAACATGTGCGTGGGTGTGCATTACCTTAAAAAAAAGGAAACACAAGACGTGCGTTTATGTGCACACTACAGTACCTAAAAAGTACTCATTCGATTATACACAAATTTTGCAAATTTGTATATCTAATACTCGCTTATGATTCATTCTTAATAGGTTCTTATGTTGCCCTAATCTGAAAAATGTATAAATCAGTACTCGTTCATAATCCAATTTTAATCTTTCTCTATGTATATTAAATCATAAAAATTTGTTAATTTTAACATTTAGTATGACATTGTTATTAATTGTTGTATAAATTAATGTGTTTATTCAATTAATTTAACTTTAAGTATTGCTAAAGTCTGAAGCTGATCTTAATCTTACTTTAATCAACTTCATGAGGAGCCCTGCTGAATATCAGTGCTTCTCAATTTTTATGTATTTTATTTTATTTTGTAAACATACAGTCTAAGTAACAAATTATACATGAATAATATAACACTTCATTAGTGGACCAATTAAGTTTACAGAAATAATCAATTTTGTGTTAATTGTAATATATGTTATAATATAGGGGAAAGAATGGAAAGGATATTAGGAATTGGACGAAAAGAGAAAGAGGATAGCTTGCAAAAACACTACTCACCAGAAGCCACAGAGGCATTCAGGGACTTTATTACTGATGATTTTAATCTAAAACTTATTACAGAGGTCTATATTCTTAAAGAACACATTGAAATTGTTACAAGTTCTGTGAATAAATGTATTCTGTAAATAATTTGTTTTACATATTGGTAATTTAAATGGCAGTGGATTCCTGGTGTGACATGATGGGCAGTTAAATGATATTAAATTAAGTAAGTCGATGGATTCTATTTTATTGTTTATCAATTTATGTAGATATAACATATCAGTTAATGCCCTTCGATTGTATGTCATAAATTTAAAATAACCCTAACCTTAGGAAACAAAAATTTGAAATTTTTACATTTAAATTGCAAAAAAGGCACATGACTTTCATAAAATGGCATTGAAGAATGTAACAGTTTCCATAAAAATATTTAAATCGAAAATAATTTAACAAACTCATTGCATAAAATTTTCAATAAAAAAGTTGAATACTCTGTGGAGTGACATGGTGAAGAGGAGTATATTGTTGGTCACAACCCATTAGTTATTGTCTGTTATTAAATATTACATGTTAGTTGCCCGAGAATCTATTAGAAATTAATAAAGAAATTATTATTTTGATAATACATTTAATATTAATACCGTATTTCTAATTTGAGAGGGATTATCCAATATAAAATATCTTCTGAAAATATCGATGTCTCAAGTATCACTTGAAAAACAAATTTTCATTTAAGTTCTGAAGAAATATTTGTCGTAGGTTTTGAGTGCTAGTTCTTCAACATATTATATTACTTGTTGCACGTAACACATGAGATCCAACTGTCGATGGCGATAGTATGTATAATCAAACTACATATAAACAATCGAATATATTTTTATTATTGCATATGCGCAAACATTGGATTTTTTTCCCTGTCGGGAGTCAAAGATATTTTTTGACAGATTTTTAATTATCTCAATAGAGACGAAGTTGGAATATTTATTGTAGGAGAACCGGGAAATCAAGGCACCTACAGGGCTTACGACCTGTCATCGGCTGGTTTACGTGATCACTTTATGCGCTTGCGCAACGTTCACCAATTATGCCTTTTTAATGAGATCCCTATCAATTCAATTTTGAAACTTCTATATATTGTAATACTGAAATTCTTTTCGCTTGAAAATAAGGAATTTTTACTACAGCCATCTATGGGTGAAATTATGAACAACAATATTATTATTTTTTATTTATTTTGTTGTAACGCCATCTATTGAGAGAATTGGTTTTTTGTAAATAATAAAAGCTACAATTCTTATATGTGAGGTGACAATGCATTTTTCGCATAGAAGTCACCCCTGAATTGCGCCAGACTTATAAGGTCATTTTTGTCTTATTTACCTACTTGTACCAATGTGTAAGTAATCGAATATATTTTTATTATTGCATATGCGCAAACATTGGATTTTTTTCCCTGTCGGGAGTCAAAGATATTTTTTGACAGATTTTTAATTATCTCAATAGAGACGAAGTTGGAATATTTATTGTAGGAGAACCGGGAAATCAAGGCACCTACAGGGCTTACGACCTGTCATCGGCTGGTTTACGTGATCACTTTATGCGCTTGCGCAACGTTCACCAATTATGCCTTTTTAATGAGATCCCTATCTATTGTTGTTCATAATTTCACCCATAGATGGCTGTAGTAAAAATTCCTTATTTTCAAGCGAAAAGAATTTCAGTATTACAATATATAGAAGTTTCAAAATTGAATTGATAGGGATCTCATTAAAAAGGCATAATTGGTGAACGTTGCGCAAGCGCATAAAGTGATCACGTAAACCAGCCGATGACAGGTCGTAAGCCCTGTAGGTGCCTTGATTTCCCGGTTCTCCTACAATAAATATTCCAACTTCGTCTCTATTGAGATAATTAAAAATCTGTCAAAAAATACATATAAACACTTACTTCAGAATTTGAAGTAAAAAAAATTGTGTGTGTGTCCGGCTCCCTTTATAACTTTTGATCCACTCAATTAACAGAGCCCGAAATTTCAGAAAAAATGGAAAGTTGTAGGCCTACAAAACATTTTTATTCAGAATTTTGAATTTTTGTTTCAGTCAGGGGTTATCAACTATTGAATTTTTACTTTCTTTTTCCGTATATCTCAAAAACCACAACAGACAGAAAGCTGAAAATTAGTATAAATACCTACCTATAGACAAATACATAATCTCAAATTTGTTTTGACAAAAAAGCTCAAATATTTTTTATTAAGAAAAACATTTTTTTATGATAAATTTATGATTAACTGCCTATATTTTTTTATGATAAATTTATGTTTAACTGCGTACATTTCCTGCCTATTAACCATAAAAGTGAGAACGTTGAAAATTGATATAAGTATAGACAAATACAAAATCTCAAATTTGTTTTTTCAAACTAGTTCCAGAGTTTCTCAAACATTTTTTATTAATGAAAACATTTTTTTATGATAAATCTATGTGTTTAACTGCCTATATTTCCAAAGTTTTTAAAATGTCGAAAAACACCGAAACATCCCAACCAGATAATTTAATTTTATACAAAAAAACTGAACATTGTATTAGTATATCTCAATTTTTTTTTAACAATTTCTATAAAAATTGAATTTAGTGACGACATTGCTTCATACAATTTGTATGGTAGTCGCCTATACACAATATGTAAGAAGACTTAATAGTTTGATATTTAATCTCCAAACATACATACAAACCATCATGCGGTGTTCATATTCCGGGTAGGAGAAAAGGACTGACCTCCATACTGTCCTATCTTAACATACATACCTACATGTATTGTAAATTTATAATAATTAATATTTTTGCATAAATTTATGTGTTTAACTGCCTTTATTTCCAAAGTTTTTAAAAATATCGAAAAACACCGAAACATCCCAACCAGATAATTTAATTTTATACAAAAAACTGAACATTGTATTAGTATATCACACACTTTTTTTAAATAATTTCTATAAAAATTGAATTTAGTGACGACATCGTTTCATACAATTTCAAAGGCATTACACACTACACTATATCTATGTACATACTATCATGCTGTTTTTATATTCTGGGTAGGAGAAAAGGACTGACCTCCATACTGTCCTATCTTGTCATACATACCTACGTGTTTTGTATAGAAAACAAAATATTTTAAAACACTCAATAATTTGGATTTAAGGGTTTATAGTTTGGTACATACCTATGTATTTTGTAAACTCAACATTTTTTTTATTTAGTTAAAATTATGATTTTTGGTCAAATTGCTTTCATTTTTGACCTTGATAATGCCGACCGCCTCGGCGACAACGTTCGGTAACTTTAATAGAATATTTGTTGAAAAAGACTTTGGTATATATTTGTGCATTAATATTAAAATGGATTTCCATACTGTTAACATAAATCTCTATAATAATTACATACAATGTATGTTTTTTTTGTACTTATAATTGTATTATTTGTTTTTTTTTTATATATTGTACTTTATATAATTATTTATTTCTTGCATTTTTTTATTAAGGCCTATCATCGGGCTTCAATTGATAAAATATTTTTTTTTTTCATTTTTATTTTAATTTAAATTGAAGCTAACAATGTACGAAGTAAAAGATAAATACAGAATATAAAATAACTTGCCTTTATACCTACTCCATACATCAAAACTATAATAAGTAACATAATATTATATAGTGTGTATCTAGGAAGTATGTTTCATAGTGATGGAAAATTGGAAAAGGATATAGAAAGAAGGGTAACGGCAGCAAATAGGGTGAACGGTGCATTAAGAACAATAATGGCTGACCCAATTATTTCAAGGCCAGCAAAACTCGCTGTGCACAACGCTATTGTCATTCCAACCATAATGTATGCAAGTGTGACATGGGCATGGCAGAAGACGCATGAAAGTAAAATTAACGCTGTGGAAATGAGGTCCCTAAGACGAATGTGTGGTAAAACAATTTATGATAGGATAAGGAATCAAGATATCAGAAGAGAATGTAAGATTGAAAGGGATATTTTGAGTAGAATGAAGATAAATGCTTTGCGATGGTTCGGACATGTAGAGAGAATGAACGATGAACGACTGACAAAGAAAGTATACAAGGCTGAAAAGAGTGGAATGAGATGTAAGGGTCGACCTAGAAAGAGCTGGCATGATCATATAAATGAGATTTTGAAAGAGGGGAACATACGAAGTCAGAACAATAGGAGAGCATGTATGACGCGATGTATGAATGTAAATGAGGCAAAACAGGTATGTCAAGATAGAAGAGTCTGGCGTTCGGTTCTCTCTGCCTACCCCAAATAGGGAAACGGCGTGATGGTATGTATGTATGTATATTTTATAGGTACATGTACATATATCCGTATCTCATGGTATTAATGTGTTTACATATATGTGTAGTAAGTATGTGTGTGAGAGTGAATGTGTAATGTGTGTGAGGGTGTGTACAAATGTGTGAGTGGTGCGTATGTGAGGTTGCATGCATATGTGTGGTGCGTAATGATTAAGCCTATTAAGTAGGTAAGTGTTTTTAACTTTTGACGAAAAGAATTTCTAGTAGTAAATAAATAAATAAATATTAAAAATTTGTCATAAAAAATATCATTGGCTCCCGATAGGAAAAAAAATCCAATGTTTGCTTATATGCAACCTTTTTAGCTGTGAGGCACCGGCTTAGAATAGTGCTTCCACTCTTTACTATTATTGTTTTCGAGTGTCCCGTAAGAGCCGGGTAATCAAAAATACAACAGGCAACAATAACATCTCGCATAGTTCAGCAATGAGGTTCACCACTCATTCTGAAAATAGTGCCTTTTTAGGTGAGACGAGACTGGTGTGTGGGTATACACAGATATGTTGTGCTTCCTTTTATAAGGCAATGCACACCAGCACACCTTTCGCTGGTTACCCCACATTGTGGGATATGCCGTGATGGTATGTATGTATGAATAAAATATTATATTTTTAAAATTTATTAACGCTTCAATCGACAATATCCTCTAGGAAATGTAGACGATAGGACGAGAGAAGGAGCCAGAAGGAAATATAAGGATGTTTCTTTTGAAGATATTATTGTATTATAAGTAGGTACGCATAGAAGGAAGAACAATTTACAAGACATGCAGGGTGGAGGAGGTATTGGAGGGGACAGAAGGAGATGCTCTCAAACAATTATCTCTGACAGCAACTCAAGATATAAATTTTACAAGATTTAAAATAATGAACATTAAAAAGTTTATACCAAAAACAGAATTCGCTTCTGAGTAACAGCGTTAACACAATACCATAATATTTCATTTTGTATAAAACGATTTTTCTAACGTTTTAAATACATATATCAAAAATTTATAATCTTAGTTATAAACGTAAAAATTCTATACTCAGTACCGATAGTACCTGGTAATAGAGCGCGATTAACAATAAAGTTACAATAATACCATTTATTTTTTATTTTTTTTTTTTTAATTTTTTTTTTTTTATTTATTAACAAAAACAATACAATGTTCACATATAAATAATAATTTAAAAAGGTATACAATTTCCATCATATAATTCATAATAACACTCTTTAATTGAGATAAAATCTCGTGTTAAAAGAGGGGAGTATCTATTTAATATTGTTACATTTACCAAAACATTGTACATCTACTAAAAAATATGAAGCTACACAAAACAAGAATGAAATAACAAAAAATAAATAAATAAATCAGTACAATTTTTTAATTTTATTTTTAAATATACTATAATTTTTTTCGAGTCTAAGACTCAAAGGGAGTTCATTAAACCACTTAGTACCTTTATACTTATAGAAATGTTGTGAGGCAGTTGTACCTATGTAAAAGAGGAATGGTAATACATCCTTGTGAATTTATTCTGCTGCTTAAAGAAAATGACAATTGGTTTGAATTTGTAAGATTATCTTTATGAATTTGGAACAGTGAGATTTTTTTGTAGATATTTTCAACAGTTGAAACTTTAAATTCTTGAAATAAATTAATAGTTGGATAGTCAAATCTCTTTTTTAATATAATTTTAATAATGATTCTATGAAAAACTTCTAAAGGCACTAAAGTGGTTTTAAAAGCTCCCCCCCAACATATAATGCCATATTGTAAGATGGATTGAAATAATGAAAAATATATTGTTTTAAGCAAGATTGTTTGAAGTATATTTCTTAGTCTCAGAAAAATAAAAATTAGCTTTTTAAGGCGTTCAATAGTAGTAGTTATATGTAATTTCCATTTCATAGGTATCTAGGTATTATATCATCTACAGGAGTGGTACCAAAAAATATAAATGAATCTATTAAGAAACTTGATCTGCCAAATTTTATAATCACACAGATTCAAAAGAGTGTGATTATAAACACATGCTCGATAGTTCGAAAATTCTTGTTATCACCACCATAAACATTATACATAATAACTAATCAACTTGAGAACTCCTCCGTTGTTTAGTTTTTTTTACACCGGTTAACCCGTGAAAAAATTGAATAATAATAAAGGATTCTTAACAAAACGTTATAAGCATAAGAAGACAAAAAAATAGTAACATAATAATAATAATAATAAAGAGTGTACAGAAATATATAACTTAGAAAAATTTACATAATATAACATGATAATTAGAAAATATTATATAAACAAGAGAAATCCCACCAGGCAACGTCTGTTTGTGGGTATTACAAATTGATAAAATATGAGATATATCTACAATATACAGTGCATAGTTAATTAATTTTTAATAAAACATAAAACAGACAATACCAGAAATTAAACATAAACATTAAAAACAAGTGGGTTGTGGCCAACGCTAAACTCCTCACTAACAAGTCATTCTATAAAGTATTCAAAATTTGTATGGAAATTTTTTAGCATTTTCATGAAATGAGTTTGTTAAATTATTTTTTATTTAAATATTTTATTATGAAAACTTGATAACTCTTCAATGCCATTTTATGAAAGTGATGTGCCTTTTTACCAATTTGAAAATAAAAATTTGAAATTTAAATTTTCCTGTGCTTGGTGTCACTTTGAAATATTTGACGGTTAAAAAAATTGAGAAGCACTATTCAGATATCCTTCAAAATCTAATGGGGTCTAAGTGAGTATTAGATATACACATTTACAAAATTTGAATAGAATCGAATGAGTACTTTAGTCTATAATCGATAAAGTAAAAATGAACACGCCGTACATAGCACACACACACAGATACATTGTGATGAAACTTTCAGAATACAATCTCAGCATGATACTAGTTGATAATCTGCAATAAAAAAAATAGCCTTAAAAATTTCGAAAACATAACTCCCCACTATATCCCCTTGGGTTAGTGAGGAGTAATAAAAAAACATACTCTTTAAAATGTTGTATGTTTAAGTAGGTACATAATATCCACAAAAAACACACACAAGTCACGCGGTTTAACTAAATGCTAGCCGATACCAATTATATAACTGTGGTTCGTTTCTTTGATGCCTTTGTACGTTTTTATACACCTACTCATTATGTAGAGTTTTACACATTAAAAAAATGCAACAGAATAAAAAAAGTAAAACAAAAATAATAAATACTTAAAGATACAAAAATAATAAATACTTAAAGATACAAAAATAATAAATACTAAAGGATAGATCGAGAGGTTGTTTAGAGCTTGACTAACACGTCATACCAAGTTGTTAATATGCTTTTAAGTTAGGTATATTAAATGTCAGAAAATGCATTTTTTTTTTTTTTTTTTAATAAAAAAATGAATATGTCCTTGTTAAACAAGTACATATACATCTTCCTACGTTCCCTAAACTAAGCATAAATGCTTGTCCTATAGGTGAACGAGATCGGTCGAGGCAGGATTCGAACTCGCGACCACTGGATTACTAACCCAGCGCGCTAACCGCTCTGCCATCCACCCATTTATTTTATTCATCTAAGTAAAATATACATACAAATAATATAAAGTTGAATATAGACCTAGCCATACAAATTTCGTGCATCTTGGCTCGAAACTATGTCAATATGTTAAGATAAATTGATTCTCTCTTTAACAAATTGACAGTTGGGTAACTTTTACTAACGTAATTTCCGATCCAAGTATCTCAAAGGAAGCCAAAATTGCCGTACATAATACAATTGTAGTGCCCACTTTGATGTATGCCAGTGAAATATGGACGTGGGAAAAGACGCATGAAAGTAGAATAAATGCTGTGGAAATGAGATCACTAAGAAGAGTATGTAATAGAACGATATATGATAAGGAGAGAATGCAAGATGAAGAAGAGTATTATAAGTAAAATGTAAGTGAATTCCTTGAGGTGGTTTGGACATATCGAAAGAATGAATGGTGAACGACTGACCAAAAAAAATATACATAGGTGTAAGAGATGGAGTGAATAGTAGGGGCCGCCCCAGAAAGGGATGGCATGACCATGTGAATGATATTTTGAAAGAAGGAAATATAAGAAGCTTGAATAATCGATGAGCATGTATGAGACGATGCATGGATGTAAAGGAAGCTAGGAATGTGTGCAAAAATAGAGGAGTATGGCGCTCGGTTCTCTCTGCTTACCCCGTAAGGGATATGGCGTGATGGTATGTATGTATATATTGTTCTATTACATACTATTTTTAATGATCTCACTAACATTATTATGATGGAAATTATTTTAATGCGGATTTGACGTTTAAATATTTCACTACAATACATTTTACGCATTTATATTTTAACAACTTCATTAAACTAAAATTTAATGAATTTTCTATAGAGCTCTGTACTCTATTCTTGTACTATAATGAATTTTGTAATACATCGTAAACTGATTGTTTTCGATGTCGTTATGTTTATAACTACAATATTCTAAATAATCGCGTTGACTCCCCATATTTATCCCCAGGAAACAAATGTTCCTACGGGATTTACTTATTTATTTTAAGGGGGGGGGGGGACTGCTGCCAACGTACCTATTTTTCAATTTGATAAACCATCATTATTTCTAATGAAATCGATTTGAATTTTTACTCTCCACACTATGGAATAGGGGAGAGTCATGATTTCGCAAAATTTAAGCGTATTTTTTTTACATCAATTTCTCAATGGGTATCATGTAGAGAATGCACACTATGAGTTTCGTGGTGATGTGTTTGTGTGTATGGCGTATACGCTGTACGCCGTACGCCGTACGCCGTAGCATTTATCTTTTTTGTGTCCTCTCTACAGCCCAAACTATAAGTCTGATCGACTTCATATTAACATCATATGTGTAAAGTGCAAAGACCTAGAGCTGATTAGTTTTCCATAGACAACTTTTGATTTCTTCTCTATGAATTCATCATTTACGTTGTTTTTTTTTGTGTCCTCTCTGCAGCCCAAACTATAAGTCCGATTGACTTCATATTGATATCACATGTGTTAAGTCCATAAACTTAGAGCTGATTAGTTTTCCATAGACAACGGTTCATTTTTTCCCAATGTTTCTTTATGATTTCATCTATTAAAACTGAAAGAATGCTCTCACGACCTGGAAATTAGAGATATTTTAATTTGGTTTCAACTATTTATACAACACCAAGAATCTTCATAAAATTGTATTCAAAGTTGGTCAATGTTAAAAGAAAAATATTCAACGGTTTCAAAAATTATATTTTATTTAATGGATATTTGTATGAAACTTATATGTAACAAGAGAATTTTTTTATTTTTGGCAATGTTCAGTTCATTGATTTCATATTGATATAAGAATATTAATAGCTTGAACTTAGAACTGATTAGCTTTTCATAGATATCATAAAATTTCTTCATATGATATCACGTGTCAACATTGTCAAAATGCTCTAACGCTCTTTGAAACAAAATTTATCTGCTTTTTTTAAAATATTTCATACAACATAAGCAGTCTTCACTATACTGCTTTAATAGTTTGTCTATCTTAACATAAAAATACACTATCGGAAGAAAATTTATATTCCTGATAGTAACATTTAGTATGAATAAAAATGTAATTAGATAAATTTCTATGTATGGAAACGTTCAGTAATTTGATTTCATGTTATAATGTAAAGAGCTTGAACATAGAACTGATTAGCTTTCCATAAATAACAAAAAAATTCTTCATATAATATCACGTGTCAAAATTTTGAAAATGCTCTAACGTCCTTTAAAACAAAATTTATCTGCTTTAATTAAAATATTTCATACAACATTAGAATTCTTCACCATACTGCATTAATAGTTTGTCTATCTTAACATGAAAATATACTATCGTTAGAAAATTTATATTCCTGGTAGTAAAATTTAGAATGAATTAAATATTTCATTGTCAATATTTGTGGTGTGGAGAGTTTAGTGTTGGCCACAACCCACTCGTTTTTAAATTAAAGAAGGCATAAATATCTAGAAAAATACGACGTGACGTTGCATTAATGCTTCAGGTTTATTAAATAAACCTAAAAACATTTATTTTCCATTCAGCGCCATTGCGAAATAAAAGTTTTTTTGGTTTATTTACTTAAACCTGATGCATTAATGCAACGTCACATCATATTTTTCCTGATATTTTGTTCTTTTTTAATTTTTAAAAAAATATATTGCTCTATATTTTATGTTTTTTTAGAAATTAAAATTAAATGTCAAAAATCAGGGTATGCTTATTATTTTCCTACAACAATATATACAGAACATAATTAAAAAGTTAAGGTATATTTTTATTTATTTATATCCAATCTAACTAGGTTATTTTTTCAAAATGATTCGTTTTGTAGTAATGATGTAATTTCAAATTGAAAAAAAAAGGTACGTTGGCAGCAGTCGCCCTCTTAATAATTTAGATGGGTCGATGGCAGAGCGGTTAGCGCGCTGGGCTAGTAATCCAGTGATCGCGAGTTCGAATCCTGCCTCGACCGATTTCGTTCACTTATAGCACAAGCATTTATTTGCTTATTTTAGGGAACGTAGGAAGATGTATATGTACTTGTTTAACAAGGACATATTCATTTAAAAAAAAATGATTTCTTCGGTATTCCGACAGTATGTAATAATTACACAAAAAATTGTTTAACATAAGAGCTTGCTCCAAATTTAATACATAGGTTCTGTTGAAATTGAGACATTTTTCTGAATCATCAGGGATATCTAAGCGATGTCTACAAAGAAACGTAACATTGTAACAAACTTTTCTTCCTAATGTATGCACGTGTGTGTAAGTGAATATGCAAA
The DNA here is from genome assembly GCA_963576475.1 of Molanna angustata. Classification (NCBI taxonomy): domain Eukaryota; kingdom Metazoa; phylum Arthropoda; class Insecta; order Trichoptera; family Molannidae; genus Molanna; species Molanna angustata. The sequence goes on from OY754990.1 coordinate 16,554,539, forward strand.
TATTACATATGATAAATCGTTACAGTATAATGGAGTTCTCATCGTTGTGGCATATAGTAATATTGTTAATCTTCCCTTTTAATCCTTTCCTAGATCCTTTTGATTCAGATTCACCATCATTCATAGTGTATGTTAATTGGTTTTATAAATTTTGTGTGACATTTTCTGGTCTTTATATTTGTAATTAACTGTCTTATTTTACGTTTTTTTGTAATGGTGAATGTTTGTGACCTTAAATGAATTAAAACATAAACTACGCATCGCATATAAATATAACATACACTGAAAAAAAATGTTGATCGTAACAAAATTTCACGTTAAAATTAACCGAACTATAGTGATTATAGCTACGACTGCGCGAGAACCTATTATAAAATCGACAGTCTCGAGAATAGACGCACAGTAAATGATATGATGCTTCTGTACAACATTATAAATAATAATATCGACTGCCCCTCAATACTCAATACCATTTCATTTAATATTCCTACTCGCAGAACTAGACATACAAATTTATTCCACCTTCCAATTCATCGCACCAATTACGCACAAAACATGACTATTCATAGAATGTGCCATACATACAAATACAGATTTCAAGAGTTTGACATATTCCACATCAGTTCCACAACATTCAAATACTCTATACAAAAGAAGATCAATAACCACTTATTATAGGAAACCTTGACGGCATTAATTCTCTTTTTTCCTTTTAGTTCAATATTATGTTTTAAATCATTGTTAACTTGAAATGTTGCTCTTACCTATATACCAACCTATGATCATATTTAAATTTTTTGCAAACTTGTATTATTTTATGTCAATCATAACGACAAAATGTAATAGGCCTTAATACTTGATGTTACTATTGTATTGTACTATGTCTTAACGCTGTTTTTTGTCCAACTTTAACATAAATAAATAAATAAATAAATAAATAAATAAATAAATAAATAAATAAATAAATAAATAAATAAATAAATAAATTAATAAATAAATAAATAAATAAATAAATAAATAAATAAATAAATAATAAATAAATAAATAAATAAATAAATAAATAAATAAATAAATAAATAAATAAATAAATAAATAAATAAATAAATAAATAAATAAATAAATAAATAAATAAATAAATAAATAAATAAATAAATAAATAAATAAATAAATAAATAAATAAATAAATAAATAAATAAATAAATAAATAAATAAATAAATAAATCAATTGGTTTTGTGCAACTAAATGTTTTGTGCACATAGTCAAACCATACAGTTATAATACATGAACCTTTACTGATAACAAAGGTTTATCTTAATCGCAGGTAGCCAGTTCGGTTGTCATATATTTTTTTTCAGCGTAATCTATTCATCATAGTTTCATCCATAAATAAAATCCTCACCACTATTCTAGTACCATAGTTCATTAGAATTCGGTATTTTCCTCAACTGTCTCCAGTATGAAAAACAAGTACATAAAAAAAAACTTGAGGATACCCTTTTTAATGTATCAAAATCGATCAAATGTACATGTGTCGGCCTTTGTAGCTCAGTTGGTACGGTACCTGACTGCTGTTCGAAGGTCCCGGGTTCGATTCCCGGTGGAGACACAGTTTTTTATTGTATTTTCAGTCTGGATCTGTGAGACGATTAATATCGTAAGTCTCCAGAATGTGGCAACTTGTTATTGGGTGCGTGTTAAATTAATATTTGACATAATAGGTACCTGTTAGTAATGTAAACAAAATAAATAAAGTAAAAATAACGCCTGATTATTATGCAATACCTATAGCAATCACAATTCAAGTTCCGAATGACATAATTGTTAAATTTTATCAAAATATCAAATGAATCTAGCTGAAAATAATTGAATCATACATTGTCATCAAGAATGCACAAATTCTGAGACTTTCTTAGTTGTAATTAGTCGGAAAGCTCGGTCAAAATAGAATGCGAAATTCCAGTAGAGACAGACAAGAGGTGTTAAAGAAGAGTTTTTTATACATGATATTTAGAATAATGCATTTTTGACTAGTAACAAAAATTCAAACTCAATAGAATTATCTCAATTATACAGACCGTGGGATCAATCAATATGATTGTAATTTAATATTTTCGGAGCGATTCGGAATGAAAATTGAAACAGTAGATACTCAAAATTAATATCAAAGAGCGCATGTTTTTACAAACGGATTAAAATTTCAAAAAACAAATACCTACTATTGCTGAATGTTTCAGAAATATCAGATTTATATTCAAACATTGACTGTGTTTGAGATACCCCGTTCCACCTCACATTGTACACCCATCTCCTGGCCTAAATTCTTAGGTTATATCAGATCTGTATATTATTCCATGCAATGTGATAAATACGAACCTGCATTTTTTACTCCTCACTAACCCAAGGGTATATAGTGGAGAGTTATGATTTCGCAATTTTGATGGCTATTTTTTATTTATTTATTAATTTATTTATATAATTTATGTACATGTGTACAAAGGCTGGAAAAACCACGTGGGGAGAGCAAGCTCAGAACGAGTAGTGAGGATATCAGCTGATGAACATCCTACAGGTAGCAGACCTCCAGGAAGACCACCCAAACGATGGAGGGACAGCTGGACGTCCTCCTCCCAGGAGCAGGTGCCGAGAACTACAGGACATAGTCCTAGCTGACGAAGAAGAAGAAGAAGAAGTGTACAAAGGCAGGTTTATTGCCATAAGGCAATTTCTTCCAACCAACCCGAGCAACGTGGAGTCTCTAAGTTAAATTGGTACAATACTAATTTATTGAGAAATAAATTGATAAAAAATAACATAAAAGAGTAAGAAATAAAAAAAAATACAAAGAGAAAATAAAAATGAAAAGAATTTTATATTTTTTATTGCAGATAATTAACTAGTATCATGCTGAGATTGTATTCTGAAAGTTTCATCACAATGTATATGTGTGTGTGTGTGCTGTGTACTATGTGCTATGTACGGCGTGTTTATTTTACTTTATCGATTATAGACTAAAGTACTCATTCGATACCTTTCAAATTTTGCAAATTTATATATCGAATACTCGATTAGACCCCATTAGATTTTCAATGATATCTCAATATTTTTTAACAGATTTTTAATTACCTCAATAGAGACGAAATTGGAATATTTACTGTAGGAGAACCGGGAAATCAAGGCACCTACAGGGCTTACGACCTGTCATCGGCTGGTTTACGTGATCACTATATGCGCTTACGCAACGTTCACATATTATGCCTTTTTAATGAGATCCCTATCAATTCAATTTTGAAAGTTGTATATATTGTAATACTGAAATTCTTTTCGCTTGAAAATAAGGAATTTTTACTACAGCCATCTATGTGTGAAATTATGAACAACATTTTTATTATTTTTTTTTATATATTTTTGTTGTAACGCCATCTATACAGAGAATTGGTTTTTTGTAAATAATGATAGCAACAATTCTTATACCTGAATCCCGACAGGGAAAAAAAATCCAATGTTTGCGCATATGAAAAAATATTCGATATCTGAATAATGCTTCTCAATTTTTATAACTTTCTAATACTTCAAAGAGACCCAAGCACAGGAAACGTAAAATTTGATTTTTTTTATTTTCACATTGGTAAAAAGGTACATGAAATGGCATTGAAGAAATATCAAGTTTTCATTATAAATTATTGAACAAACTCATTTTGTAAAAATGTTGAAAATTTCCCATACAAAATTTGAATACTTTGAATTTTTTAGCTCTTCATTTGAAGTATATTCAGCTAGACTATGGAATAGCCTAAGTCCTGATATTACGTCGTCTATCTCATTAAACATCTTCAAGAAAAGGCTAAAGCAAAAATATTTATCTGACAACACCTGATTACATCTTCCTCTCCTCTTCCTTTCCTTATCCCTTAGTCTTCCTATCATTGCTATGAATTGTTCTTATATGCTATCTTCTCTGTTTTTGTGTTTTTTTTTTCTTTTTTTTTATTAATTTTCTTCTGCTATCTTTATTTATTTTGTAATTTGATTAACTTATTGCCATAGTACACATTGTTTTGTATATTTAACATTTACTCTGGTTGGTTGGAAGAAATTGTCATTAGGCAATAAGCCCGCCAGTGTTCTAATTTTATGTACAAGAAGATTTAAATAAATAAATAAATACTTTATAGAATGACTCGTTAGTGAGGAGTAAAGCGTTGGCCACCACCCACTCGTTTTTTTATTTATATTATATTGATAGACGTCACAATAATTGTATCAGGAATGTCTCACTAGGAAAAAAACTGGGCCGGGGCTATAGTATGTCCCTTAATTTTTATTTACCGTGCTATTACCTATTTGATTCACTCCACGCTACGCCCCTGTCTCAAAGATAATATTGCCGTTATAATTTAATGTATTGAATAGAGCACATTAATCACGGGAGCGAAGAGTAATTTGTTACGGCCTTAACATTTGAAGATATTGTTCTATTTGATTCAGTGTGGTTATTGTTGTGCTGCGATTATAAAGATATGATATTAAATAATATATTTCCTTAAAATTATAATATTTATTATCATTATTGTAATAATTTGAAGGTTTTTTCGTTAAAAAACTGTAAGTTCATAATTATAAAATATTACGTTATATTTTTTTTTTTTTTTAATTTATTTGAAAAAATGGGCAACGTACAATAATATTTTTTTTAAACAAATATAAAACATAAGAATAGCAACATAAGTAATTGTAACTTAATCAGCCCACCTTTGATTTCATATTGCATTGTACTCACTGCTGGTAACAAAATAATTAATTATTCCTGTCTAACGTGGCTCCTGAAAAGAGTCCTGGACATACAGAATATGTCCACGGACCTAATCTTTTCCAAATTATTATACGTGGTAAGGCAACGGTACAATGGCGAATTTTGAGCGGCATTAGTGTTTTTTTTGTCTAAAAAGAACGTTGAGGTGTGTCTTGTTCGTCTGTTTGGTATGTTGAAGTTAATAATTTTCAGAAGGTCTGTACAGTCAATATTGAAGTTTATTATGTCATAAAGGTACATTAAGTCTGAGGTCCTTCGTCTTGTCTGTAAAGTCTGCAATTCATGTTTGTAGTTATTACCAAATTTGTACTTCATATGTTTCAAAAATATTTGTTGTATTCGTTCTATACCTACTGTTAATATAAATATTATATTGTGGATTCCAGATGACTGATGCATGCTCCAATTGACTTCTAACAATTGTGTTATATAGTAAGATAAATGTTTTCACTTGTGTGAATGGTTTGCATACTCTCATCAGGAATCCCAACATTTTATAAGCTTTCAGTGTAATTGTGTCAATGTGTTTGTCAAATAAAAGTTTACTGTCCAGTTGTATACCTAAGTCTCTACAGTCTGATTTCTTATCAATTTCTTATATTAATATATTTTAATAATTAAATAACACAGTTTTAATCCAGAGTGAGTTTTTTTTATTTTTAATGCCTAAGCGCTTTCACTGGGCTCAGCCAGCATCATCATCTGAGGCAAAATTCAAACTAAATACAAAATTAAGAATTAATTATTAAAATAAAACCTAATATTTTATATTATTGAAATATATTTTATAGACTATAAATAATAATTACAGAAGGTATCATATTAATATTTCATTTAACATTTTTTTATATAAAAAATGAATATGTCCTTGTAAAACAAGTACATATACACCTTCGTACATTCCCTAAATTAAGCATAAATGCTTGTGCTATAGGTGAATGAAATCGGTCAAGGCAGGATTCGAACTCGCGACCACTGAATTACTTGCCCAGCGCGGTAAACGCTCTGCCATCGACCCATCTAATATATATCTATATATAAAATGTATATTGGTATATTTTTTTGAATAAATAAATAAGAATATAGACGGAAGTGACTGAAGTGTAGGGACGGAAGGGACTGTAGGGACGGTAGGGACTGTAGGGACGGAAGGGACGGAAGGAACTGTAGAGATGAATGGGACTTTAGGGATGGAAGGGACTGTAGGGACGGATGGGACTGGTGGGATGGAAGGGAATGAAAAAACGGAATTTTAATTAGCAATTCTAGATAGTAATGTTAAAAAAATAAAAGAAAATATACAGATGAACTATTTTTGTATATATGGAGGTAAATAATTGGACAGGCAGGACAACGTCTGCCGGGTTTTACTAGTAGTATATAAAATTCTATTCCGTTCTCCATTCGATGAATTATTGAATGACTTCAATTTATTTGACGTATCACAATTATATGTAAAGTACGCTTGTACATACATATATTAAAACATAGACAGGCCGAACTGGCTCAAATCTAAATATCTAGATTTGAGCCAGTTCTTCAGTCCAGACTTAGGTCAAAATTTTCAAACAAATTTTTAATGTTTTGCCGACCACCTTGGCACAGTTGGTAAGCCGTTTGGCTTCTGTGCGGGCGTCCCGGGTTCGATTCCCAGTAGAGGTTCTTTTCTTTCGAAGTAGAGATTCTTTTCCCAGTAGAGATTCTTTTCTTTCGCAAATATTGCTTCTCTGGGTTGGAAACACTGGTTAGTTGGAAGAAATTGCCATACAGTAATAAACTCGCCACTTGCTTAGGGTGCAAGGAAGTGTTTATTATTATTATTATTATTACTTTGTAGATTTATTTGATAGTGAGAAGTATAGCGTTGGCCACAGCCCGCTCTTTTATTTTTCTTTTGAAGTTATGAAATTCAGTTGCCAGTCTCAAATTTGCTTCACGATTGAACCACACCACCCTGTGTATGTCTGGTGTTTTAGTTTTTCTTGGTTAGTATGCTGAATTTTGTATATTGACTCTAACTGAACACCCGAAATCGACGATGATAGAAGAGAGTGGAAACACTATTCAAAGCCGGTGACTCACAGTGACAGCATGTATTTAAGAAATATTTAGATACTAAGACCGCAATTGCGGTTGAGCAAGTTCAAAATGCGTAATAATTTATCATCGTACTATGTAGTTTAAACTATTTTAATTAATTGTGTGTAGTTAGATTTTGAGCATGTACCTATCCATCATCTCCCGTCTCTTCCTCAATTTACAAATTTTATTAGGTTGTTCGAGAAGTCATTACATGTTCATTTTTTTATTGAACCGTGGCGTTTTGGTACCGGCCTCCTGAGCGAAGTGTCCCGGGTTCCATTCCCGGTTGCGTATTTACCTTTCCTTGTTGATTTGGAGGCAAGTATTACCTCGAATTAGGCACTAGTTTGTTGCGATAATGCACTTAAAAACTCGTGTTGAATTCAATGCACGTGTCCTCCAAATGCACACGGTTTAGCAATGCAAACTGTTCCTGATAATACGTGTTCAATTAAAGGTATTATTAATTATTGAATATGGAACATAAATATATAGTCATGAAGTTCGGTCGCATTTCGTCTGTCACTGTCACATTTGTATTTTGTTCACAGATTAAATGTTAGTAATCAGACCAATGACATATTTATGTACTTACTAATCATCACAAGAGTATTTAACAAGTTCAATAAAAATATGTCTTAAAATAAAAAAAAAATACAAAAAAATAGTCAAAAAAGTATCTTGATTTAAAAAAAATAAAATGTAATTGAAAAATATATTTTTATTAAAGGATATGGATGATAGTGATGGATGAGGAGGAATTTGGTAAATATATTTATTTAATTTTCATTGTATATGTTACGCAGTGATTAATATACAGTGAAACATTGTATATGTTTCACTGTATATTGATCACTGCGTTAGGACATTGAAGAATGAAAATAAAGGTCTGAAACTAAGTACTGTAAACGTACGTGATTTGATGTATGCAGACGACAAAGTGGTGATTGCTGAATGTGCGGATGAGTTACAGTATTTAGTGAATCAAGTGTATGAAGGATGCCTGCAAAATGGACTGAGAATGAATGTTAGTAAATCTAAGATATTGGTATTTGAAAAGACTGAAAGTATAACTGCTTGTATGATAAAAGTAGAGAACGAATGGCTAGAACAAGTTGAGGAATATTTATACTTGTGGAGTATGTTTGAACGGAATGGAAGACCCGATAAAGATATTGAAAGAAGAGTTATGGCAGGGAATAGAATAAACGGAGCACTCAGACCAGTAATGTTCGATCCAAGCATCTCAAATGAAGCCAAAATTACAATACACAATGCAATTGTGGTGCCTACTTTGACGTATGCTAATGAAACATTGACCAGGCAAAAGACACATGAAAGTAGAATAAATGCTGTAGAAATGAGATCACTAAGAAGAGTATGTAATAGAACGATATATGATAGAATAAAAAATGAGGACATAAGGAGAGAATGCAAGATAAAGAAGGATATTATATGTAAAATGAAAGTGAATGCTTTAAGGTGGTTTGGACATATAGAAAGAATGAACGATGAACGACTGACCAAAAAAATATACATGGGTGCAACAGATGGAGTGAATAGCAGAGGTCGCCCCAGAAAGGGATGGTTTTGAAAGAAGGAAACATAAAAAGTTTGAACAATTGACGAACATGTATGAGACGAAGCATGGATGTAAAGGAAGCCAGAAATGTGTGCAAAAATAGAGAAGTTTGGCGCTCGATTCTCTCTGCCTACCCCGTAAGGGACATGGCGTGATGGTATGTATGTATGTATATGTTACGGCGTTGGTTCAATGAATTGGCAATTTTGCTCTGGCCGGCATGATGCCCGACCCGTTTAAGTGGACTGTAATTATTTGGGGAAGAATTTGGAGAAGACAAGGGAATATTATCACCAGAACTGAGAGCGACTTATCCCGTTCCGGCGATTTACTGGTGGTTGCCTTCCGCCTTCAGATGGACACTGACCAGAGCACTGGAGAAATGTACATACACAAACACAGCACAAATAGATAAAGGTATGATGAAGATGAATAAGAACTCGCGTTATTGAAGGTTTCTATTGAATGTTTCGATGTAGACCGTACGAGCTCTCTTAGGTAACTTTTGGTACTGAAGGTTTCTAAAGAATGTTTCTGCACCGCGCGATATATCGTATGCAACTGAACATAAAAATATGGCTTCTCCCGGTGGTGCGGCGAGCCGACGCAAGCGGTCGCCTCAGCATGGTGATAATAATTTACCTCAGTATCTCAAGGATAAATTCACTTATCTTTCAAGCCACGGGCGTCCACTTCGATCTGCTGAACGTGCTTTACTATCTATCCCTATTCATAGTTCTGATTTTTTAAGCTCTTCATTTGAAGTACATTCAGCTAGACTATGGAATAACCTAAGTCCTGATATTACGTCGTCTATCTCATTAAACATCTTCAAGAAAAGCCTAAAGCAAAAATATTTATCTGACAACACCTGATTACATCTTCCTCTCCTCTTCCTTTCCTTATCCTTTAGTTTTCCTATCATTGCTATGAATTGTTCTTTTATGCTATCTTATTTGTTTTTTTTTTACTTTTATTCTGCTGTATTTATTTATTTTGTAATGTGATTATGTAACTGATTGCCATAGTACACATTGTTTTGTATACTTAACATTAACTCTGGTTGGTTGGAAGAAATTGCCACTAGGCAATAAGCCCGCCAGTGTACAAATTGTATGTACAAGAAGATTCAAATAAATAAATAAATAAATAATACTTTGGATGGGATACAGGTAGGTAGGAAACCTAAACGCCCGAACAGTATATGTACATGATGATAATATAAAATATGGGAAGCACTATTCTATGGCAGTACCGCACAGCTCTATCAAATATAAAGATAAATATTTTTTTACACGTTGTTCTTTTACCTGACCCCCCAAAAAAATCGATTAGGTATAGTAGAAAATATTGGAAGTACTATTCGAAGTCGGTGACTCACAGAATAAAATGCGTAGGTCAGTAAATTTTATGAATTAAGATAAATAATCGTGTTACTTTTCGAAAAACCCAAAATCTACGCAATATAATATATATATATATATATATATATATAGATATATATATATATATATATATATATATACATATATATATATATATATATATATATATATATATATATATATATATATATATATATATATATATATATATATATATATATATATATATATATATATATATATATATATATATATATATATATATCTCAATAATTATGTAAAGTTAGAGACTTGGTGTTTCGAGAGAGAGAGAGTTGCCAGTGTAACAAATTTAGTTGTGTAAACAATACTAACATACCCCCGCCCGCTCGGATCGGGGAAAACCAAATGGGAAACCGAATATATAAACATGGCAACCCCAAAAATAATAATGATACTAGGAAGCCACAAATTAACATGAAACTTTTGCATGATGTATGTTTGTACCAATGTGTATTTTGTTGTTTTGGCATTCAATTCATAATACCGATATACATTTATCTACATATATAGCGGGCGTCAAGCCAGAAAGGCGTACAAACAAAATGACTACTTTGCAGGAGAGACAAAAAACTATTTATTTCTATAACGGTTTATTTTATCCACATAGAGTTTTTTTGGAAAATTCACCAATAATGAAGCCTCATTGAAGAGTATTACATAAATTTCAATAACTAGTGAATTTTTTATAATATATTTTGCACATACGCCCCTCTGGCTCGCTAATGTAACTTGATTTTTGCATAGAAAATTCATAATTATTGTGGGGCGTAAAAAAATTCTAAAAAGCTACGAATCATAGAGAAAAAAATATGTAGCTTAATTATGAGACATATTTAAACATTTTGATGAACGGTTTCTTTCTTTTGGGAAAAGAAGGAAACCATTCATCCGATTGCAATGAAACTTAGGTGAATTCTCGAGCGTATGCCCAGGATGGCATCTGGATTAAAACATTTTTCATCATCTTCTTCTTAATCGGGTATTAGGTCATTTTACCTATGAAGGTGAACTATCCTGGGAGAAGAAGATTCAATTTTCCTTCCATCTCTTCGCAGGTTTTCTGGATTTAAACTTTTTCTTCTTCTTCGTGGTGTATCCTTGGAAAAGAAGGTCCAACTGTCCTTTCATCTCTTCGCAGATCTTCCAGGACGGTTGTTGGATTTAAATTTTTCTTAGGAAGGGAAGGAAGGGTACTAAAGGGCCTGAAGGGACGGGAGGTACTGAAGGCAACTATGTTGCTATGGCAACTATGAAAGTTGCTATAACAACAATGACCGTTGCTCTGGCATTAATGACCGTTGCTTTGGCAACAATAATAGTTGCTACGGCAAATTTTAGATTGCTATAGAAACACTGTTGGTTGCTATGGTAACTGATGGCTGCTATGGCAACTGATGGTTGATATGGCAACTGATGGTTGGTATGGAAACTGAAGGTTGCTATGGCAACTGATGGTTGCTATTGCAACTGATGGTTGTTACATGGTTACTGATGGTTGCTATGGCAATTGATGTTTACTATGGCAACTGATGGTTGCTATGGCAACTGATGGTTGCTATGGCAACTGATGGTTGCTATGGCAACTGATGGTTGCTATGGCAACTGATGGTTGCTATGGTAATTGATGGCTGATGGTTGCTATTGCTACTGATGGTTGCTATGGCAACTAATGGTTGCTATGGCAACTAATGGTTGATATGGCAACAATGATAGTAACTATGGCTACAATGATGGTTGCTATGACAACAATGACAGTTGCTATGGCAATTTTTACAGGAGCTATAATAACATTGGAAGTTGCTATAATTACAGTTGCTATGGCATCCTATGGCAATAATGACTGATCCTATGGCAACAATGACAGTTGCTTTGGCCAATTTTACAGTAGTTATAAAACCATTCATAGTTGCTATGACAACAATGACAAGTGGTATGGCTACAATTTCTGGATTTTAACTTTTTTCTTTTTCATCTTCGTGTATTTGGTCATTTTACCTATGAAAGTGGAGTGTCCTGGGAAAAAAAGGTCCAACTGTCCTTTCATCTCATCGTAGGTCTTCCATGATGGTTTTTGGATTTTCAATTTTTCTTAACCTACTGAAGGGACGGGAGGTAATGAAGGGAAGGGAGGTACTAAAGGGCCTGAAGGGACGGGAGGTATTGAAAGGACGGGAGGTACTGAAGGGACGGGAGGTACTGAAGGAACGGGAAGTACTAAAGGGCCTGAAGGGAAGGGATGTACTGAGGGCTTGAAGGGACGGGTGGTACTGATGGGTCTGAAAGGACGGGAGGTACTGAAGGGCTTGAAAAGCAGGGACGTGCTGAGGGATTGAAGGGATGGGTGGTACTGAAAGGTCTGAAGGGACGGGAGGTACCGAAGGGCCTGAAGGGACGGGAGGTACTGAAGTTTCTGAAGGGACGAGAGGTACTGAAGGGCCTGAAGGGACGGGAGATACTGAAGGGACAGGAGGTACTGAAGGGACTGAAGCTACGGGAGGTACTGAAGGGTCTGAAGCGACGGGTGGTAATAAAGGACCATTTTAATTATACAGGCAATACGAAGTTTGCCTGGGGTTCAATAGTAGATTACAAAAATACTGTTCTATGTGTGCAAACAAATAAACAGACATAGAGAATTATATAATATACATATACATATATGAGATGTATGATATTAAATTGAGAAAACCCTCAACGCTCCTTTACGTGTAAAGGATTTCAAGGGATATGATACGATATTCTTATTTTTGACCCATTCTGATTTCTCAATATATACGCACCAATAATAATTTATCTTTTCATTTCATCGAACCGCCTTATAAAGTTGCGGGTTTGTTAAAAGGCGGTACCCACTTACGTAACTATATTTCATATGTTATAATATTCATAATCGACACTTCCTTGCGCCCTGCGCAAGTGGCGAATTTATTACCATAAGACAATTTCTTCCAAACGACCAGTGTTTCCAGCCCAAATTTGCATGAGGAAAGGAAATTTAGGGGGAATATAAACCTAAACACCCCAATTATAAATGAAATTTCTCAAATATGTTAAACATTGTGTTTCTAAAAAACATACCATAAGTATTATCAACATTTTTCTAGTGAATGTTAGTCACATATTTTTAAAATTAAGCATAAATTCACCCTAAATAATTATATAAAATATCCATTTTTTATTTATTTATTTACCTTTTATCGCATCATATTTATAATGACAACAATAAGTAGATTACTGCTGCCCAACTATGAAATCCTGTTCTAGGGCTTGCAGTTTACAATTTTTATTAACAATAATTATATGCAAATTATGAACCAGGTGATTGTTCCCGTTCCACACTAAATATGTACACAATCTCAACTTTCTGCAATCACAATCATTACCTCAACAAACATATGGGCTCACACAAAACAGATCAACCAGGTCCCAATGTCCGCCATAATACCTGTCATAAATCCAATCTCTGACGCGATTTTTATTTCAGAGCCATAGAAAGAGACTAGTTAACTATGTTGGTGTAATAAATATGAATCACATGGTTCCCAAATCAAATCAAATATTTTAATGTGTTACTCAAAGAGCATCGCAAACACAATAGGCATAGTTACAAATGTTGTTAATAATTTTAATTTTGAATTATTTAAGTAGTTATTGTTGAGTAGTATTTGTGTAAGTTCTGTCCTCCCATAATTTATGATTTATTTTTAAATATTCATTTTGAATATTCTTTATGTATGATGTTATTTCTTTAAGAAAGGAAGGTAAACTGTTGTAGAGTCGAGGAGCAATAAATGAAAAATTTCTTTGACCAAAAATATTACATCATTTTTTAAATAACTCCATAAATATGTGTCGTAAAAGAGTACATAAAATCGAAGTGAATGACAGATTTTTTTTTTCATTTCATGTCTAGTATTAATCGATAAAGTAGAATAAACATACCGTACTTATCATATAGGTACCTACTCGTAGTACACAGCACACACATACATTGTGATGAAACTTTCAGAATAAAATCTCAGCATGATACTAGTTGATTATATGTTGGCCTTTTTGGCTGAGTTGGTTAGGTATCTGACTGCTGATCCAAAGGTCCTGGGTTCGATTTCCGGTGGAGACACAGTTTTTAATTGTGTTTTCAGTCTGGATCTGTGAGACTATTAATATCGTGTCACCAGAATGTGGCAACTTGTTATTGGGTGCCTGTTAAACGAATATTTGACCTAGTTAGTTGCCAGAAAAGTAGAAAATAGAAAATAATCTATAACAAAAAATGACCTTAAAAATTACGAATATAAATTTGAAAATAAAGTAATGAAAATAAAGTGAATTAAAACAAAACGTCGATAGTTTGTTGTTTCTGTCGCTTCGAAGCGAACCGCTGCTTTATTACCATTTGGTCTGTGCTCCCGAAGCGTAGGTACATCCCTTCCTACAAAGAGTACGCGAAATTTCGTCACATGGACTGACATTCGGGACTGCTGTAGATTTTTATATCATTTTGCTTTGATATTCAGCAAAAGAATATCTGTACGGATTATAATATTATTTCATCGACTTTCATATTCAAAATACCCACGAATCAATTGTACAAGACGACTTTTATTGTCAAATTAAAATAAATATCTGCTTCTTATTCTTATTTTATTAGGCCCAGGGTTTTATGCTGCATTTTCAGCCTCCTGTGATGTAGACTGCCAACTATGCGTCCTCGTGGTCGAGACCCCTCTGGTACGTTGTCTAGGGCTATCTTTGGGATCCTATCTTCGGACATGCGGCTGACGTGTTAATTCCAGTACCTTCTTCTTTGGTACCCCCATCTAACGATGTCCTCAGCATCGCAAATTCTTCGGATCTCTGTATTCCTGACTCTATCACGAAGACTTTTGCCAGCTATGCATCGCAGTATTTTCATTTCACTGGTGCGCATAAGTTGTTTGGTACGGACCGTATCAGCTCTGGATTCAATGGCGTATGTTAGGATAGGTCTGACGCATGTTTTGTATATCCTCATTTTGCCCTTGGTGCTCATGTGTTTGTTCTTCCATATAGTTTCCCTCAGACAGCCCGAGATTGGTGCGGCCTTGTGTGCTTGCTGTGTCACTTCTCCGTACAGATCATTGTGACATGCCATCTCGATCCCTAGATATTTAAAATGCGTCACTTGCTCTATTTCGTCATTCTCTACACTCAGATTGCACCAATGGTGATCTCTGGCTATAGTCATGCTTTTGGTTTTATATTTTTATGTTATATTTTTCCGACGTGAAATCTGTTCAGAATTGTCTGGAGGTCTCTCTAGGATTCTGCGATAATTGTGGCGTCGTCAGCATAAAATATTATGTCTATCTTTTGGGCGCCCATTCTGTATCCCAGCCCTAGATTTGACACTTCCTGAATTATTTTGTCCATAACCAAGTTAAACAGGAACGTACTCAAACTATCGCCTTGCCTTACTCCCGTCGGGGTGGGTACATCGTTTGACAGATCACCATCTACTCGAATCTTGGTTGAGGTACTCGTATGTTTTAAGAAATATGTTTTTATAATTTTATTTATTTTGTCGAGATGGTTTGGGTACTTGGGAAGAATTAATGAAGAACGCCTGTTGAAGAAAATATACAAAGCTGACAGGAATGGTATAAGAGGTCGGTGGTAAGGATTGAAATTGCTGGATCCTGCATCAAGCAATTGCTGAATCCCGCATCAAGCAATCTAGCTGGAATAAGCACATATTTCCGCTTGATGGATCCAACAAAATAAAAAAAAAAACTATATATAGTTCAGGCAATGACATTGCCTGAACTGAATTTTAACTTCACCGTTACATAGATACTTTTTTTTTCTCTTTTGTATTTGACAAAATTCATGACGTTAGTCTTGAAAGATTGTGCATCCTGATTTTTCTACCTGTTTTATTACTCAATGTGTTAAGATTTGTTCTGTATTATTATTGTATTTAGTTCTTCTCGTTCATATTGTTGTAAATTAATTTATTGTTATTGTTACTATCAACATAGTTTAATTTATTTTATTTGTAAATACTTTTTTCTACAAAGCATTTAAATTTGTAATATTTCACGAATAAATTCGTAATTGGAATGTATATTTTAAAGATTGTGTAAATAATGTTATGTAATACATTCTGTGAATTTACCAACAAATAAAAATAAAATAAAATAAAATACGCTGGATCTATCGCTGGGGATCCGCAATAATTCATTTCCCAAATATTGGCGTAAAAGACTACATTCTTCTTCTTCTTCGTTTAGTAGACCTAGTTGGTCTGTTCTTCAGAAACTATGCCTCCTGGGATGACGAAGTCCAACTATCCTTCCATCTCTTGGGTGGTCTACCGGGTAGGCGGTGGCCAGAAGCAATTTGTGGTCATTATCTGTCAAATTTTAAATAAATTCAAATAATACGAACTAAAAAACAGGACGCTACGACTTGAAATACCACTGTTTTATTATTTAACATGGTAAATTTAATTTTTTCACCAAAATAATGCTTTTAAATGCCCATGTTCGTTTCAATATGGCTGACAGTTTGTTTTGTTGTGTGGCGCCACCGTCGATAATACTAACGCCCCTAGTGATAGAACACTGAAACTACAATACAACTAACGCCTCTAGTGATAAAACACCGAAACTACACTCGTTGCCTAGCAACGAGTCGAGAAATGATAGTTGACTCACAGTACTTAATTCGCCAGAAACGTTGAGTTAAATATTTGTCGTTTTAGGCCCAGTATTTCAGTCGGCCCTTAGGAGTTTAACTCAAGTTTAACAAAAATATTGCGTATTTCAGTACCTAATCTTCCCTTAAATACGTCACTAAACGACAAATATTTAACTCAACGTTTCTGGCGGATCGCGTGTCTTAATCTTGAGTTAAGTATTGTTTCTAGTCTTTTTCGCCAGGTGGCGTACTAATCGCCGCACGCTTTAATGTTTTATTTCATTTTATACTACAAATAACTATGCATAATAATTATAATCATGATTTATTTTTGTTGTTAAAATAAAAGACTTGATATAGAAGTGGTTCATGTATTTAATATTTATTTTCTTTTTTACATAATTATAATGTATTGCCTGACAGCAAACGAAATAAACTGTCAGCCATAATGAAACGTCAGGCACGCAACTTTATTTTTGCGATGTTTTTTCATCCCACTTTTTAAATTGATCCATCCTGTTTCTATATATATAATGTGTATTCTTAAATTTTCTACATAAGACACTATTTTACCATAATCACTTAGTTCCATATCCATCTGTAAAATGTACATACATTTTGCATTGAAGTACTACGTATGTAGTACATATTCAATGACATTTTTTCACTACAATGTTTGATTTTAATTAAAAAAAACATCGATCGGTATAAAAAATTGAAAAAGTAACATGCTGTGTAATGAAACAAATAAAATAATGTGTTGTTATAATAATAGAATAATATTTAGTCACAGCTTCGCGTTAGGTATCATTTAAGATTATTACAATTTGACAGATGCGTTATAGACAATAACCATAGAAAAACGTAAAATATATCTATAGTTGAAGATTACGTAACTGACGTTTCATTTTGCACTGAAATACGCGAATGAAATTTAATCTTCCCTAAACTTTTAACTTGGATTACCAAATCCAACGATTTAAGGGCCAACTGATATCTCGGGCCTTAGTGACGTATTTGAGGGAAGATTAGGCCTAAACGAACACTGTAATACGCTATATTTTTGTAAAACTTGAGTTTAGCTCTTAAACTGAGACTGTAATACCGGCCCTATGGAGTTCTATCATGAAGTGACAGTTTCAAATATTGAAAAAAAAACATACCTAATGATATTATAAAGAAGCTAATTTTTAACAACTTTTCACTCCTTTAAAATGCACAACTTTCCATAATAAAATAATTTATTAAGATTTTGCGTCATATAATTTCAAGATATAACAATATAAACATGCAGATCAAAATCAAAATTGATTTATGATAGATGACATTAGTCATATCTGTTTCTATCCATTCTTGGACATAGGCCTCCCCCTTGATCCTCCACAACTCCCTGTCTTGGGCACACTGCATCCATCTCCCTCCGGTACATTTCTTGATGTCATCAGACCATCTTGCCTGGGGTCTGCCGACACCTCTTCGGCTTGTTCTCGGTCGCCATTCTACGATCCATCGTGAATCCTGGCATCTGGCAATATGCCCATAGTAGTCATAATACACCGCTAAACTACCTTGGACAGGCGTGCAAGCGTTGTGTAAAATTTGTATGAGAGATACACAGTCGTTAACCAACTGATATAGCGTTGGCCATAACCCATTCGTTTAGTTTGTATTTTTTTATAAATTAATATTTAAATTATTGTTGAAACAGTTAAATAACAAAATGGACTGTGATATTAAGAATATTGAACCTGTGATTCAATGTATGACCTTCCTTCAGTACCTAATCGTTTCAGAAATCGCTCCATGAATTATGTATGGAAAACCGTAGTGTTTTCGTTTCTTCAGTACCAATCTTATAGTGTTGGAAAAATATGTATCAAACGACCAGTCTTGGGATTTGGAACTTAAAATATAAATCTGTACCATGTGACGTTATTTCTAACATTAGTTGTATGTAGCATTAGTTGTATGTACCATGTGACGTTATTTCTAACATTAGTTGTATGTAACAAACATTAGTTGTATGTATCGTAAGTTAGATGAAAATAAATGCCCTTAGGTGGTTCGGCCACATAGAAAGAATGAGTGATGACCGTCTGACAAAAAAAGTGTACAAGGCTGATAAAAGAGGAACGAAAAGTAGAGGTCGGCCAAGAAAAAGTTGGCACGATCACATAAATGGGATTTTGAAAGATGGTGATGTTAGAAGTAAGAATAATAGAAGAGCGTGTATGAGACGATGTATGGACGTGAATGAAGCGAGGAATGTGTGTCAAGAGAGAGGAGTCTGGCGATCGGTTCTCTCTGCCTACCCCAAATAGGGAAATGGCGTGATGGTATGGTATGGTATGGTAACACATGAGATCCAATCGTCGATGGCGATAGTATGGATAATTGAAGAATACGTATCAAACTATAAACACTTAAATACAAATAAATAAATATTTTAAGATATGTTGTTGTCTATATATAACATGTAGATATATATGTCAGGATAGGATAGTATGGAGGTCAGTCTGTTTTTCCTACTCAGAATATGAAAAAAGCATGATATATGTTTGTAGATTAAGTAGGTATCAAACTATTGAGTGACATAATTGTGTAGTGTTTACTGCCTTACAAAGTATGAAACGATGTCACTAAATTCAATTTTTTATAGAAATTGTTTAAAAAATTGAGATGTACTACTACAATGTTCTTATTTTTTATAGAAAATTAAATTATCTAGTTGGGAGGTCTCGGTTTTTTTTTAAACTTTGGAAATATAGGCATTTAAACACATAAATTTATCATAAAAAAAAAATTTCTTAATAAAAAATGTTTGAGAAACTTTGTTTTGAAAAAATAATATGTGATGTCTATATTTATACCAATTTTCAGCGTTCTAGCTTTTATACAGTATCTTGTAAGTATGGTATATGAAGGATGTATAGAGAATGGACTTGGGATGAACGCCAGCAAATCAAAGACAATGGTCTTTGAAAAGAGTGAAAGCAGAACAGCGTGTAAAGTAAGAGTAGAGAACGAATGGCTCGAGCAAGTCGACGAATATGTGTACTTGGGAAGCATATTTCAACGGAACGGACGACTCGATAAAGAGATCGAAAGAAGAGTTATGGCAGGAAACAGAGTGAATGGAGCACTAAGACCAATTATGAATGATCGCAACATATCAAAGGATGCCAAAGTTGCCATTCATAATGCCATCGTAGTGCCAACCCTGACGTATGCAAGTGAAACCTGGACATGGCAGAAGACGCATGAAAGTAGAATAAATGCAGTTGAAATGAGATCGTTAAGAAGGATTTGTAATAGAACGATGTATGACCGGGTAAGAAATGAGGATATAAGGAAAGATTGTAAGATGAAGAAAGATGTCATTACTATAATGAAAGTGAACACATTGAGATGGTTTGGTCACATGGGGAGAATGAATGAGGAGCGCCTGACAAAGAAAATATACAGAGCGGAAAGGAATGGAATGAGAGGTCGGGGACGCCCAAGAAAGGGATGGCACGACCATGTGACCGAAATTTTGAAAGACGGAAATGTTAGAAGTGTGAGCAATAGACGAACATGTATGAGACGATGCATGAATGTGGACGAGGCGAGGGATGCGTGCCAGGATAGAAAGATGTAGCGTTCGGTTCTCTCTGCCTACCCCGCAAGGGACATGGCGTGATGGTATGTATGTATGTATGTATATGTAGCTTTTATAGTTTTTGAGATATGTGGAAAAATAATGTAAAAAATTCCATAGTTCTAAATTCTGTGTATGAAAGTTTTGTTGGCGATCTATCTATATATTCTGAAATTTTGGGCTCTGTAAATTGAGCGAATTAAAAATTATAAGGAGATACACACTAAATGTTCTACTCCTAATTGATGGGTAGATGGCAGAGCGGTTAGCGAGCTGCAGGCTAGTAATCCAGTGGTCGCGAGTTTGAATCCTGCCTCGACCGATTTCATTCACCTATAGCACAAGCATTTATGTATATTATGCTTATTTTAGGGAAAGTAGGAAGATGTATATGTACTTGTTTAACAAGGAAATATTCATTAAAAAAAATCTGACTAAATCCGTATATTGAACATACATGTTGCCAAGCCGTTGTTTTTTTTTTTACTTTTATGAAGTTGAAAAAACCGTGAAAACTATAGACCTGGCATACAAATCTCGCATATCTTGGCTTGATACTTTGTCGATATGTTAAGAGAAACAGATTCTCTTGAGCAAATCGATTGTTGGATAAAAGCGTAGAGTGCTAAACAGACTGTACTAACATAGTCTCAGTGGGATTTTGTGTGGTTTCAAACGTTTCATGACTGTGAGCCTTTGCCTTTAACCATCACTATCGATAAATACAGAATCATATAATATGATATCCCTTATTGTTATTCCTGAAGGATATTTCTCTAATATCTTCATTTTTTCACCCAAATAATAAAATATATATAAGTATTTGATATAAGAACCAATACTACCCAAATCGTATATTAAAAACCCTGAGGTTTGGGTAGTAGGTACGTATAAATATATTGCCCAGTACAATATTCTTGAATACTTTATTAAGGGCTATTTTGGTCTCCGGTTTGGAAATATTTACTGGTTCAAATACAGTTTTTTTTTTACTAAAACAATCTAATTTTTGACGTTTGTGGGTCAGTTGACTTCTTGATTCAGCCAAGGTTTGGACTCTCGAGCCTATGATATCTTAGTCTGTGACCAATAGATTTCGTTACCAGTTTGGTTGTCGTGTTCAAACAATCTATAGAATCTATTTACTAAGAAAATTGTGGAAAAGCTAAGAATGACACAAAGAGCGATGGAAAGAAGAATGTTGAATATCTCGCTAAGGGACCACAAAACCAATGAATGGATTAGGAAGAACACAGGAGTAGCGGATGTGGCCAAAAGAATAGCGGAGTTAAAGTGGAGTTGGGCGGGTCATATATCTCGGATGTCAGATGGACGATGGACAAGCAAATTGTAATGGACTGGAGGCCAAGAACGGGAAGCAGAAGCGTGGTAAGGCCCCAGACCAGTTGGTCCGATGACATCAAAAAAGTTGCAGGTCCTGAATGGCGAAGAATGGCACAGGATAGAGACCAGTGGAAGTCCAAGCGGGAGGCCTTTGTCCAATACTGCACTCTAGAAGAGGCTGAGTAAGTAAGTAAGTAAGTAATAGAATCGGCGAGATTTGCTGATTTTAAGATTTCCAGTTTGATTTAAAGTTTACACTTTCCATCAAAGAATTTAGTAAATTCAAATAAAAATACAGCTCTCTGCTGGACATCCCACACTCTAGTTATCTTTGTCACAGAGTAACAATACCCTAAAGGAGATATAGCCAACAAAGATGTCAGATGAAAGATTAAAGCAAGAGCACATTTACCAAAGGACTGAAAACAGCTTTGTTACTCGGAGCAACGCGAGATTGAACTATCAGCGCCTTTGAAGTGATCCTGAATCACTAAACAGCGCTATTATAGCTGTAGCTTTCTGAGAGAAAATAAATAAATATACATACATACCATCACGCCATGTCCCTCACGGGGTAGGCAGAGAGGACCGAACGCCACTTATTTCTATCTTGACATACATTCATCGCCTAATCAACATTCATACATCGTCTTATACACGTTCGTCTGTTGTTCACGCTTCTTATGTACATTTCCATCTTTCAGAATATCGTTTGAATGGTCGTGCCATCCTTTTCTTGGGTACCTCTTATTCCATTCCTATCAGCTTTGAAAATTTTCTTCGTCAGGCGTTTTTCATTCATTCTCCCCAAGTGGCCAAACCATCTCAATGTGTTAACTTTCATTCTGTCAATTACATCTTTCTTCATCTTATATTCTTTCTTTGTATCTTCAATT